>CM038147.1:519892209-520404364 GCA_021437245.1 Aegilops speltoides
ATGAGGGTGTAGGGGCACCCGGGAGCTGTTACACCATTCTCCATGATTATCCATTGGCTATCCTATGTCCTGTAAAAAAAGCTTGAGGTATGTTGGGAGTGCGGCTGGAGATGCTCTAACCTTTGATATGTACACGCGGGAGACTAATGATCCATTCAGATTTTTTTTCCTTTTTAACAACTACATTCAGTAGTTGTAAAAGTTGTGTGGTCAAACTTGCCCTTGATCAATGAACGGCTGTCATCAAACACTACTCACCGACCAGCTTAATAGACCTCCGAACTTATACATCAAGAGGTCGGTGTATATCAAATAGAATAAAAAAATGACGGCACTCCCGCGGAAATCAATAAGTAGGGCCGACTATGTGTTCCCTATTAAATCTATATCTATACTACTTATAAAAGAGCAAACATTATCTTCTCTAAGTGCACCCCACAAAACATACACAGATACATTACCATCGCATGATTGGTCCCACTAAACTCAATCTAACGGCTAGCCTTAACCTAATCTGTTCTCTGTGTGCACTTAGCAATTTACATTGACTGACCGTACTCCACTGCCGAGGAAAATATGAAAGTCCACGCCTGATCAATTAGGAAACTATAATCACAGACACATCCTATTAAGAAACTAATCACGAACGCATCTAATTATTAGGAAACTAATCACAAACGCGTCCTATTATTATGAAACTAATCACGGGCGCATCCTATTATTAGGAAAATAATCACGCGCGCATCCTATTATTAGGAAAATAATCATGGACATATCTAATTATTAGGAAACTAATGACGGACGCATCCTATTAGGAAACTATAATCACGAACGCATCTAATTCTAGTTATTAGGAAACTAATCATGAGCGCATCCTATCGTCTCCTATCAGGGAATCACGATCGGCCCACCACCCACGCGAGCCACAGTGGGAGACACGCGAGGTGGAGCTACGGCTTCCTCCGAACACACACCGCGTCTTGCGCCGCCGCCGTCTTACGCACGGAGGCGGTCACTCTTCTCTTGGCAACAACAACCGCCCACGTCCGGCAAGCTCTCCGGAAACCACCGGCATCCGCGTCGACTTCACTCGTCCACAGCGCCCTGCGACAACCACTCACCGGCGCCCTTGAGTGGAAGCGGCGGCGAGTATCTGGACCGATATAAGTGGGCCAAAAAAAATCGAGTGGGGCATTAGCCCCACGACCATGCATGTAGATTAAATGCGTCGCCAACCATCGTCGTCCCAGTGGCGCGGTCTCGCCACGCGCGCGTGGTGAAGCTAATCATGGCCCCATCTCACTCGCCCGAAGCCACCACCGACTCCCTCAGCTCTGACGCGTGATGCTCCGTTGGACACACTTGTCCAGTACTCACGCATCGACAGCGTCGTCCAAAGACATCCTACCTTCGTCGGACGCTGGACACCCCGGTGCGTGGAGGTCGCCACCTCAAAGTTGGACGACTGACTCACCTGTGTTGACAACGCCGCCCAGCTGGTGAGAGGACACGGTCGCCGCGGTCGCTCACAGGCCTAAACGACGGAGACGCTCGCCTTCACGCGAACGCACCGCACGCACGCACTAATCAGTTAAGTACCGAGTGTTGTTTTTTTACTATCATTGCTACCTCGCCAATGGTGACACATCTAGAAGTACAGGAACTAGAGATGAGGCAATGAGAAACAGAGGAGCGCATGTGCGGGAGTTTTTCACCCTCTGGCTGCTCATCCATGACATACACCTCGACATCCACTCTGAGGATGACATCATTTGGAAGCACTCTTCGGATGGCTCATATTCGGCGTCCATTGCATACAAGGCACAATTTCTGGGTTTGATGCTTTCCCCCATGGACTCCATGGTCTGGAAAATGTGGGCGCCCCCAAAGGTCAAATTCTTCTCTTGGCTGGCCTTACAAGATCGGATTTGGACCGCCGACGAGCTAGAGCGGCGTGGTGGGACAAGCTGCGGTCTTTGCCCACTCTGAAGCGAGTGTGCGAGTCGGCGTCCACCTATTCGCCAAATGCCGCTTCACCTTGAGGCTTTGGCGGATGCTCGATGAAAAGTATGGGCTTATGCATCTGGACCCTTCGGTGGCACCTTGAGGATTCCTCCTCTCTTGGTGGGACAAGCGCACCAATTCGAGCATTCCGGATCGTCGAGCCATGGCCTCCCTTACCATGCTCGTATCTTAGACAATTTGGAACGAAAGGAACGCTAGAGTCTTCCGCCACAAAGAGACGCTACCGCCAATCCTTCTCAAGCTTATTATAGATGAGTCCAACCTATGGGTTACTGCAGGGGCTAAACAATAACTACGGGAAACAGATAATTTGCCGTCAGGAAGCGTCTTTGCCGTCTGCTTTTCATCGGGCCAGACGGCAAAGACAAGGTGTCTTGCGTCTGCTGCGAGGCAAAAAAAGAAATACTAACGGCAAAATAGACTTTCTGTGTCGCCAAATGAAATACAAAAGCAATCGCCACTGCTTTGCGTCGTCTCAAAAGCAATAATGAGCGGCGTAAACTTTGCCGTCTGTTAATTTGTTCTGCAGACGGCAAAGTGAGGTGTTTGCCTTCTGTATTTTATTTTGTAGACGGCAAAGATAAAACACACCACGCGGATTGATCACACGGATCAATGACGTGGCAAGATCCAAAACACACATCTCCATCCACCGTATGAATCGGACACATGCACCAACCCACCGACAAGTCAGGGGCCCACCCACGAGGCTTGCCCCGACTCACCTGAGCCCCACGCGCCCATCTCCTTTCTCTCTCCTTATCCTCTCAGCGCTCTTTCCTTCCTAAGCAGTCCCACGCCGCCGAGCAGAGCCCCGCCGCCGGCCAGCTTTCTCCCATCTCCTGCAGCTCCTCTCTCCCGCTACTCTCTACGTCTCCCCCGAGCAGAGCCCCGCCGCCGGCCAGCTCCTTCCTATCTCCTCCTTCCTCCTCTCTCCCAGCGCCCGCCCGCCCGCCACACGCCCCCGAGCAGCCGCACGCCGCTGGCCAGCTTCCTCCTCTCTCCTACTCCTCTCTACATCTCCCCCGAGCAGAGCCCTGCCGCCGACCAACTCCCTCCTATCTACTACTTCCTCCTCTCTCCCAGCGCCCGTCCGCCCGTCCTGTGCCCCCGAGCTGCCGCAAGAGGCTGGCCAGCACATGCCCGTCAACCCGTCCCTGAGAAGCCGCACGCGGCCGGCCAGCACTCTCCGCGCCCGTTGCTCGTCCGTCCGGCGCGTGAAGCTCCTCCGTCGCCGCCGCGTGCAACTCCACTGCCGCCGCGTGAAGCTCTTCTGGCTCCACCGCGTGAAGCTCCTCCACCTCGCCAGCGCTGCGTGAAGCTCCACCCTTCTCCCGTGGCTCCTCCTCCCTCCTGCAACAGGGCATGACCGGACCTTGACCATGACGACGCGCGACGCGGCCCTCTCGGTGCTGTTGGGCGAGCAGCTCAGTCCCGGCGAGCTCCGCCTCAATCTGATTTAGTTCGACGACGGCTGCTGGGCGAGATGCTCTGCTTCGGCGTCTTTTTTTTAAAAAAAAAAGAAAAAACAATCTTTGCCGTCTGTAGTTTAATCTGACTTACGGCAAAGCACATTTTTTGACTGACAGCAAATCATGCGTTCTTTGCCGTCTGCTAGTTTTTGGCAGACGGCAAATTCACAGATTGGCTGACAGCAAAATCTTTGCCGTCTGTCCGTTGAAAAGCTGACGGCAAAGTTTTCTTTGCCGACTTATCTTTGCCATCTGACTTTGCCGTCTGCTTCCTGACGGCAAACTCTTTGCCGTCTGGATTTAGGTCTTTGCTGTCTGTAATCCACAGACGGCAAATTACCTGTTTCCTGTAGTGAATTAGGGAAAATTGTATCGCGCGAGTAATTGTCATGCCGTACTCCGGCCTTGTGTAACTCTACAAAACTCTATTCTCCTCTACTTTAATAGATGAGGCAAATCTTTTGCCTCCGTTTTGAAAAAAAAAGAAATAGAGGAGCGCTGGAGCACACACAGTTGGGTTTCAGGCAAACAATGCCTTCTTTCTTTCTTTCTTTATGTTTTCACTAATTTTCGCGTACTTGCAACAGACATCCCTGTTTTTTTAAGTTCTGACTACCGGTTATTACATGGCCAACTCATGACTACACAGTGAACTCACAGACAAATTCGCTGAACCAAGACCTTACTTGCAGTCATGAAACTATGTTTCACTGGAAAAAAACCCAGAAGTTTGCATAAGTTTTAGTGAAAAAAAACTAAAGTTCGCATAAGTTTTACTAAAAAAACCTGAAGTTTGCATAATGGTATTTGTTTGTCCAGTAGATTCATGGCAATTGTAAGTTTACATGAGCATTTTCGTACCGTCCTTATCTACAGTTGAGTTAACATGTTTTCCTGATAGAAAACTTGGACCACATACAAGAGAAGCAAAAAATGCATGTTGATTATGATGATGACGAATGTAGGATATTTTGTGGTCATGGTAAATTCTCAAATCATTTATTTTATTTCATTATTGCACTCTACATTACATACTACGCACGATCACTTTGGTAGAGGTGACGATTTCACATCATACATAGAGATCAACCATGCTTCTCCGAATATCTTGAATCATGATCCTTATGACTTCATCTCTACTACTTATAAGAAGTACATTTTTCATTTGACTATTTCCTGACTTGAGAGGTAAGGTATGTTTTATCCACTAGAGTTGCTAAAATTGGAAGCATGTCTGCAGTTTTTTTCTTTCTAAACCGGCATTTGTTGGCCTTTTTTGCCACTGTTATTCTTACAAGTGGTAGCCTATGCATGTTGAAGACCATTTCCAAATTATTTATCTTTGTATCATTATTACTACAAACTGAGAGGATATTTGTTATATTGTCAAAATTTAAGAATGTTGATCCCTTAAAGAAATGTGTAGTACTCATAACTGTTCCAAGTTGTCATATTAATGCTTTTGTCTAGTGAATAACAAGTATAATTATGCGATTTATCACTATAATTTTTGTTTGGTTTACATGTTCTATTTTCGTAATAAAGTAAGTCACTTTTTTGCTTCCAGACATTACGACACTTGTGGTGCAATTGTAGAATCGGATGGTCCAACTAGCATTTTTTTGTCTTGGTTCACAACTGATTCTATGCAGTCAAGACATCTCTACACTTCTCTATCTGTCAATGGCTTCCTCTTTTCAACAAACCATAGAGGTCTCTTCCCACTATTCTTGACTGGAGTTTGTTGGCACTGAAACGGTTCCTTAGCTTGTCCTAAGTGACATTTCCATGTGTGATTATACTTGCATAAATGTGTGCATATGGAGAATCATGATGAATCTTCTAAATAATTTTGAGTTTTATACATTGGGAAAAGTGGGTGGTCTTTTAATACAAGAGACATGTTGATTAAGGAGAAACGATATTGATTAAAGAGAAATGATATTTCATATTATTTGTATGAGTTGGGAATAAGAGATTGTGTACTTTATAGGGAAATTTCAAATTCATGAATAAATTGTCTTGTATTAAGTTTAGTATAATGTGTTAATTCAAATAGACGCATGTTGCACGTGCACACTTATTAGTCCAAATAGACGTGCGTTGCACGTGCACACTTACTTTTTTTTGAACATCAGTACAGACGCAAGCGCTCATACATACGTGCATACACTCACCCCTATGAACGCACACACACAGACCCTACCCCTATGAGCACCTCCGAGAGACTGAGCCAGCATGTCATCTTGAAATTTACGAAGTCATGATAGGCGCCTCATCGTCGACGGGAACGTCTCCTCCCACTGAAAGCGCATCGCCGGAAATCCTGAAGTAAATCCAGGAATAATGCGAGCACCAGGATTTGAACCCTGGTGGGCTAGGGATACCACTGTCCTTCTAACCATCCAACCACAGGTTGGTTCGCACGTGCACACTTACTAGTATACACACACACACACACACACACACACACACACACACACACACACATGAAGGAAATATGCCCTAGAGGCAATAATAAAGTTATTATTTATTTCCTTATTTCATGATAAATGTTTATCATTCATGCTAGAATTGTATTAACCGGAAACATGATACATGTGTGAATGCATAGACAAAACAATATGTCACTAGTATGCCTCTACTAGACTAGCTTGTTAATCAAAGATGGTTATGTTTCGACCATGAACAAAGAGTTGTTATTTGATTAACGAGGTCACATCGTTAGTAGAATGATCGATTGACATGACCCATTCCCTTAGCTTAGCACACGATCGTTGAGTATGTTGCTCTGCTTTTATCCATGACATATACATGTTCCTATAACTATGAGATTATGCAACTCCCATTTACGGAGGAACACTTTGGGTGCTACCAAGCGTCTGGCGTGGCGGGTGATTATAAAGGAGTACTACAGGTGTCTCCAAAGGCGGATGTTGGGTTGGCGTATTTGAGATTAGGTTTTGTCACTCCGATTGTCGGAGAGGTATCTCTGGGCCCTCTCGGTAATGCACATCTTTGAAGCCTTGCAAGCACTACAACTAATGAGTTAGTTGTGAGATGATGTATTACGGAGCGAGTAAAGAGACTTCGCCCGATCTGAGATTGAACTAGGTATTGGATACCGACGATCGAATCTCGGGCAAGTAACATACCGATGACAAAGGAACAACGTATGTTGTTATGCGGTCGACCGATAAAAATCTTAAGTAGAATATGTAGGAACCAATATGGGCATCCAGGTCCGCTGTTGGTTATTGACCGTGAATAGTTCTAGGTCATGTCTACATTGTTCTCGAACCGTAGGGTCCGCACGCTTAAGGTTTCGATGGCGGTTATTATGAGTTTATGTATTTTGATGTACCGAAGAAGTTGAGTCCGGATGTGATCACGGACATGACGAGGAGTCTCGAAATGGTCGAGACATAAAGATTGATATATTGGAAGCCTATGTTTGGAGTTGGAATGGTTCGGTGAAAGCAGAAATTCTGGAGTCTGGGAGGTTCTGGAACCCCAGGGGTAAATGGGCCTCGGTGGGCCTCGAGGAGAAGAGGAGGGGCGGCCGGGGGTGGCGCGCCCTCTCCCCAGTCCGAATAGGACAAGGAGGCGGCCTCTCCTCTTCCCCCTCCCCCCAAACCTAATCCAACTAGGAAAAGGGGGGGAGTCCTACTCCCGGTAGGAGTAGGACTCCTCCCGGCGCGCCCTCTCTAGGCCGGCCGGCCTCCCCCCTCCCTCCTTTATATACGGGGGCAGGGGGCACCCTAGAACACACAAGTTTGATCTTTAGATCGTTCCTTAGCCGTGTGCGGTGCCCCCCTCCACCATATTCCACCTCGGTTATACCGTCGCGAAGCTTAGGCGAAGCCCTGCGCCGGTGAAACATCAAGATCGTCCTGCGCCGTCGTCTTGTGAAACTCTCCTCGACACTTTCGGCTGGATCGAGATCGAGGGGCGTCATCGAGCTGTACGTGTGTCAAGAACTCGGGGCGTCGAATAACGGCGCCGGGATCGGTCGGATCGCGAGGAGAACGTACGACTACTTCATCTACGTTGTGATCGCTTCCGCTTCGGGTCTACAAGGGTATGTGGACAACACTCTCCCCTCCTCGTTGCTATGCATCATCATGATCTTGCGTGTGCGTAGGAAAATTTTTGAAATTACTACGTTCCCCAACAACACACACACACACTCTTTCACACTCACATTCCCCGCCTACAGTTAGTCCGATCGAGCTCCTTGTTTACATACCTAAATACTTATTAGTGCGTGTGCGCTCGCAGCGCTCTTTCGGCGGCAAGCGCCATGCCGTGCGATGGCGTGGGATCATCTTGATCATGGCATGTGCAGTGGTTTTGTCGGTTTCGGACGCCGCTTCTCCCACTTTTGGCCGGTTGTCTTGGCGCGTCGCGAGTACCGCCGGTGGGCCCGCCATGTCAGTGACTGCGTGGATACATCTGTTAGTGAGCGTAGACAAAGTAGTGGGCGGTGGGCAGTTTCAAATTTCGTGCCACTTCCTCCGTCCCCCCATCCACCACCCGTCATCGCTCCATTCCCCTCTCCCCTCCCCTCTCGATTTGCCGGTCATTGCCGGATTCGCCGCTGGATCTCGCCGTCGGCACCGTTGAAAGGTGCGCAGGAGGCGGAGGCGTAGCAGGGGGAGGCACCCGCTGCTGGTCGCCGGCTGAGGTACGCTCGCTGCTCAACCGCTCGCTCCTTCTCCTCGCGTGTCGTACCGATCTTGCCGTGTGCCGTACAGATGGAGGCCGCGGCCGTAATGCTCTTGCCGCGCCCCATAGTGCTCCTGTCGTGCTCATTGTGGGAGATGCCATGCCCGTAGCGCTCTCGCCACTCCCATAGCGGGGGAAGTGGTGCTCGTACTGCTCCCGCCGCGCTCATAGCCGCAGAGGCCGCGACCGCATCACTCTCGCCGCGTATGTAGCGGGGTAGGCCGCGCGCTCTAGACTTGCTCTTTGTGCTGGGCCGCGCGCCGTTGTGTTTTCGCCGCGCGCTGTTGTGCTGTCGCCGTGCCCGTAGCTGTAGAGCCGCGACCGCTGCGCTCTCGCCCCGTTTGTAGCCTGGGAGGCGCGCCCGTTAGACTCGCTCCGCAGTGCCTGTAGCGGGCGAGGCCTAGCCGACAACAGATCCAGTGTCCGTGTCCCTTTTGCACAAGTGAATCGAAACCCTAGGCACCGTTGCATTTTATATTAGGTGGTACTTTAGTTGGTAGATATTTCACCATGCAATTGAATCCGTTCGATTTTTCATTTCTTCATGCCCAGTTGCACAACGATTTGTTTGCAGTTGGCAACTGCACTATAGTAGTTGCACAGGGAATGTTTTCATTACTCAGTTGCACAACGAGTATCTTGTAGTTGGCAGTTGCACAAATAGAAGTTGCACAACGAGTTTGTGCTTAAACTTGACATTTGTCTAGATACCCAATTGGCAGTTCCAGCTGCATCAGTTGCACACATCAGCTGCATCAGTTTGCAGTTTGCAACCGCACTAGTAGCCACTCCAACTATGTTCTGCAGGTTATAGTTACAATAGTTGCACATATTCGGGTATCCATGTTCTGCAGGGTTTATTCTTGGCATTGGACCAGTTCCCGGCTGGCAGATCAAGATTCAGTAGTCACACACAGCTGGGATATGTGTTCTTGAATTTTTTACTTGGCATTACCATATCTGAGTTGGCAGAACCAGGGTCAATGTTTGGCAAAACCAGGGTCCAATTAGCACAGGATTTTTTGAAATGTCTTAGTGGTGGAATGCTGGTTTTTTATGCATTTGTTTAACAAGTTTTGTTAGTGCTTTGAGCTACTTTTTTTGTCACACAAACACAATTTTTGACAATTTTTTAATGATACAAGCTGGATAAAAATGTAACATACCAGTTGCAAACAAGTACTTTAAAAGTTGGAACAAGCATCAAACTAGTTGGACAATATAAGAATATTCATGCAGTAGTTACATTTTTATTAACCATCTTTTTTTTGTTTTTTCTATCTACAATGTGCAGTTCTAAGAAGAAAGGGAGGGCATGATTTTCAGCAGATGAATGCAAGTTGTTTAGTAAAAGAAGTTAGTAAGTCTTTCTCTAGATACATCTTCTTGATAGTAGTTGCACAAAGGCAGCACAACATTTGCACAAAAGTGTCATAGAAATTGCACAAATTTTTCATACCAGTTGGTCCAATTGTGAGCATTTTCAGTCTAACAAACACATTTTTTTGACATTTTCTAATGATACAAACTAGATAAAAATGTAGCATACCAGTTGCACACAAGTAGTATCAAAGTTGGAACAAGCATCATAGTAGTTGGACTATATAAGAACATGTTTCAGATAGTAGCTACATTTTTATTGACCATTTTTGTATCTACAATATGCAGGTCTAACATGAAAGGGAGGGCATGATTTACTGCAGATCAATGCAAGTGAACATATCAAGCAAGGTTTGCTACAACAACTTCAAAGATTGAAGCAAATTCAGATTTGAACTATATTTGTCTATAGCTCTTTTAGTTAGATATGCATAGCTAGAATAACGGTTTGATGGGTGTGTTTTTTAGATTTGTGATGGCAGCGTGTGAAAGCTATTTCTTAAGACTTATATTTGCAGACTGTTTTTTATCAGAATATATCGTATAATGCTCGTCATCGTATATTGGTTGTTCCAGCTTCTACATCTTTTCAAGTTCATGCCAAGGTTGCACAGTCTTGTGCCTTTTTTATTTTTTCCAGTTGCACAGTTCGTGGGTATAGTTGGATGCTACAACTGGGTTAGTTGCAGAAAATAGGTTTCGGAGTTGCATAATCTACTGAGTTGGCATACGCCATCCCTTCAGTTGCCTACTTTATTTGGCTTAGTTGCAGGAAAGTAACCTACGGGTTGCACAGTTCTTTCCTAAGACCTATATTTGCACAATTTTTTCAGTTGCATAGTTTGTGCTTATAGTTGGATGCCACAACTGGGTTAGTTGCACAACATAGAGTTAGAGCTGCCAAATTCTAGTGAGTTGGCACACAATACTGTTGGGGAACGTAGTAATTTCAAAATTTTCTTACGCACACGCAAGATCATGGTGATGGCATAGCAACGAGAGGGGAGAGTGTTCGTCCACGTACCCTCGTAGACCGTAAGCGGAAGCGTTATCACAACGCGGTTGATGTAGTCAGACGTCTTCACGATCCGACCGATCCAAGCACCGAGCGTCACGGAGCCTCGAGTTCAGCACACGTTCAGCTCGATGGCGATCTCCGACCTCCGATCCAACCGAGCTCGGAGATGAGTTCCGTCGACCGACGGCGTGGTGGCGATGATGATGTTCTACCGACGCAGGGCTTTGCCTAAACTCCGCGACGATATGACCGAGGTGGAATATGGTGGAAGGGGGCACCGCACACGGCTAAGGAACGATCCATAGATCAACTTGTTGAAGGAAATATGCCCTAGAGGCAATAATAAAGTTATTATTTATTTCCTCATATCATGATAAATGTTTATTATTCATGCTAGAATTGTATTAACCGGAAACATGATACATGTGTGAATACATAGACAAACATATAGTCACTAGTATGCCTCTACTTGACTAGCTCATTAATCAAAGATGGTTATGTTTCCTAACCATAGACATGTGTTGTCATTTGATTAATGGGATCACATCATTAGGAGAATGATGTGATTGACATAACCCATCCGTTAGCTTAGCACTTGATCGTTTAGTATTACGCTATTGCTTCCTTCATGACTTATACATGTTCTGTAACTATGAGAATTGTGTAACTCCGTTTACGGAAGAACACTTTGGGTACTACCAAAGCGTCCAGCGAAGCGGGTGATTATAAAGGAGTACTACAGGTGTTTCCGAAGGTACATGTTGAGTTAGCATAATTTGAGATTAGGTTTTGTCACTCCGATTGTCGGAGAGGTATCTCTGGGCCCTCTCGGTAATACTCATTACCTAAGCCTTGCAAGCATGTAACTAATGAGTTAGTTATGAGATGACGTATTATGGAACGAGTAAAGAGACTTGCCGATAACGAGATTGAACTAGGTATTGGATACCGACGATCAAATCTCGGGCAAGTAACATACCGATGACAAAGGGAACAAAGTATGTTGTTATGCGGTTTGACCAATAAAGATCTTCGTAGAATATGTAGGAACCAATATGGGCATCAGGTCCGCTATTGGTTATTGACCGAGAATGGTTTTAGGTCATGTCTACATAGTTCTCGAACCCGTAGGGTCCTTGCGCTTAACGTTTCGTTGATGATATAGTATTATATGAGTTATGCATGTTGGTAACGAATGTTGTTGAGTCCCGAATGAGATCATGGACATGACGAGGAACTCCGGAATGGTCAGGAGATAAAGTTTGATATATGGAATAATAGTGTTTGATCTCCGGAAGGGTTCGAATTCACGGAAGGGTTCGGATGTTTCGAAATGTTTGGAGTGCGAGAACACGTTATTTGGGCCAAAGGGAAAGCCCACAAGGTTTTGGAAGCGCAAAGGAAGTTTTATGGAGTCGAGGGGCGACGCCAGGTCCTGGCGTGCGGGGTCGACGCCAGGAACCTGGCGTCTCGCCCCGAGTCCGAGAAGGACTCTTGCCTTTCGGTGAAACCGACTTTGTGGAGGCTTTTACTCCAAGTTTCGACCCCAAGGCTCAACATATAAATAGAGGGTAGGGCTAGCACCAAAGGCGGATCAAGAAACACCAAGCCGTGTGCCGCAACCCGTCCCCTCTAGTTTAGCCTCCGTCATAGTTTTAAGTAGTGCTTAGGCGAAGCCTGCGGAGATTGTTCTTCACCAACACCGTCACCCACGCCGTCGTGCTGCGGAACTCATCTACTACCTCGCCCGTCTTCTTTGGATCGAGAAGGCGAGGGCGTCATCGAGCTGAGCGTGTGCGAGAACTTCGGAGGTGCCGTGCGTTCGGTACTTGGATCGGTCGGATCATGAAGACGTACGACTACATCAGCCGCGTTGATAAACGCTTCCGCTTAGCGATCTTCAAGGGTATGAAGATACACTCACCTTCTCGTTGCTATACATCACCATGATCTTGCATGTGCGTAGTAAAATTTTTGAAATTACTGCGTTCCCTAACACTTGTGTGTCTATGGGGTGCCCCCTACCCCCGTATATAAAGGAGTGGAGGAGGGGAGGGCCGCCCTCTTCTATGGCACGCCCTAGGGGAGTCCTACTCCCACCGGGAGTAGGATTCCCCCTTTCCTAGTCCAACTAGGAGTCCTTCCATGTATTAGGAGTAGGAGACAAGGAAGGGGAAGAGAGAAGGGAAGGAAGGAGGGGTGCGGCCCTCCCTTAGTCAATTCGGACTAGGCCATGGGGGGGCGCGGCCTGCCCTAGGCAGCCCTCTCTCTTTCCCTTGAGGGCCCAATAAGGCCCAATACTTCTCCCGGCGAATTCCGTAAGTCTCCGGTACTCGAAAAATACCGAATCACTCGGAACCTTTCGAACTCCGAATATAGTCGTCCAATATATCGATCTTTACGTCTCGACCATTTGAGACTCCTCGTCATGTCCCGATCTCATCCGGGACTCGAACTCCTTGGTACATCAAAACTCATAAACTCATAATATAAGCATCGCCGAAACCTTAAGCGTGCGGACCCTACGGGTTCGAGAACTATGTAGACATGACCTAGAACTATTCTCGGTCAATAACCAATAGCGGGACCTGGATGCCCATATTGGCTCCTACATATTCTCTGAAGATCTTTATCGGTCAAACCGCATAACAACATCGTTGTTCCTTTGTCATCGGTATGTTACTTGCCCGAGATTCGATCGTCGGTATCAATACCTAATTCAATCTCTTCATCGGCAAGTCTCTTTACTGGATTCGTAATGCATCATCCGTAACCAACTCATTGGTTACATTGCTTGCAAGGCTTATAATGATGTGCATTACCGAGAGGGCCAGAGATACCTCTCCAGAGCAATCGGAGTGACAAAACCTAATCTCGAAATCGCCAACTCAACATGTACCTTCGGAGACACCTGTAGTACTCCTTTATAATCACCCGATTCGTTGTGGCGTTTGGTAGTACCCAAAGTGTTCCTCGGTAAATGGGAGTTGCATAAATCTCATAGTTACAGGAACATGTATAAGTCATGAAGAAAGCAATAGCAACATACTAAGCGATCAAGTGCTAAGCTAACGGAATGGGTCAAGTCAATCACATCATTCTCCTAATGATGTGATCCCGTTAATCAAATGACAACTCTTTTGTCCATGGCTAGGAAACATAACCATCTCGATAAGCGAGCTAGTCAAGTAGAGGCATACTAGTGACACTATGTTTGTCTATGTATTCACACATGTATTATGTTTCCGGTTAATACAATTCTAGCATGAATAATAAACATTTATCATGAAATAAGGAAATAAATAATAACTTTATTATTGCCTCTAGGGCATATTTCCTTGATCTCCCACTTGCACTAGAGTCAATAATCTAGTTCACATCGCCTGTGATTTAACACCAATATTCATATCGTATATGATTAACACCCATAGTTCACATCATCATGTGACCAACATCCAAAGGGTTTACTAGAGTCAATAATCTAGTTCACATAGCTATGTGATTAACACCCAAAGAGTACTAAGGTGTGATCATGTTTTGCTCGTGAGAGAAGCTTAGTCAGCAGTGCATCACATTTAGAGCCATATGTATTTTGCAAATATTTTATGTCCACAATGCTCTTGCGGAGCTACTCTAGCTAATTGCTCACGCTTTCAATATGTATCCGAGGTTGAGACTTAGAGTAATCTGGATCGGTGTAAAGTTTGCACTAATGTAACTTTTACAACAAACTATTTATCACCTCCATAATCGAGAAACATCTCCTTAGTCCTTAATAAGGATATTCTTGACCAATGTCGATGATCTACTCCTAGATCACTATTGTACTCCTTGCCAAATTGAGCAAGGTATACAATAGGTGCAGTACATAGCATAGCACACTTTATAGAACCTATGGTGAGGCATAGGGAATGACTTTTCATTCTCTTTCTATTTTACTGCTGTGGTCGGGATTTGAGTCTTACTCAATTTCATACCTTTGCAACACGAGCAAGAACTCTTTCTTTGATTGTTCCATTTTGAACTATTTCAAAATCTTGCCAAGGTATGTACTCATTGAAAATCTTATCAAGCGTCTTGATCTATCTCAATAGATCTTGATGCTCAATATGTAAGTAGCTTTTACCGAGGTCTTTTCTTTTAAAGAACTCCTTTAAAACACTCCTTTATGCTTTGTAGAAAAATTCTACATCATTTATGATCAACAATATGTCACTCACATATACTAATCGGAAGGCTGTAGTGCTCCCACTCACTTTATTGTAAATCTGAGCTTCATCGTAAGTCCATATAAAACTATATGCTTTGATCAACTTATCAAAGCGTATATTCCAACTCGAGATGCTTGCACCAGTCCATAGATGGATCATTGGAGCTTGCACATTTTGTTAGCACCTTTAGGATTGACAAAACCTTCTGGTTGCATCATATACAACTCTTCTTTAATAAATCCATTAAGGAATGCAGTTTGGACATCCATTTGCCAGATTTCATAAAATGTGGCAATTGCTAACATGATTCAGACAGACTTAAGCATCGATATGAGTGAGAAAATCTCATTGTATTCAACACCTTGAACTTGTTGAAAACCTTTCGCAACAAGTCGAGCTTGGTAGATAGTAATACTACTATCAGTGTCCGTCTTCCTCTTGAAGATCCATTTATTTAACATGGCTTGCTGATCATCGAGCAAGTCATCAAAGTCCATACTTTGTTCTCATACATGGATCATATCTCAGATTTTATGGCCTCGAGCCATTTCGCGGAATCTGGGCTCATCATCGCTTCCTCATAGTTCGTAGGTTCATCATGGTCTAGTAACATGACTTCGAACATGATTACTACACCACTACAGTGCGGATCTTACTCTGGAAGACCTCACGAGGTTACGTAGTAACTTGATCGAAGTTTCATGATCAATATCATTAGCTTCCTCACTAATTGGTGTATTTGTCACGAGAACTGATTTACGTGATGAACTACTTTCCAATAAGGGAACATGTACAGATTACCTCATCAAGTTCTACTTTCCTCCCACTCACTTCTTTCGAGAGAAACTCCTTCTCTAGAAAGGATCCATTTTAACAACGAATATCTTGCCTTCGGATCTGTGATAGAAGGTGTACCCAACTATTTCCTTTGGGTATTCTATGAAGGCGCACTTCTCGATTTGGGTTCGAGCTTATCGGGATGAAACTTTTCACATAAGCATCGCAGCCCCAAACTTTAAGAAATGACAACTTGGGTTTCTTGCTAAACCGCAGTTCATATGTTGTCGTCTCAGCGGATTTAGATGGTGCCCTTTTAATGTGAATGCATTGTCTCTAATGCATAACCCCAAAACAATATTGGTAAATCAGTAAGAGACATCATAGATCGCACCATATCCAATAAAGTCTTGATTCTGACGTTCGGACACACCATAACGTTGTGGTGTTCGGTGGTGTGAGCTGTGAAACTATTCCACATTGTTTTAATTAAAGACCAAACTCGTAACTCAAATATTCCTCTCCGCGATCGGATCGCGAAACTTTATTTTCTTGTTACGATGATTTTCCACTTCACTCTAAAATTCTTTGAACCTTTCAACTATTTAGGACTTATGTTTCATCAAGTAGATATACCCATATCTGCTCAAATCATCTTGTGAAGGTCGAAAATAACGATACTTGCCACGAGCCTTCATACTCATTGGTGCGCATACACGGTATGTATTATTTCCAATAAGTCGGTAGCTCGTTCCATTGTTCAAGAAGCGGAGTTTTAGTCATCTTGCCCAAAAGGCACGGTTCGCAAGCATCAAATGATTCATAACCAAGTGATTCGAAAATCCATCTTTATGGAGTTTCTTCATGCGCTTTACACCGATATGACCCAAGCGGCGAGTGCCACAAATAAGTTGCACTATCATTATTAACTTTGCATCTTTTGGCCTCAATATTATGAATATGTGTATCACTACGATCGAGATCCAACAAACTAGTTTCATTGGGTGTGACCATTGAAGGTTTTATTCATGTAAGCAGAACAACAATTATTCTCGATTTTAAATGAATAACCGTATTGCAATAAACATGATCAAATCATATTCATGCTCAGCATAAGCGCCAAATAACATTTATTTAGGTTTAACACTAATCCCGAAAGTATAAGGAGTGTGCGATGATGATCATATCAATCTTGGAACTACTTCCAACACTCATCGTCACTTTCCCTTCAACTAGTCTCTGTTTATACGTAACTCTGTTTGAGTTACTAATCTTAACAACCGAACAAGTATCAAATACTTAGGGGCTACTATAAACACTAGTAAGGCACACATCAATAATTTGTATATCAAATATACCCTTGTTCACTTTGCCATCCTTCTTATCCACCAAATATTGAGGGCATTTCCGCTTCGGTGACCATTTCCTTTGCGGTGTAAACACTCGGCCAGGCTATGGTCCAGCTTTGGGCTTCTTCGCGGGAGTGACAACTTGCTTGTCTTTCCACTTGAAGTTCACTTTCTTTCCCTTTGCCCTTCTATTGAAACTAGTGGTTTTGTCAATCATCAACACTTGATGGTCTTTTCTTGATTTCTACCTTCGTCGATTTCAACATCACGAAGAGCTCGGGAATCGTTTTCGTCATCCCTTGCATACTATAGTTCATCATGAAGTTCTAGTAACTTAGTGATGGTGACTAGAGAATTCTATCAATCACTATCTTATCTGGAAGATTAACTCCCACTTGATTCAAGCCATTGAAGTACCCAGACAATCTGAGCACATGCTCACTAGTTGAGCGATTCTCCTCCATCTTTTAGCTTTAGAACTTGTTGGAGACTTCATATCTCTCAACTCGGTATTTCTTTGGAAATATTAACTTCAACTCTGGAACATCTCATATGGTCCATGGCGTTCAAAACGTCTTTGAAGTCGATTCTAAGCCGTTTAAGCATGGTGCACTAAACTATCAAGTAGTCATCCTTTTGAGCTAGCCAAACATTCATAACGTCGCATCTGCTCCTGCAATAGGTTTGTCACCTAGCGGTGCATTAAGGACATAATTCTTACGTGCGACAATGAGGATAAACCTCGGATCACGGATCCAATCCGCATCATTGCTACTAACATCTTTCAACACAATTTTCTCTAGGAACATATCAAAATAAATATATGAAAGCAACAACGCAAGCTATTGATCTACAACATAATTTGCAAAATACTACCAGGACTAAGTTCATGATAAATTTAAGTTCAATTAATCATATTACTTAAGAACTCCCACTTAGACAGACATCTCTCTAGTCATCTAAGTGATCACGTGATCCAAATCAACAAAACCATAACCGATCATCACGTAGTAATTTCAAAATTTTCCTACGCACACGCAAGATCATGGTGATGGCATAGCAACGAGAGGGGAGAGTGTTCGTCCACGTACCCTCGTAGACCGTAAGCGGAGCGTTATCACTTAGCGGTTGATGTAGTCGTGCGTCTTCACGATCCGACCGATCCAAGCACCGAACATCACGGAGCCTCCGAGTTCAAGACACGTTCAGCTCGATGGCGATCTCCGGCCTCCGATCCAGCCGAGCTCCGGAGATGAGTTCCGTCGACAGCGGCATGGTGACGATGATGATGTTCTACCGACGCAGGCTTTGCCTAAACTCTGTGACGATATGACCGAGGTGGAATATGGTGGAAGGGGCCTGCACACGGCTAAGAGCGATCCGTAGATCAACTTGTGTGTCTATGGGGTACCCCTACCCCGTATATAAAGGAGTGGAGGAGGGGGCGCCCTCTTCTATGGCGCGCCTAGGGAGTCCTACTCCCCCGGGAGTAGGATTCCCCTTCCTAGTCAACTAGGAGTCCTTCCATGTATTAGGAGTAGGAGACAAGGAAGGGAAGAGAAGGGAAGGAAGGAGGGGTGCGGCCCTCCCTTAGTCAATTCGGACTAGGCCATGGGGGGGCACGCGGCCTGCCTAGGCAGCCCTCTCTCTTTCCCGCAAGGCCCAATAAGGCCCAATACTTCTCCCCGGCGAATTCCCGTAACTCTTGGTACTCGAAAAATACCGAATCCTCCGAACCTTTCCGAACTCCGAATATAGTCGTCCAATATATCGATCTTTACGTCTCGACCATTTGAGACTCCTCGTCATGTCCCGATCTCATCCGGGACTCGAACTCCTTCGGTACATCAAAACTCATAAACTCATAATATAAGCATCATCGAAACCTTAAGCGTGCGGACCCTACGGGTTTGGGAACTATGTAGACATGACCTAGAACTATTCTCGGTCAATAACCAATAGCGGGACCTGGATGCCCATATTGGCTCCTACATATTCTCTGAAGATCTTTATCGGTCAAACCGCATAACAACATACATTGTTCCTTTGTCATCGGTATGTTACTTGCCGAGATTCGATCGTCGGTATTCAATACCTAGTTCAATCTCGTCACCGCAAGTCTCTTTACTCGTTCGTAATGCATCATCCGTAACCAACACATTGGTTACATTGCTTTGCAAGGCTTATAATGATGTGCATTACCGAGAGGGCCCATAGATACCTCTCAGACAATCGGAGTGACAAAACCTAATCTCGAAATATGCCAACTCAACATGTACCTTCGGAGACACATGTAGTACTCCTTTATAATCACCCGATTCGTTGTGGCGTTTGGTAGTACCCAAAGTGTTCCTCCGATAAGCGGGAGTTGCATAAATCTCATAGTTACGAGGAACATGTATAAGTCATGAAGAAAGCAATAGCAACATACTAAGCGATCAAGTGCTAAGCTAACGGAATGGGTCAAGTCAATCACATCATTCTCCTAATGATGTGATCCCGTTAATCAAATGACAACTCTTTTGTCCATGGCTAGGAAACATAACCATCTCTGATAAACGAGCTAGTCAAGTAGAGGCATACTAGTGACACTATGTTTGTCTATGTATTCACACATGTATTATGTTTCCGGTTAATACAATTCTAGCATGAATAATAAACATTTATCATGAAATAAGGAAATAAATAATAACTTTATTATTGCCTCTAGGGCATATTTCCTTCAAATACTCCTTCAGTTGGCTACTTCATTTGACTTAGTTGCACGAAAAGGAAACTACTGGGTGCAAAGTTTTTCTGCAAACACATCATGCAGGATTTCATTTAATTTTTGACAATCAAATACACGAGCAATACACGAGTAAAAGACGTGTGAAAGGAAATCATTACAAGGACGAGTAGACAAGAGAGAATCGGGAAGAAGATAGGCAAGTCTTCTCACTTGTCGATCTCCATGTAGGTTCTTTTTTCGCCCTCCCCCCTTTGATCTGCTTTTCTCTTGGTCTTGTTTTCTGATTTCTAAGCCCTCTTCTCTTCTCTTCTCTTACTTGCCCCTAGGAACCGCCATGTTCGTTCTTCTCTCCTGACGATGAAGGATGATTTTGCCCCCTGGGCAGATCCTTCTTTCGTGGGGAAGAAGAAGATGGCCTGGGGGCAGTTGGTCTCGCGTGGTTTGGTGAGGAGGGTGGGGTTCGGAGGCAGGTGCACGTGATCCCGCGGCCAGCTGTCCTCGCGGGATCCTGGCGGTTTTCGTGCGCGCTGGTTGGGTCTGAGGCGGCTTTCGCGCGGGCACGTGGGTGGGTATTCTTTTTTGCTTTAGGGGGCCCGGTGGTTTCCTTTTTTGGTGGGCGCTGGCTAGCGATCCCTGGGCGGTCGGCCGCCCGCTAGACCCGACCTGACGAGATGGCCTACGAAGGCGGCGACCTTGATCCCCTGCAGCGGCTCTTCCTGGACACCGGCCGGGTCTCCGTGCTATGTGGACTGCTCATGGTCACCTACTCCTTCGGTAACCCAGCCGCGGACGCCACACATGTCTTCCTCGGCTTCTCGCTGCTTCTCCTGGGCGTCTTTATGGTCACGTTCTCGCCTGTGGCCTACTAGTTCCCCTGGGTTCCCCGAGTCAGCGCCTTCGTGGCAAAAGCAGTCATGAACCACCTCTTCGATCACGCCGGCGAACTAGCTTGATAGCTACTCCCTCTGATTGATAATGTAAGATGTTTTTTGACACTAGTGTAGTGTCAGGACCCCGACTCAATGCCACACAGATCTAGCATGTAACACCTCATATCACTTTGCGGCTTCACGCACGGTATTCCCACGGGTGTCGCCTTACCTTTGCCCGGGACCGTTTGCGCCTTTTGGCACACGTATATGATAGTGTCGCTAGCATCCATATGATAAGGAGCCCGGGCTGAGATGGCTAGTCGTAAACCCAAAGTGGCACAAACTTACAGGGACAGGCATCCATGACCCGGCATCGAACGTGTCGGTCATCAGCGAATAAGTTCCGGGCTGTAGCCTTTGGGCTAGCAGGACTCGATAAACCGGGCTGTAGCGGGCTAACAGGACTCCGGTACTCAACGCGTGACATTTCCCGAAGGATGAGACACGAGAGCGAAGAAGGACACATGCCGGCCAGCCTAAGTGTTAGGAGCGGTAGCAAGCTACCATGGCTCGGTGGAAACACTAGGAGACATTTCCCGTAAGAGAGGCTACTAAAGATAAACAACTAGATAGTCGGATCCCACACATACCAAGCATTTCAATAACATACACACAATATGCTCGATATGTGCAAATACAACATGGCATCACAACATGACTCTCGACTCAAGTATTTATTCAATAGGCTCCGAGGGCGAGATATTACAAACATGGGTCTCATGACCCAACATTGAAACATACAAGACAAAGCACTAGCGGAAGCTAATATGTCCGAGTACGAGACATCTACAAATGAAAAAGGCTTAGAAGCGACTATCTACCGAGATCTGCCGAGGGCACAAGATCGTAGCTGAGGTAACAAGCTAAGCGTCGAAGTCCACGTGGAACTACTAGTGAGGCTGAAGTCTCTCGCAAAACATAAAATAGGCAAACGTGAGTACAAATGTACCCGACAAGACTTACATCGAACTAACTACATATGCATCATTATCAACAAAGGGATGGTGGAGTTTAACAGCAGACAAGCCAGCTTTGACTCGGTGGCTATCCTAAACTACATTGCAAGTAACTCTTTTGAGGTGGCGCTACGAGTCCACATATTCACCATATCAATACACCACTATGGATCCGCTCCCGTCTCCCTACGAGAACGCCATTCATAGCACTCACGCTTATCTTGCGTATTTTAGAGTATCCACTTTCACTTGTCTATGAAATGTACAGGCAACCCAGAAGTCCATTACCGCGGACACGGCTATTCGAATAGATAATGTTAACCCTGCAGGGGTGTACTTCTTCACACACGCTCTCACCACTTACCGCCGTTTACACGACATGTACTCGGCAACCTTCAAGCGGAAGCCCAACGTGGGTGTCGGCCACGACCTACCTAAACACTCAAGTCCCTAGTCGGGTTTATCGCCTATTTGGGTTCCATCTATGAGGAGTTCGGCGAAGTTTCGCTCACAGCCCCAAGCGATGTGAACAGGGTTACGTGACACCAATCGGGCGCCGGTTTACCCGCCCCGCGTGCCTACCGCATCACAGCCCACCCCTACGGTCAAGATCCTGCGCCTGGCCTCCAAACATACTACAAACACGAAACTACTTGCAACTCCTGGACAGAGGACAAGGGTGAATAAGAAGCCGAGAGGGTCCATTGGTTTCGGGCCCAATGCGTGGTAGTAGCTGAATCATGGATCACAAACACAGAACTCAGTTCCTGAGGACGGCTGCAATGAGACAACCCACCATGTACTCCTACATGGCCTCTCACCGCTACCTTTACCAAATCGTGTTCACACACTTAGCTCACACGCAGCAGGACATGTTCACGCACCTCTGATTCATCCTCGATGAATCAGACCTGACTCAACTCTAAGCAATAGCAGGCATGACAAACAAGCATGAATGAGTAGGCACAACAGGGCTCAAACAACTCCTACTCATGCTAGTGGGTTTCATCTATCTACTGTGGAATGACAGGTCATGCAAAGGATAAAGGGGTTCAGCTACCGCAGCAAGTAACAGTTGAATCGTTGTTGTCCAAATGCAGTAAAAGAGAGCAGGAGCGAGAGAGTGGGATTGTATCGGAATGAACAAGGGGGTTTTGCTTGCCTGGCACTTCTGAAGATAATATAGTTCTTCATCGGTGTCATCGAACTTGTCGTCGGAACCATGTCTATCGAGAGGGGACGAACACCGGCAACTGAGAAAGAACACAATCAATGCAATGCTACAATATGATGCATGATCATGACATGGCAATATGCTGTGATTTGAGCTAATGCACCTAGCTATGATTTAAATGAAGTTGGTTTGAATACATGATTCAAATTCCAAATCCATATATGATTATTTAAATGCCCTTTATTTGTTTTGTCCAAAACAGAGGACAATCATTGTTCGAACATGCATGAAAATGGTACAGATGGATTCCTTGAATTTTTCTGATAATTTTTCATATATAATTTGTTTGATTTGGAGCTACGGTTGATTTTATATGAATTTTAGAAGTTTTGGTTATTTTCTGGAATTTTCGAATAAGATTAAATCGAGAAAACACTTTATTGCGTCGGCATTAACGTCGCCGTGGCGTCGGCGATCAACGGAGACGGTCCAGTCAATCGACCTGTGGGTCCCGCGTGTCGATGATTAGACTAACTAACCTAATTAAAATTAACCCTAACTAACTTGGTTGGCAGGCGGGGCCCGCGTCGATGACCGGGGTCAAATCCTGGTCGGCCGGGGCAATCCCCCGGCGTCGAGTCGCCGGCGAGGCCGAGGCAGTGGCGGCCGTCGGAAACACGCTTCTGAAGGCAGGCGAGGCCGTGCTTGGGCTCGATTGAGAGCCCTTGCTCCCGCGCATCTAGTGGTGGTGGTGGCGGCCTGGGGTGGCCGGGCGACGACGGCGAGCTCTAAAGCGGTGGCGGAGTTCGGCGGCGACGGATCCGGCACCACGGTGCATGGGAGGAGAGCTGGTGGGCGCTATGGGCTCGGAGTGCATCGAAGTGCGATGTGGCGCTTCGGTTTGGGCGGAGACGAACCAAAGCGGCAGCGGCGACAAGTCCGGCGCCGGTGAGGTTTCGGTCTCGGCGAAGCGAGGCCTCTGACGAGCTAGTGGGCATGTGGTAGGGGGATCAGAGAGGAGCTTCTGGCGAGTTCATAGGTGGCCTTGGCGTGCTCGGGAAGCAGGAAGCGAAGCGGGCGGCGAGAGGATCTCCGGCGGACCGAGGTTGAAGAAGACGTGGCGGTGTTCGAGGGCGTCCGGCGTCGGGTGAGTCGGCGGGAGGACGAGGGCGTCGGCGGAGGCCATGGACACGTCGGCGGCGAGGGAGAGCGATGGCGCGGTGGGGCTCGTCGGTGGCGGCGGCGCGATTCGTGGGATGGGGAAAGCGGCGAGGAGAAGCGGGGAGGAATGAGAGGCGGGTCGTCGGGGCGGCACCGAGGAGGAAGGCCATGGCGTTCGCTATCGAGGATCGAGGATGGATGCGGCGAGTGGCGTGGCGTGGCGGCAGACTGTCTTGTAGCGTCGAACGCTGCCTTCGGCGTCCGATCATGTGGTGGAGATGACGACTGCAATCGGGCGATGGGCCGCCTTGTTGGGCTGGGTAGGTGGCGGTACCCTCTCTCTCTCTCTCTCTTTTAGTTGTTTTGTTTTCTATTATCTCGCAACTTCGGGGCTTTATTAAAATAGTTAGCCACCTTCAAAAATCCTGAAAATAATCATAGGATCTGTTTAGATTAATTCTAACAGCCCACACTTATTTCAGAATTATTTGAGCATTTAAAATATTTGCTAACATTTAAATGCCCAAATGCAAGCAGTATGATTTAGTTGAGCCCAATATGTCTGCAAAAATATAAACCATTTTTGGTAGATGCTTTCACCTCCAACCAGAAATGTTGAACATTTTTAGAGGGCATTTTGAGTTCAATGGAAAAGATTTTATTTTGACCCTAGTTGAATTCATTTGGTGCTAGGGTTTAAACAATCCCCATTTCAAGTTTAAATGAAATTTAAACATGATGCAACACTCTAATGCATGCACTAGGCATTGTCAGAACTAGGGATGTGACAGCTCACCCCCACTAAACAAGAATCTCGTCCCGAGATTCAAGCGTAGGGTAAGATGAAAGGGAAGCGCAAAACTAATATAATCTTCATGATCCAAGTTGCACTTCAATTGAACGTTGATTCAATCACCATCATTGTCTTGTCGTCTTGTTCTCAGAACTCCAGCTAACATGACAAGGAGAGATGAAAGAGATTCTAGAAGGATCAATCTTCTCGAGGATCGAACAACTCGGAATTAACTCACGGAATGAGACATGGCAACATCTCTCGGTGAGACACGAAGCACACATCTAGAGGAATGGAGTGGAACAAATGGCGAGGATTCAATAGGTAGACAACAATTCCACACCTAAGAGAGTGGTGAGCGGTTGTCAACGTGGCGAAATTTGAGTTGTCATGATACCATAGCGAGGCACCTCGGAGAAGGTGACTCGTGGAACCAATACCTTAAGTGGCAAGAAGAATTACTTTTGATTCGAGAGATCATTGAAACTCTCTATACCAGCCTAAGTCAACTCGCAATCGATCATTTGAAGGAATCGAAAGAATAACATTCTCGGGCCAGAATGGATGATGTGGATTACCTTGTTGAAGACCACACAAGGGATGATTTTAGTAGCGGGAGAAGCTCAAGAAGATGAGAGTGAACCTACTGTTTGAAGAGTTATAGCATAACCGAGGAAATTGAGAGCAATCCCAGTTAGTAACTACGATAGCACCTAATGCTTGTGCGTGCTCTCAAGAACTTGAGCATTTCCATATTCATCAAGGTTTTACCAACATCCGTGTCAAGGGTGCTGACAACACAACATACTACCATGATGAGTAGCGATGGACGATGCAGATAAAAAGGAAGACAACACTTTCTCAGATTTCACCTTAGCGAAACCAAGGGGACAAAATCTGGATGATTGACCGAGAGACATTTAGCACTCCGCTTCTAATGTTCTCCTTGATGTACTAGCGTATCCCATTCATTGAGATGGTGCGGCATCTAGAACATCAAGTAAAGGTCGGACTTGAACACAAAATCATAAGGCACAACTAGGGAGTAAATCCTCACGAAGTCCTTATGGGGAGGTGGCAACTTCTTCAATCAAGAATATTACAATAACAGGTCTTCGGCGGGGTGTGTTGGCCACGACATCCACTTTACCGGTTATCGCGAGACCAATATTATAGTTCTTGGGAAATGTTCCAACCATCATATCTGCCTGAGATTCAGATCTGGTTGGTGTCAGAATAATCTAGACTCATCGAGTCTATAAAGTAAAATGAAAGTTTGCAACACAAGTCGACGAGATGACGTTGCGAGATTCTCGGGAAATGAACTACGATAGCAAGCTCCAAAACATGAGCTGGTTCTGCTACAACATGTGAACACGTTGTCCCAGACAAACATGATCCCATGGTAGTCTTACAATAAAACACTAGCGAGTTCAGGAGGGAAACCATCATCGAGGATATCGAAGTCTTTGCATAAGTCTTGAGCCTACGAAGGAACTTCTTCTCCTTGAACAAATCAATTAGTGGCTTGGTGTGCTAGGAACACATATGGAGTGGAGGTAATTAATCTACCAAACCATAGAATACTTCGTACGTATGCATGACTGATTTGGGATGATTCCAAAGGAAGCAACATTGACTTTCTTGAATTCACGGCGGCAACTTGCATCAAGTGTACATGAACTAGAGGAAGTCACTTCTTACATCCGAACATATGCTTCATGAGCTAGCATGAACAAATGCTTTAAAAAGTTTCCAACACTAGCTTAATGTTCAACAAAACTATGGAGATGACAAGGATGTTGTCGATGGGCTCAACAACAATTTATCCAGACTCCCATGGAGATGGAATTCCATAACTATGTGAACAAGGTGATAGTATTGGTCAGACCCAAAAGATATACTGGTGTATGCTCGAGGAAAATCCACGAGTAAGACAACATTACGAACATCGTTGGTTCTGATTTGATTTGATAATAGCCCACACTCAAATCAAAGTTTTGGCAAGACAATAAGTCCAACAACTGATCACGAGGATCAATCAAGGAAGATATTACCTTTCTTCAACAAACACACACAAGGATATCCCTTGGAGATGAACTAAGTCAGGTGAGCTTTTATCTTCCAACTCTCCAAGTTGTTGTTTAGCTTAGCCAACTAGCTCAGGGTATCCAACACAGATTCTTGGAGAAAGGGTGGTTTACAAGAATAAACCAACTTGATCACGAACTCAACATAGCGGTCGGTGACATCTGGTGATACCTCAGAAGACAATCGAGAATCATGAACCACCGATATGTTACTAAGCTCGAGAACAATCTTGCTTTCAGAGCAAGATGATATGATCAAATAAGCAAGGGACTGAATAATTCTAACTCATTGATCGAAGAGTGCACCAGAAATAAGGACTAGGTAGCACAATCTATCTTAGAATGATGATTCAAGAACCAACACGCTAAGAATGAGGTTAATGTCCTTTAACTACTAAGCAACAAAGTTGCTAGGAGTATTGATTTCACACATCACGAATCACTTGTCGGTATTCCGGTTACGACAACACGGAACCGAGGAATGAGTAATGATGGCGAGGAGTATTACTACATCAAGAATTCATAGGATGGTGTGCAATTCCCAAGACATTCTTGATATAAAGATGGTAATACTCCAAGGTAGAACAGAGCAAAAGCTAGATTAGCAATTGATCTGCGGAGTACAACTGCTTTGACCCAATCCTAGAAATGGACAAGGTACTGGAGTTTGTTTCTCCTAGACATTCTGGAATAGAATGGCTTGACGGACCACAAGAATAATAAGCATCGATAAACGAATGCATGCATACTCTTGACTATCAATTGATAGACGGGGGTCAGAATATAACCAAGAGGGACAACTCAAAGGAACATATGATTTTCTGAGTTGTGGATGCATAGATTAGTATGTCGAACCAAGTTCAACAAATTTCTTCCAGATAATCCATGCAAAAAGGTAGAACTGGCAGATTCACAATGTAGAATGAAGAACTCATCAAGAGCACTCTTATTGTGATCTTTGATCCAACAAACTTCTGCCATAAAAGGTTCACGGTATTTGGAAGAAGGAAATACCACGGACCTCGAGGACTAATGCAAAGGTTACTAATAACCTAAAGGAACTAGCAAAGACTATCAACATGAGGTAAGTAGGGTGAATCTCGGGTTCAAAACCCAAGGAGTAGAATACCTACTACTAAGTGGCATCACGGGATGCTTTCGGGAATAAAGGCCAGGGTCATCACACTGGGACACAAATCATAGCTAGATTACTAGATGATCCCCTAAGACACCTAGGGTCATAATAATAATTCCAACATATATGTCGAGGCAATAGAATACCTCAACTCAGCAATTAGTGTGATTAACCTGGCCCAAAGGAACATCAAAACCAGAGGGAAAAGGATTTGCAAGTGCATCAGATTGTTTAGAAACCTGGGATAACTCGGACAGCATAACGGCTGTAAATGCTCAAAAGTTTGGAGACATACAACAAAAATGGTGGCATAACCACTCCGAAGCGCAATATCAAGGTTTTCGAGATCAACAGTTAACATACGGAAGTAGTATAAACTGAACTGAGATTTGAAACTATCAATTCTATAAGTCTATGGATTAGTAACATGTCATCCTGATAGATAGATGAGAAGGCCTAGTTCTTAATCCCCGTAGAAAAGAAGAGGTTGACTCAGATCAGAAGGCCATGAGGTATAAGGAGTAAAAGAACCTTACGTTCCCATCCCACAATCAATTCCCCTACATATAACTAAAGCATTTCGAGACTCAACTTCGACCAGTTTGGCTTGGTAATCCTACAGGCAGTCAAGCTCTGATACCAAAGCTGTCAGGACCCCGACTCAATGCCACACAGATCTAGCATGTAACACCTCATATCACTTTGCGGCTTCACGCACGGTATTCCCACGGGTGTCGCCTTACCTTTGCCCGGGACCGTTTAGCCTTTTGGCACACGTATATGATAGTGTCGCTAGCATCCATATGATAAGGAGCCGGTGACATGGCTAGTCGTAAACCCAAAGTGGCACAAACTTACGAGGACAGGCATCCATGACCCGGCATCGAGCGTGTCGGTCATCGGCGAATAAGTTCCGGCTGTAGCACTGGGCTAGCAGGACTCGATAAACCGGGCTGTGAAGGGCTAACGGGACTCCGGTACTCAACGCGTGACATTTCCCGAAGGACGGATACAGAACGAAGAAGGACACATGCCGGCCAGCCTAAGTGTTAGGAGCGGTAGCAAGCTACCATGGCTCGGTGGAAACACTAGGAGACATTTCCGTAAGAGAGGCTACTAAAGATAAAAAACTAGATAGTCGGATCCACACATACCAAGCATTTCAATAACATACACACAATATGCTCGATATGTGCAAATACAACATGGCATCACAACATGACTCTCGACTCAAGTATTTATTCAATAGGCTCCGAGGAGCGAGATATTACAAACATGGGTCTCATGACCCAACATTGAAACATACAAGACAAAGCACAAGCGGAAGCTAATATGTCCGAGTACGAGACATCTACAAATGAAAAAGGCTTAGAAGCGACTATCTACCAGATCTGCCGAGGGCACAAGATCGTGGTGAGGTACAAGCTAAATGTCAAGTCCACGTGGAACTACTAGCGAGACCGAAGTCTCTCGCAAAACATAAAATAGGCAAACGTGAGTACAAATGTACCCAGCAAGACTTACATCGAGAACTAACTACATATGCATCATTATCAACAAAGGGATGGTGGAGTTTAACAGCGACAAGCCAGCTTTGACTCGGTGGCTATCCTAAACTACATTTGCAAGTAACTCTTTTGAGGTGGCGCTACGAGTCCACATATTCACCATATCAATACACCACTATGGATCCGCTCCGTCTCCCTACGAGAACGCCATTCATAGCACTCACGCTTATCTTGCGTATTTTAGAGTATCCACTTTCACTTGTCTATGAACCTGCACAGCAACCCGAAGTCCATTACGCGGACACGGCTATTGAATAGATAATGTTAACCTGCAGGGTGTACTTCTTCACACACGCTCTCACCACTTACGCCGTTTACCGACATGTACTCGGCAACCTTCAAGCGGAAGCCCAGCGTGGGTGTCGGCCACGACCTACCTAAACACTCAAGTCCCTAGTCGGGTTTATCGCCTATTTGGGTTCCATCTATGAGGAGTTTCGCCAAAGTTTCGCTCACAGCCCCAAATGATGTGAACAGGTTCCGTGACACCAATCGGGCGCCGGTTTACCCGCCACGTGCCTACCGCATCACAGCCCACCCCTACGGTCCAAGATGCGCAGACGGCCTCCGACATACTACAAACACGAAACTACTTGCAACTCCCGGACGAGGACAAGGGTGAATAAGAAGCGAGAGGGTCCATTGGTTTCGGGCCCAATGCGTGGTAGTAGCTGAATCATGGATCACAAACACGAACTCAGTTCACGAGGGCGGCTGCAATGAGACAACCCACCATGTACTCCTACATGGCCTCTCACCGCTACCTTTACCAAATCGTGTTCACACACTTAGCTCACACGCAGCGAGGACATGTTCACGCACCTCGATTCATCCTCGATGAATCGGACGACTCAACTCTAAGCAATAGCAGGCATGACAAACAAGCATGAATGAGTAGGCACAACAGGCTCAAACAACTCCTACTCATGCTAGTGGGTTTCATCTATCTCTTGTGGAATGACAGGTCATGCAAAGGATAAAGGGTTCAGCTACGCAGCAGTAACAGTTGAATCGTTGTTGTCCTAATGCAGAGAAAAGAGAGCAGGAGAGAGAGTGGGATTGTATCGGAATGAACAAGGGGTTTTGCTTGCACGGCACTTCGAAGATAATATAGTTCTTCATCGGTGTCATCGAACTTGTCGTCGGAACCATGTCTATCGAGAGGGGCGAACACCAAGAATCGAGAAAGAACACAATCAATGCAATGCTACAATATGATGCATGATCATGACATGGCAATATGCTGTGATTTGAGCTAATGCACCTAGCTATGATTTAAATGAAGTTGGTTTGAATACATGATTCAAATTCCAACTCCATATATGATTATTTAAATGCCCTTTATTTGTTTTGTCCAAAACAGAGGACAATCATTGTTCAAACATGCATGAAAATGGTACAGATGGATTCCTTGAATTTTTCTGATAATTTTTCATATATAATTTGTTTGATTTCGAGCTACGGTTGATTTTATATGAATTTTAGAAGTTTTGGTTATTTTCTGGAATTTTCAGAATAAGATTAAATCCAGAAAACACTTTATTGCGTCAGCATTGCGTCGCCGTGGACGTCGGCAGTCAACGGAGGCGGTCCAGTCAATCGACTGTGGGTCCCGCGTGTCGATGATTAGACTAACTAACCTAATTAAAATTAACCCTAACTAACTTGGTTGGCGGGCGGGGCCCGACGTCGATGACCGGGGTCAAATCCTGGTCGGCCGGGCAATCCCGCCGGCGTTGAGTCGCCTGGCGAGGCCAGGCAGTGGCGGCCGTCGAAACACGCTTCTGAGCACGCAGGCGAGGCCGTGCTTGGGCTCGTTGGAGAGCCCTTGCTCCCGCGCATCTAGTGGTGGTGGTGGCCGGCCCTGGGGTGGCCGGAGCTGACGACGGCGAGCTCTAAGGCGGTGGCCGGAGTTCGGGCAACGACGGATCCGGCACCACGGTGCATGGGAGGAGGAGCTGGTGGGCGCTATGGGCTCTCGGGAGTGCATCGAGTGCGATGTGGCGCTTCGGTTTGGACGGAGACGAACCAAAACGACGACGGCGACAAGTCCGGCGCCGGTGAGGTTTCGGTCTCGACGGAAACGAGGCCTACGACGAGCTAGTGGGCATGTGAGTAGGGGGGATCGGTAGAGGAGCTTACGGCGAGTTCATAGGTGGCCTTGGCGTGCTCGGGGAAGCACGGAAGCGAGCGGGGCGGCGAGAGGGATCTCCGGCGGACCGAGGTTGAAGAAGACGGCGTGGCCGGCGTTCGAGGGCGTCCGGCGTCGGGTGAGTCGACGGGGAGGACGAGGGCGTCGAGGCGGAGGCCATGGACACGTCGGCGAGGCGAGGGAGAGGCGATGGCCGCGGTGGGGCTCGTCGGTGGCGGCGGGCGCATTCGGTGGGATGGGGAAAACGGCGAGGGAGAGAGCGGGGAGGAATGAGAGGCCGGGTCGTCGGGGCGGCACCGAGGAGGAAGGCCAGCGGCGTTCGCTATCCCGAGGGGACGAGCGAGCGGCGCAGTGGCGTGGCAACCTGGCCGTCTTGTAGCGTCGCGGGCATCTTCGGCGTCCGATCGGGCTTGGTGGAGATGACGACTGCAATCGGGCGATGGGCGCCTTGTTGGGCTGGGTAGGTGGCGGTACCCTCTCTCTCTCTCTCTCTCTTAGTTGTTTTGTTTTCTATTATTACGCAACTTCGGGGCTTTATTAAAATAGTTAGCCACCTTCAAAATCCTGAAAATAATCATAGGATCTGTTTAGATTAATTCTAACAGCCCACACTTATTTCCAGAATTATTTGAGCATTTAAAATATTTGCTAACATCTAAATGCCCAAATGCAAACAGAGTATGATTTAGTTCAGAGCCCAATATGTCCTGCAAAAATATAAACCATTTTTGGTAGATGCTTTCACCTCAAACCAGAAATGTTGAACATTTTTAGAGGGCATTTTGAGTTCAATGGAAAAGATTTTATTTTGACCCTAGTTGAATTCATTTGGTGCTAGGGTTTAAACAATCCCCATTTCAAGTTTAAATGAAATTTAAACATGATGCAACACTCTAATGCATGCACTAGGCATTGTGAGAACTAGGGATGTGACATGTAGTGTCAAAAAACGTCTTACATTATGTGACGGAGGTGGCGATCCAAAATAAAAGGATGCCTACTATCCTCTGTGAGTGTGATTGTGAATGCATGTAAAGCTACATGTCCCACTTCGTTCATGTCTCGTGTCTGCGAGCATCGATCGAGTGATATGTTGTGGTTACTTGTTCCGAGTCTTGCTTTTGTTCAGTGTACTAGCTTGTTTGTTTTGGGATTTGGGAAGTTATGCGTTTTGTACGTTGTGACTTGTGAGCATGAGATGATGCAATTGATTTGATTTTTGGAAAACAGATTGTTTGCCGATCAGACAGAAACATCCTAGAAGGGGTTGTGGTCCTTCGTGAAACGCTCCATGAAATCCATACGAAAAAACTAGATGGGGTTGTTTTCAAAGTGGATTTCGAAAAAGCATACGATAAAGTCAAATGGCCATTTCTTCCATAAGTATTGCGCATGAAAGGTTTTGATCAGGCTTGGATACACCAGGTTGAATCTTTCACGCAAAAGGTAGTGTTGGAATCAAAGTGAATGACGACATTGGTCACTACTTTCAAACACATAAGGGCCTGAGACAAGGAGATCCAATGTCACCTATTATGTTCAACATTGTAGTCGACATGTTGACAATTCTAATAGGAAGGGCAAAGGATGCTGGTCAAGTAGGTGGCCTGGTACCTCATCTAGTTGATGGATGGGTGTCTATCCTACAGTACGCCGATGATACTATTATCTTCATGGAGCATGACTTGGCAAAAGCGAGAAATATGAAGCTGGTGTTATGCTTATTCGAACAATTGACCGGGTTGAAGATTAACTTCCACAAAAGCGAATTGTTCTGCTTTGGAAGAGCCAAAGAGGAACAAGAGGCGTACAAACAATTGTTCGGGTGTGAACTGGGGGCTTTACCTTTCACGTATTTGGGTATAGCAATTCACCATCGTAAGCTAACAAATAGTGAATGGAAGTGTATTGAGGATCGATTTGAAAAGAAACTGAGTTGCTGGAAGGGCAAGCTGATGTCTTATGGGGGCCGATTAATTCTCATTAATTCGGTACACATGAGCATGCCTATGTTTCTCTTATCTTTTTTCGAGGTACCAGTTGGAGTTCGGAAAAGACTGGATTTCTATCGACCCCGCTTCTTCTGGCAGAGTGATGACCTGAAAAGAAAGTATAGACTCGCTAAATGGGATATTATTTGTCAACCGAAAGACCAAGGGGGTCTAGGTATCAAAAATCTTGAGGTTAAAAACAGATGTCTTCTCAGCAAGTGGCTGCATAAACTATCTGTAGAGTTGGAGGCCATGGCGCAAATTCTGCGTAATAAGTACCTTCATTCAAAAACTTTGTCCCAGGTGACAGTGAGGCCGACGGACTCGCCTTTTTGGAAAGGACTGATGAGGGTTAAATCAATCTTTTTCAACAGGACAAAGTTTCTAGTCGGAAACGGTACCTCTACGAGATTCTGGGAGGATACATGGCTAGGGGAAACACCCCTCGCGCTTCAATATCCTTCCCTTTATAGCATTGTTCAATGAAGAGACGCTTTCGTTGCAACCGTGCTTCAGTCCACTCTCTCAATATTCGCTTCAGGAGAACACTTGTCGGAGCCCGTTGGGAAGCCTGGCTCCATCTGGTGAGAAGACTGATGGATGTGCACCTTTCTCAACGTCGAGACTAGTTGTGCTGGAAGCTAACCAAGAATTGAGAGTTTACGGTTAAATCCATATATCTGGATGTTATCAACTTTAGCTCTATTCCTAGTTCGAAACATGTTTGGAATGTCAAAGTACCCTTGAGTGTTAAAGTGTTCATGTGGTTTGTACATAAACAAATCATTTTAACTAAGGACAAGTTGACAAAACGCAACTAGGTTGGTTCTACAAGATGTAGTTTTTGTGACCGGGATGAGACCATTAAACACCTCTTTCTTGACTGTCCGATGACAAAATTTTTATGGCGAACTGTTCATATTGCTTTTAATATTAATCCTCCGAATAATATCAACACGTTATTTGGGACGTGGCTTGACGGGATAGATTCCAAAACAGCGAGACACAATCGTGTAGGAGTATGCGCTTTACTATGGGCAGTCTGGACCTGCAGGAACGATTTGGTTTTTAACATAACAACAAACACTCATTTTTTGCAGGTTATCTTCCGAGCCATTGCGTTGATCCGTATGTGGTCGCTACTCACTCAGACGAAGGCCAGGGAGCGTTTGGTTACTGGATCTATCCGATGGGAGATGGTAGCTCGGGATATATTCAACCGGTTTGGGTGGCGGTCATGTAATAGTATAGGCAATTAGTTTTCTTATCTTTATTTTGCCAGCCGGTTGTGGCTTTATATTTACCCTTCTGCTCTTTGTGAGCTTTTTTGGTTCGTTCATTTTGAGACTTCAATACCTATGTTGAACTTATTTGCTTTTTAATAAATGTGACCGTATGCATCGTTCTGATGCAGAGGCCGGGGATCTCCCCCTTTTCTAAAAAAAAGTCGTCTGCCGATGATGCAATTGCTCTGTTCCTCGTATTTCTGAGGCGGAGGTGGAGATGAGCACTTAGTTTTTCGTCGGTTGGGTTGCCCGGTTGCGCAGCAGACCAGGCCGAATGGGCTTCGCGTCCGGGCCTCATGGGCCATATGTTAGTCCACCTCTCACTTTACAATTCTCGTTCCGCTAAATAAAAGCTGCAAGAATATTTGGCGAGCTGTTATAGAAGGCAAAGAGGTCTTGAAGCAAGGACTGGTCAAACGTATTGGCAATGGAGAAACCACGAATATTTGGAACGATAACTGGCTGCCTCGCACGGAGATGTTGCGTCCGTACGGGAGCAGGGTAACTCACCCGCCTGTACATGTTTCGGAGCTCATTGATGCTACCTCGGCGACATGGAACAGGGAGAAGTTAGAACATGTACTCATGCCAATGGATATTCCTATCGTTTTGAGAATACCTTTATGCACAAGAAATATAGCAGACTTCTGGTCGTGGCATTATGAAAAGTCCGGCATATTCACGGTCCGGTCTGCCTATGCTATGTTGGTTTCCACCAGGAGGAGGATAGAGGCATGGCTCGAGCAAACAGCAGGCTCCTCAAGTATGGACTCGGAAGGTTCAGCATGGAAGTTTTTGTGGAAAGTGCAAGTGCCCAGCAAAGTTCGGATGTTTTTGTGGAGACTTGCTAAGCAATCATTGCCCACAGAGGATGTCAGATCACACAGAAATATGTCAACAACGAGCTCATGTGGACTATGTGGTGCGCCGGACTCATGGCGTCACTCATTACTAGAGTGCACCTCGGCGAGATGTGTTTGGGCTCTAGCAGATGCATATCAAGTGGAACAACTAAGTTCATCCACGGAGTCGAACGCCAAACTTTGGCTCTTCTCAATGATGGAAGTGCTGTCGCATGCTTCTTTTGTCAAACTAGTCGTTACACTTTGGGCGATATGGTGGGCTCGCCGACAAGCTATTCATGAAAGAAATTTTCAGAGCCCTTATGTTACCCATGGTTTTGTTGAGAGATTTATAAGCGAGCTGCAGAGCCTGGGTGTAAGCAAGCCAATGGGCGAGGCAAGAAGCTCCAGACAGAATAATCACGCACCCACAACTCGTCCGAAGGCACCGCCAGTAGGGTTTGCCAAGATTCACGTTGATGCCGGCGTGATGAATTTTAACAGAGGAGGTACAACGGCAGCCATTTGCGAGAGATGACAGACGACAAGACAGGCAGCTCGGCATTAGTGATTCGAGGTGTCGATGATGTCGGGACTCGAAGCGATCGCATGCGGGAGGCGATGTCGTTGGTCAAGACTTGCATATCCATGATTTCATCATAGCTTCAGATTCCCAACAGGTGGTCAATGATATTAACAAGGGTTATATGGGTAGATATGGTGCGATCTTGACAGAGATTGGCCTAAGAGCCTGTGCGTTTAATTGTAAATTTGTGTTCGAGGGGCGGGCGTCGAATGGTGACGCTCACAAGATAGCTAGATCAGCTCTTTCTCTTCAGCAGGGGCGCCATGTATGGCTTGTTAATCCCCATGCAAACTGTATTCCACAAACTGTGGCTTTCAATTAATAAAGTGTGTTACACCCCTCAAAAAAAAAACTGCAAGCTGCTCAAGAAAAAGCTGCAATCCTCGTTTGCTCAAAAAACAAATTCCAACCCTCGTCCTTTAAAAAAAACAAATTCCAATCCTCGTTGGAGACCAGCCCGTCGAGACGCTTCGAGAGACTGCGTGGTGGGGACGGACTCCTACCTGCACGGGACTGAGATCCAGTGACTTGCCTATTGCAAGTCACGTTGTAACTGGCCCCCTCTCATCTGCCGTCCAATACAGATCCAACGCATGAGATTGGCCCAAGTGAAACCAAGCCACAGCTAACAGGGACGGGCGAGGGCTATGGCGGGCAGAAGCTAGGGATTTGGCGGGAGGCCGCGGCGCGGACGAGAGGGTTGAGGGCGACCGTCTCCGTCGCGGAGGAGAGGAAGGCGAGCCGGCACGCAGGGGAGAGTCTAGGGAGAGAGAGGAAAGCTGCGCAAGTGCCCCTGGAAGCGAGGCAGCTCGGCGCCGTCGCGGAGGAGGAGCTACGCTTCCAAGGAGGAGAGCGACGAGGGGCTCCGGCGTCGCTGCAGAGGGGGGAGGAGATCCGCTGGCACTGCACCGGGCGATTCGACGGGAACCTCTCCGGATGATTCTGTCGTGAGTCCCCGTTGTTCATATTCAGACTGCAACATTTTCTGAATGTTTACTTTGGCTGAAGTTGTTCTTACTGGTACACCAGATCAGCCGTATAAATGCACTAAATGTTCTGCTTGACTGCTTTTTTTTATCTTAATAAATTGCATATCTGCAGCATCTTGACTCGCCTTTCTGAAAAGCTTATCTCTCATGGTGCAATGGAAGTACTCCGTATACTACAAGATAGCTTCTCTGCATTGTTGTTTGATTAGTAACAAGTATACAACATCCCATGTCTGAAACTTTGTTTGATTTAGTAACAAGTAACAAATCAGACAGGGCAAGAAACCTGCACATTTTCTGCTTCGCTGCCATTTTTGTTAAGTAATGTGCACATGAAACCCAACCCTGTATATGTACTGATGGCAGTATGCATTTCAATTTAGAAGATTCCAATGCTTCATTTTTTGTATCCGTGTTTGTCCTCTTGCATTGTTTAATAAGCAGATTGGTCGACCACTAATTATACATGTTGTTTTGAATTTTGGCAGAATTCGGGTGTTATGCATTTTTGAAAGTGTTGTGCAATGGCAGAAATTGGCAAGAGGACACCTCAAGTTGGTATGAGGTTCATAGATTCGGATGAGGCTTCGGTGTTTTGGGTAGAATATGGTGAGGAAAAGATGCATTAACTTAAGCAAATTTGATGGAAAAGCGACTTCACACAGATTTGTGTGTTCCAATGTGGGCACTAGAAGGAAAGCGCAAACTGATCGTGAGCCAAAGCGCAAACCTTGTGATGATCATGATTTTGGGGCTAACTATAATCTTTTGTGGCCTAAGTGTACAAGTGAAACAGCCTAATCTATGTACTCCGGTGATTGTCCAGTAGCAAGACTGTTGTTGCATAATTTGGATGCTGAGTACTGCTAGAATCGGTCTAATGTGGCCTATCTCTCCTCATGTGTGCATATGGTTCACTCTTTGGATTAAACTATAGCCAAGTGTACAAGTATACTGGCCTAATATATCCAGTGTTCAGTGTCAAAATTGTCCAGTTTGAAAAGGTTCCATTACTTTACTGGCATTGTTTCTTCTGTATTCACTAATCCTGCAAGTGTAGGCTGAGAACCATACAATTTGGACAGGTTCCAGTGTTGTGTTGCTGCCGTACATAATATGCAATTTGGACAGTTTTCTCGTGTTTTTATTAAGCCAAATGTGGGCTGTGAAATATGTAATTTGGGATATCTTGGTGCTTTGCTGCTGTTGTCATTATGTACTAGCATTAGAATTTGTGAAAATGGGCAATCTGAAGAGGTTTGAGTGCCATGTCGGCCCTGTTTCTATGCTTGTGCAGTTGTGCTTTTGCCAAGTCTGTAGGTGTGGGCTGTTTTGCTTTGGGCCAATCTCATGCGTTGGATCTGTATTGGACGGCAGATGAGAGGGGGCCAGTTACAACGTGACTTGCTAGAGGCAAGTCACTGGATCTCAGTCCACCTGCACGGCAGCCGAGCCGGTCTCCTTCCCCACGACCCCATCTATAAATTCCCCACACCATCAACCCCCTTGCAACCAATCCACTCGCCCGCTGATTCCGATCGAGAAAATCCTCCGCCGCAACACAGCGATCGATCTTTAGCTCCCGCGAACCTCCCTCTCTGTCAAGGTATGCGCACGCCACCCCCTCTTCCCCAAAGCTATTTGTTCATGTTGTGGGATTGATCTAGATATGCATATGTCCGATTCTCGATTTGTTGACGCGCTCGTAGAATTTAACATGGAGATTTCCCTAGATCCGTGTAGATCGATGTAGCCATGTTCTATGATTTGGTCTGAGTGCCGGTAGATCTAAATAGAAATCGAGCTATTGTTGAGGATGAGTGGGTGCTCTCAATCAATTTTATCCTTGCAGATTTCAATTGAATGCAATTGCTGTCACCTCATGGTTCATCTATGGTTGTTTGACAAATGTAGTGCTGGTCCTGATGTTGTAGATTCCTGTTTATTGCTGCATCAGATTATTCCTCGTCTAGCCCATGGTCTCATGCTGAATCCTCGGATCCATGCTCTGCCTTGTGGTTGTGTCAATCTCTGTTTTACTCTTCTGCTAAGTTGATTGTACAGGGATAATTGACGATAACCCCCCTTGTTCGCAAATCCTTTTTCATATACCCACCGCTGCTGTCTCTGACATGTGGGGTTTAAGTGGCCTGGGGGGTTATCATCAAATCTCCCGATTGTACATGTACCACATAGTATGTTAGCCTTACAATGGATCTTCAGCAGTTCAGTCGACTTGTTGCACAAATCTGCTAAATTTAAACTAGAAAAATATTCTTACAGTTAGGTTATTGATTGTCTACCACTTCAACGTTTCATTATTGCTCTGTGGTTATTATTTGTAAATTCTGAACTGCAAATTTACTATTTGTCATGGAGTTTAGATTATCTATATGTCTTTTCTTATTAATGGTTATAGTTTTAAATGCAGACCACCGAAGTCTTTGTTCTGTCACCGTTGTCCTGTTCATAGATATCTCTAACTTCGTCAATTAAAGATGCTTTGTTTGCAATTTTCAACTATGCATACCTATCAAAGCATTTATATCAGTGCTCTTTTGTCTCATGACTTTGTTAATCGATTGGTATGTTCCATGTAAGCCTCTTACTTGGTGACTTATCCTACTTGCAATTTCCAATTATGCAGATGCAGATCTTTGTGAAGACGCTCACCGGCAAGACCATCACACTTGAGGTCGAGTCCTCTGACACAATTGACAATGTCAAGGCAAAGATCCAGGATAAGGAGGGTATCCCGCCGGACCAGCAGAGACTCATCTTTGCTGGCAAGCAGCTCGAGGATGGGCGGACACTAGCTGATTACAACATCCAGAAAGAGTCCACCCTCCACTTGGTTCTCCGTCTCCGTGGTGGCATGCAGATCTTTGTCAAGACCTTGACCGGCAAGACCATCACCCTGGAGGTGGAATCTTCAGACACCATCGACAACGTGAAGGCGAAGATCCAGGACAAGGAGGGCATCCCCCCGGACCAGCAGCGCCTGATCTTTGCCGGTAAGCAGCTTGAGGATGGTCGCACACTGGCAGATTATAACATTCAGAAGGAGTCTACTCTCCACCTGGTGCTGCGCCTTCGTGGTGGCCAGTGAGTTCTTCGCACTCCTGGAAGTTTGACCTGGACCAGCAGCACCTGATCTTTCCCGGTAAGCAGTTTTAGGGTGCATGGTCGCACACTGTTGGATTACAACATTTAGAAGGAGCCTACTCTCCACCTGGTGCTTTGCCTTCGTGGTGTCACTGAGTTCTTCGCACTCATGGAAGTTTGATTTGACTACGCCTGTTGCTGGTATCTCATTATTTGTGCCTTTACTTAAAATTTGTAGTCCCGTGCCATTCGTGAGAACACCTGGTGCTGCCTTTAAGCAGCTTATATTAGTACTATCCGTTATGAAATATAAGTGATCCTGAATCTTCTTATTCCTTCATAAGCCGAATCTCCGTATCCTGTAAATTACAGTTGCTTTGTGCTGGTCCTGTGATTCATAGATGTTCAGACCGTAACACCGAGGGGGATGAGAAATTTTGATGGAGGTACTTCATAAAAGTATTAGTTTTACCCCCTCCGTATCAAAATATTTTGAGTAATAATTATCTAATTCGAGGGTTTTTTGTCTGCATCAACAGTGTAGGCATGTTCAGAATGCAGATAACTTCATGCAGTACAGTGAAAGAAACATGGGTGTTATGTCCAGAGTTTATACATGTTCGTCCCTCGAACCTGCAACCGCATGGAATCAGTGGGTATTCGTCACCTATAAAAAAGACCAAACCTTTGAATCAGTCAGCATTATCCATCGAGTGCTTAGACGCCATGAATAGTTTTAACTAAAGACGTACTGTTAACTTTTCGTAATAAGAAAATAAGAGGCGATACATAGATGGGAAATGCTTGTATCCGGCGTTCGGCCGGTCGCGCCGTTCTCATCGCGCACAACACAACGGTTGCAGTGCCTCGCGCACACCACGTGTTCATGGGTCCCACGCGTAACCCCAGGCACCCACGTCCTTATCCCAGCAACCGCCCATCCCCATCCACTCATCCTCTCACTCATATCTCGCCTGCCTCGCCTCTGCCTCTCGCTCGCGCCGTCGCATCCTTGCTCCGGCAAGCCCACCACCACCCGCCTCACGCCGCTCCAGCGAGCGATCACTATCCACCCGCCTCACGCCGCTCCGGCGAGCGGCTACATCAGCGCAAGCGTGCGGGAACCAGTGCTTGTCACCACGACCGCCCAGCTAGTTGTGCTCGTCTCCATGACTGCCGCAGCAAGATTTTGCTACAAGCATGCTTTTTTTTGCTAGAACCAGCCCATGTATTTGCTACCACCAACACACCAAATCCTGCTACCACGCTAATATTGCTGAAACATGCGAACAATTTTGCTACAATTGTTTTTGGTTTTTGCTACTACCGGTGTTTTGTGGATTTGTGCTACATCTATCTCCATGACATAACCTATTTTTCCAGTCGATTTTTTGCTACAACCATGTTACTATTTTGTTGGAACCGAAGATAAATTTTGCTACATCCACCCATGGCGGTGTTTGTCCACGGCGGCAATGGCTTTCTTCTTCGATGGGATCGGCAAGCAATTTTTGATACAACCGACAAGCAATTTTGCTTCAACCAGCATCTTTTTTTGCTGGAACCTTTGGATTTTTTTCGCTGGAGCCTATGTTTTTTCAGAGATGCAAAGCAATTTTTGATACAAACCGGGAAGAAATTTTGCTTCAACTAGTTTTAAATTTTGCTGGAACCAGCAATTCCAAAACTGCAACAACTGAATCTTTTTTTAGAGCCGTGACAGGTCACCGCGGCGATCTGCGACGGCCACTGCGGCGAGGCGCGCCGCAAGGTCGTCGGGGCTGCTCAAACAACGGTCGGTGGGAGGGGGGAGGGCGGCGACCCGGTTAGCGAACTGGGGCGGCGACCAGTGCTCCAACCGGCGAGCGGCGACGACGACGGCGAGGCGTGCAGTTGCGACAGCGCGACGGTTAGTGCGAGCCGGCGGTGCTTCGTGGTTGCGCATCCATGGCGGCCCTGACTGGATCGCTTCTCTCTGTATGTGCTGGAGGAAAGGATAAGGTAAGAAAAAGGTAGAAGAGAAGCTGTGATCGGACGGCCTCGCGCGGCTAGATCGGGCGGCTGGGGGTAGACCGGCCGAAACTTTCGGCCGGCGCACATGCGCCCAGTGCTGGCCTACATAGATGCTGTTCCAGAGACGCCTTTGTTAAAATAGGGACGCGACTTATCAGCAAAGAAACCGCCCATCGGTTTTGCTAAGTAGAGATATACTTTAATTAAACTTATTAATTAATCCTAACAGAAACGACTACAGCAAGGGAACAGAGAAATAGTGCAAGGCGGCTGCAAATGTTAACACGGGAACTGGGCAGTTAATGCGGTGGATCCAGCTCGTACTCAGGTACTTAAGGGGGTGCTCGGAGTCCCTCAGCTCTAGACTCAGTGAAGCTGGAAGATAGGTGCTCCACAGATCCTGTAATTCCGCGGAGTTGGTGGACAGCCGAACAGGCCGTGAAGTTTTCTTGATACTTGAGCGAGTACAAAACTTAATACACAACATTTAAAGCCAGCTATCCAAATCTACTCCCTCCAATTTTTATTTAGTCTACACATTAGTTTTGGTAAAAGTCAAGCTTTATAAACTTTGACCAAGTTTATAAAAAAATATAGTAACATAAGCAATAACAAATCAATACAATTAGATTTATTATTGAATGTACTTTCACATCATAATCATATATATTTGTTATGATAAATGTTTATATTATTTTTTATAAACTTGGTCAAACTTTATGAAAATTTGACTTCAATCAACTCTAATATGCAGAGTAAATAAAAACGGAGAAAGTATATGCATAGGACTGGTGGTGATGTCGGGGGGGATGGAGCATGTATGTGCTCCTGTGTATTAATTCCCCACCACGATGAGCCTATTCACTTGGAGAAAAGATTAGCCAACCACTAGGCTAAGCATTCAATGCAACGAGGTCAACAGATGATGCAACTGCCGAACTGTGCCGTACACATGACAGTTCCCGGTCGATTTAATGCAACGAGGTCAACAGATGATTGGGCTGCTGATCTGCGCCGTACACATGACAGTTCCCGGTCGATATGGCGGAATACAAATGCTTTGCTAAGTGCATCTGCTGGTGGCGGCAGTGTGTCGACCGTAAATCGCCGCAGCATAGCAGCGATCATGATGATATATAATAGGGCCTGATTGCACGTTCCCTCAGCTTCTAGCTCCAGGCCCTTACTTAATCCATAAACCCCTCAGCCCCAGCCCTCCACCATGTGCCCCGAAAGAGCCCCAACCATGAACAGCAGTATTTAAGAGGAAGACTGCCGCGCCACGATATGCATCGATAGGCAACCCGGCGATGGCCTTCGAACCTCGTCCGTTCAGTGGAGGCGCCGGCCTTGATCACATGCAACGGCTCTTCCTCGACGCCGGCCGCGTCTCCTTGCTGGGCGGCTGGTTCGTCGTCACCTACTCCTTCGGCAACCCGGCAGTGGACGCCACGCACGTCTTCCTCGGCTTCGCGCTCCTGCTCCTCGGCGTCCTCCTGCTCACCTTCTCGCCTGCTGCGTGCCAGTTCCCATGGGCTCCCCAGGTCGGCGGCTTCGTTGCAAAGGCCGTCCTTAACCACCTCTTCGATCGCGCCGTCGAGGCAGCTCGGTTTTAGGAATGGTGATCAACAGCGTCAATAAGGATATGCAGCTCCTGTCCTCTGTGCGTGAGAATGTAAAGCTGTAACTTCTGGCCCAGATGTGGTCTTTGCCGTCGTTCAGTGTACTTGTTGGCATCGCCTACTGTTCACGATCTTTTACAAAACTTCTCTTTTTAAAACCGTAGCTGATGCGCTTGACAGACTACATGAACTTCTTTGCCTCCGTTCTCACAGTCTGTGATTGACGGTCGAAGGTTCATTGTATTGTTCTTTTCTTTTTTATTTTATGAGTAAAAATTCAGTGTATTGGTTACGTTTTTTTTTTTGAGCGAAGTGTATTGGTTATGTTGGGCTGCCTCAGTCTGCAGATGGCAGGAAACCCACAGTAGGCCCGCAATAAAACGGATCGGACTAAAAGTGGGCAGGCCATCTCACGTTAGGGCCACGTAAAGCCCACCACGCAATTGCAATTCCCATAGAGACTCTTTGAGAGACTGCGTGGTGGGGACAGACTCCGCACAACCGCTTCTCGAACGGACTCGTAGGTTCTGTTCGGCTTGCGCGTGAGCTGAGCCATGACGTAACCGAGCCGGTGTCCTTTCCCATCTATTCTGACCTTGTCCGGAAACTATGACACAAAATGAACTCTGAACGAAATTATTTCACAATCTGACCTTTTTCGCAACGTCACACACCGTGGCGTTTCTCCTCCACATAGAAACGTCTAGCTAGCCAGCGTTTCTACTCCACATGAAAACGCCGAGCTAGCTCACGTTGCTGCCCAGGCCGAACTGGCATCGATCGATGACGTGGTACGTTGGAAACGCCAAGGCCACTGGCGTTTTTAGCTTGTCTTCAAACGCCTATGGGGCATGGCGTTTCTGGCCTTATACAGTGGTCGCATGCAGCGGCGGCAGAGGCCTATGCCGGGCTGTAGAAAATAGTCTCATGCTGCACATGCATGCTTGCCGCCAGGAATCATTGGGCATTTCCTTAGATCATGTTGTGAATAATGGTTACCTATTTTTACTTTACCACTACGTGCCATTGCATGCTCCTATTTTTTATCACCAATACGTGCCATTGCATGCTCTTTTTTCTTTGCTTTGCATGCAAGAAGTAGACTGTGGCGATTTTGCAAGCAGCATGCATGTCTCTGACCTATAGCCTAGCTTTGCAAGAAGTAGGCGTGGTGCGGCGCATTGTTAGCAACCGTGCAAGCATGCATGTCCACCAGTGACCAGCCTACAGCCTAGCCTACAAGGCGCATTATTTGCAGCGTGAGCGTCGGACTGTTTTCCATCACCCGACATAGGCCTCCGCTGTATCTGTTGGGCTACTCCACATGGAGGTGTGTTGGCAGCCCAACATCAGCCCATAAGTCCAACACATGTCAGCCGTTGATCTTCGCTGCATCCAACGTTTGAGAGCGCTTCCAAGGGAAGTGTTGCAAGAAGAAAACCCTAGCCACTCCACCCCTTGCTGGCGGTGGCTGCCATTCGTGAGAGTGAGAGAGAGATCACACAAGAGAAAACACAACCTGAGAGAGAGGAAGACGAAGTAGAGGTTCTGTCCAGATTTGTTGCATCTGACTAGACAGTGTTCAAGCTGGTGATTGGAGGCTCAAACGTGGTTGGATCGACCCCAAACTTGGTGAGCTCGTTCCTTACTTTGAGTACTTAGATTTGGTTAGTTGGTTTGAGGATTGGGTCAATGGAGCATCAGATTTGAGAGTGGTTTTGTCAGCTCTGACTGCTGCAGTTTCAGAACAGAGTAGTTTTGGGAGACGAACAGTTTGGGTAGGCAAACGATGTCCGATTGAGCTGAAATTTGGAGGGGATCTCAGGAACTCGTGTGTCTACTTGTCTGCCAAATTTGGTGTTGTTTGGTTCAGCGGTTTAAGAGCAGTTTGCAAAACACTGGAGGGCATGTGAAGCTGTGTAAACTCGCTTTCTGAAATCTTGCCTCTTGTGGCTGTTGTTCTTTGTTGCGGTTGGCAACATGGAGAGTGTGTTGTAAATCTCTCTAGAGGTTCTAGAGAAGACTTTGTACTCATCATTCTCATAGTGAAGTTGCGTGGACCGGTCGGTCCACAGCCGTGGTTTTTTACTCCTCAAGTTGAGGAGGTTTTTCCACGTTAAATCCTGTGTCACTTGTGCATGTTGTTTGTGTTATTCCGCTGCTTACTTGTTGGTTGAAGCTGTCCTCAAAGTTCATCACAAGTGAAGGGGGCTGTGTAGTGTGCATATTTGCCGTGTCGATGAATTTGTGCAGCGCATTGTTGCCGTCCAGCCCCTAAGAAAGTGGTATCAGAGCCTTGGTTTGCTTGTGCAAATTGCTGAGTTTCTTGTGGTGAAAGATGGAAGTGAATACCAGCAGGATGATACCTTTGAATGGTACAAATTATCAAGCATGGAAGGGCAAGATGGAGGACTTGTTGCATGTGAAAGAATACTGGAAGCCAGTGTTCTCCACTGAGATGTCGGAGGGCATTGAGGAAGGTCAGTGGAAGGTACTTCATCGCCAAGCTTGTGGGTTTATTCGGCAATGGGTCGATGACAATGTTTTGAACCATATCATTGATGAGACACATGCACGCACCTTATGGCAGAAATTGGAAGAGTTGTTTGCCCGGAAAGAAGGTACAAACAAGATGTTCTTGATCAAACAATTGATGTGCTTGAGGTACAAAGAGGGCACTCTAATTGCAGATCATGTGAACACATACCAAGGCATTATAAATCAGCTTTTTTCAATGGGAATAACATTTGAAGATGAAGTGAGAGCTTCGCTGCTACTAGGCTCATTACCGGACAGCTGGGAGACCTTTAAGGTCACGGTTTGCAATTCAACACCTAATGAAGTTGTCACTTGGAATCTTGTGAAAACCAGGGTACTAAATGAAGAGTCGAGAAGGTGGTGAAGCCACTTCTTCCTCACATTCAGAGGTGCTAGTCACTCAGTCCGGGGGAGAAGCAAGAGCAGAGGTCCGGGTAAAGGCGAAAGCGGTAGGAGCAAATCAAAAGTAAGTATGCTGATTATGAATGCCATCACTGCCATCAGAAGGGCCACATTAAGTGGCAATATGACAAGTGGAAGAAAGACAAAAAGAAAAAGAAGAAACAAGATCAAAAGAAAGTTGACAGTGATAGTGACACGAGAGGGCAACCGAGTTCTCTGCGAGAGAAGAGGACATCATGCTTGTTATGCATGAAGAAAATGAGGGCAGATTTGGTTCCACTGTTGAGGAGAGAATCACTGTTGTTTCTGATGAAACCGTTAACCTTGTGGATGGTGACGAGATGATTTGGATACCGGACAGCGGTGCTACCATTCATGCTACATCTCGCAGAGAGCTCTTCACTAACTATATATCAGGTGATTTTGGTGTTGTGAAGATGGGGAACAATGATAGAGCAGCCATCATTAGAAAAGGATGCATTTGGAGACCGCAAATGGTACAAGGTTAGTCCTCAAATCTGTCAGGCATGTTGAGGCACTTCGTCTCAATATTATCTCGGTTGGTTTGTTGGTGGAGATGATTACTTGAGCAGTTTTGGAAAAGGGCAGTACAAGCTCACCAAAGGCAACATGATTGTTGCAAGAGGTAAAATGGTCTCAGTTTTGTATCATGTACATGCTAAGCTCTTTAGTGCTTCTGTCAATGCACTACAGAAGGATGGTCATTGTGCTTTACGGCACAAGAGACTTGGGCACATGAGTGAGAAGGGGATGACAGTGCTAGTGAAGAAAAAATTGTTGAAGGGTGTGAAAGGAGTTCACATCAAGAAATGTTCAGATTGTCTAGCAGGGAAGCAACACCGAGTTGCCTTCAAGACTTTACCTCCCCACAAGAAGCCCGAGAAGTTGGACTTGATACATTCCGATGTTTGCAAAATGTCGGTAAGATCTCTTGGTGGTGCTAAGTACTTTGTGACTTTTATTGATGACTTTTCCAGGAAAGTTTGGGCCTTCACTTTGAGGACCAAAGATCAAGTACTAGGTGTATTCAAGCAATTCCAAGCCTCGGTTGAGAGAGAAACTGAGAAGAAGATCAAGTGCATTCGCAGTGATAATGGAGGAGAGTACATTGGGCCATTTGATGCATATTGCAAGTAGCAAGGTATTAGGCATCAATTTACTCCCTCGAAGACACCATGCCTGAATGGTCTTCTTTGAGAGGATGAACAGGACAATTGTGGAGAGAGTTAGATGCTTGTTGTCAAGTGCAAAGCTACGCAAACACTTTTGGGGTGAGGCTTTGATAACTACAGTTTATCTTATTAATCTCTCACCAAATTATCCTTTGCAGGGAGATGTTCCTAACAGGGTTTGGTGTGACAAGGACGTCTCATATGACCACCTGAAGGTTTTGGGTGCAAGGCCTTTGTTCATATTCCTCAAGATGAAAGGTCAAAGCTTGATTCGAAGACACGGCAGTGTATTTTTCTTGGTTATGGTGGTGATGAGTTTGGCTACAAGCTGTTTGACCCCATAGCAAGGAAAGTTGTGAGAAGCCGTGATGTTGTGTTTGTTGAAAACCAAACAATTGAGGATATTGTGAAGACAAAGGCAGGTTCCTCCTCGGCAGTGACAAGACATGATTGATTCGACCCAGTTCCTGCAGCTCCGGCTCTTGTGCAAGTTGAAGCGGATGCGAGAAGATGTACAAGATGATATACATGGTGGTGCGGTGAAGAAGATGCTCCCCAGCAGCAGCAACAAGAGTATGATGTGAAGTTGATGATTCGGATCAGCAGGAAGCACCAGACCGTAAAGTCCACCATTTGCTCCACTCGGAAGATCCAACAGGGTCGAATTCCTTCAGCGGTATCCCTCGGATCAATACGTGGTGTTATTATCCGACGGTTCGAACACAGAATGCTTTGCGAGATGCAATGGAAGATGAGCACAAGGAGTGGAAAAAGGCTATGCAAGAAGAGATGGATTCCTTGCATAAGAATCACACTTATGAGTTGGTGAAGTTGCCCAAGGGCAAGAAAATTTTGAAGAACAAGTGGGTCTACAGAATCAAGCAAGAAGAGCACACATCACATCCAAGGTACAAAGCCGGGCTAGTTGTAAAAGGATTCGGCGGAGGAAAGGCATTGACTATGATGAGATCTTTTCTCCGGTTGTGAAGATGACATCCATAAGAGTAATCCTTGGCATGGCAGCAAGTCTCAACTTGGAGGTTGAGCAAATGGATGTGAAGACTGCATTCCTTCATGGTGAGTTGGAGGAAAAATATACATGGAGCAACTTTGAGGGGTTTCTTGTGAAAGGCAAAGAAGACTATGTGTGCAAGCTAAGTCTCTATGGTGCAGAAACAAGCACCAAGAAATGGTGCGTGAAGTTCAAAGCTGTCATGGGGAGCAAGGCTACAAGAAGTGTAGCTCAGACCATTGTGTGTTTATTCAGAGGTTCTCGGTGATGATTTCATCATATTATTGCTCTATGTTGATGATATCCGATTGTTGGCAAGAATGTCTCTAGGATTGCTAAGTTGAAAAAGGATTTGAGCAAATGTTTTGCTATGAAAGACTTAGGTCCACAAAGAACATTCTCGGTATGAGAATTGAGCGAGATGAAATTGCAACAAGTTGTACTTGTCTCAAGAGAAGTATATTAAGAAGGCACTTGAAGTTCGGGATGGAAAATGCTAAAGTTGTGAGTTGTCCACTAGCAGCCCATTTCAAGTTGAGCGAAGCAATGTCCTACCAGCGATGAGCGTAAAAAGGAAATGCATCATGTTCCTTATGCTTCGCTGTTGGGAGTTTGATGTATGCTATGGTGTGTACAAGGCTGACATTGCTCATGCGGTTAATCTTGTGAGCAGATTTATGTCCAATCCGGAAGACCTCATTGGGAAGCCGTGAAGTGGATTTTGAGATATCTCCGGGCAGCACAAATATGAAACTTTGCTTTGGTGATGGTGAGGCAAAGCTGATTGCTTTTTCAGATTCGACATGGTGGAGATGTTGATGTAGGAAGTCTACTTCAGTTACTTGGTTACCTATGCAGGGGGAGCGGTGTCATGGCAAAGAAGGCTGCAGAAGTGTGTGGCATTGAATACAACTGAAGCTGAATTCATTGCTATAACAGAGGCGAGCAAAGAGCTATTGTGATTGAAACGGTTGGCTTGTGAGCTTGGTTTTAAGCAAGACAAGTATGTGTTGTTTTATGACAACCAAAGTGCTATCCATTTGAGTAAGAATGCAAGTCTTCATTCAAGGTCTAAGCATATAGAAGTCCGTTATCATTGGATTCGAGATGTGTTGTATTCCAAGAAAATGCAACTTGAGAAGGTCCACACCGATGACAATGGGGCTGATATGTTGACTAAAGTGGTGACAAGGAAGAAGCTCGAAGTATGCCGCCGGCTCGCTGGCATGGCTGCCGGAAGGCAGTAAGACCCTCCATGATATCGGGAGGGGGAGTTTGTTGGGCTAAGTCCCTCCACATGGAGATGTGTTGGCAGCCCAACATCAGCCCATAAGTTTCATGTCAGCCGTTGATCTTCGCTGCATCCAACGGTCGAGAGCGCTTCCAAGGGAAGTGAAGCAAGAAGAAAACCCTAGCCACTCCACCCCTTGCTGGCGGTGGCTGCCATTCGTGAGAGTGAGAGAGAGAGCACACAAGAGAAAACACAACCTGAGAGAGAGGAAGAAGAAGAAGCAGAGATTCTGTCCAGATTTGCTGCATCTGACTAGACAGTGTTCAAGCTGGTGATTGGAGGCTCAAACGTGGTTGGGTCGACCCCAAACTTGGTGAGCTCGTTCCTTACTTTGAGTACTTCGATTTGGTTAGCTGGTTTGAGGATTGGGTCAGTGGAGCATCAGATTTGAGAGTGGTTTTGTCAGCTCTGACTGCTGCAGTTTCAGAACAAAGTAGTTTTGGGAGACGAACAGTTTGGGTAGGCAAACGATGTCCGATTGAGCTGAAATTTGGAGGGGATCTCAGGAACTCGTGTGTCTACTTGTCTGCCAAATTTGGTGTTGTTTGGTTCAGCGGTTTAAGAGCAGTTTGCAAAACACTGGAGGGTACAGAAGCTGTGTAAACTCTGTTTGCTGAAATCTTGCCTCTTGTGGCTGTTGTTGCTGTTGCCGGTTGGCAACGTGGAGAGTGTGTTGTAAATCTCTCTAGAGGTTCTAGAGAAGACTTTGTACTCATCATTCTCATAGTGAAGTTGCGTGGACCGGTCGGTCCACAGCCGTGGTTTTTTATTCCTCAAGTTGAGGAGGTTTTTCCACGTTAAATCCTGTGTCACTTGTGCATGTTGTTTGTGTTATTCCGCTGCTTACTTGTTGGTTGAAGCTGTCCTGAAAGTTCATCACAAGTGAAGGGGGCTGTGTAGTGTGCATATTTGACGTGTCGATGAATTTGTGCAGCGCATTGTTGCTGTCCAGCCCCTAAGAGTATCAAGGCCAGAAACGCCATGCCCTCAGGCGTTTGTAGACAAATTAGAAACGCCAATGGTCCTGGCGTTTCCAGCATGCCATGTCAGCGAGCGACGCCAGTTTGGCCTGGGCAGCTACGCGATCTAGTTCGGCGTTTCTATGTGGGGTAGAAACGCGACCTTGCTCGGCGTTTCTATGTTGAGCGGCAACGCCGCGGGCTGTGGCGTTGCTAAAAGGGTCAGATCGTGAAGTACTTTCATGTCGAGTTCAGTTTGCGACAAAGATTGCTCGTAAGGTCAGAACAGTGATTTTGTCCTATAAATTTCCCCACAGGCATCGACTCCCTATTCCAATCCGCTCGCCCCCTGATTTCTGGTCGAGAAAATCCTCCGCGACAAGGTATGCGCCCGGTATCGATTCCCCTTTTCCCGAGCTACCTGTTATGTCGCGGGATTTATCTAGATTTGCATACTATGTGCGATTGTCAATTTGGTCAAAGCGATGAGCGGATGAGCTTGTAGAAACAACAGCAATTCCCGTAGATCCGTCGAGATTGATGTACCCATGTTCATGATTTTCTTTATAGTATGCCGGTAGATTAATAAAACATCTAAGGAAATTGCTGTCCCGTGATGGTTATCTAAGTTGTTGATTAGATACTTTCATCGATTAGTGCTGCTCATACAGTACTATTGTAGATTCTTGTTTATCGCTGGATCATATTATTCCTCGTCTGTTTCATGATCTGCCTCATTGTTATTCAATATCTGTTTTACTCTTTCTGCTATTTTGGATTTTGGATTGACTTAATTCAGCATCTGTTGTTTGCATATGCTTCTGTTCTTGTTTGCTCTGAGGTTGTTAGTTATCAGATTTACTTTCTATCTGAAATTTATAAGATCGCGGTGTTTCATTGCTTTGTTCATCTGTTCTTACACTTTTAACTTGGTGATTTAGCATGCATGGTTTCAAGTTGCCCAGTATGCATATCTATTACCAGATTTAGATTATCAGAGTCTTTGTTTCATGAATTTATTGATCTGTTCATATGCATCTCTAACTAGGCTACTTATTTCCTCCTTTGTTTTGCAGATGCAGATCTTTGTGAAGACCCTCACTGGCAAGACCATCACGCTTGAGGTTGAGTCATCTGACACGGTCGACAATGTCAAGGCAAAGATACAAGATAAAGAGGGAATCCCACCGGATCAGCATCGGCTCATCTTTGCTGGCAAGCAGCTTGAGGATGGGCGAACACTTGCTGATTACAATATCCAGAAGGAATCCACCCTCCATCAGGTGCTCAGGCTCAGGGGTGGCATGCAAATCTTTGTGAAGACCCTCACCGGCAAGACCATCACCCTTGAGGTTGAGTCTTCCGACACGATCGATAATGTCAAAGCGAAGATCCAGGACAAAGAGGGCATCCCCCCAGACCAGCAGCGGTTGATCTTTGCCGGCAAACAACTTGAGGATGGACGCACTCTTGCTGATTACAACATCCAAAAAGAATCCACTCTCCACTTGGTTCTCCGTCTCCGTGGTGGCATGCAGATATTTGTCAAGACCTTGACCGGCAAGACCATTACCCTGGAGGTTGAGTCTTCAGACACAATCGACAATGTGAAGGCGAAGATCCAGGATAAGGAGGGCATCCCCCCAGACCAACAGCGCTTGATCTTTGCAGGCGAAGTTGAGTCTTCTGACACAATCGACAACGTGAAAGCTAAGATCCAGGACAAGGAGGGTATCCCCCCGGACCAGCAGCGCCTGATCTTCGCTGGTAAGCAGCTCGAGGATGGTCGCACTCTGGCGGATTAAAACATTCAGAAGGAGTCTACTCTCCACCTGGTGCTCCGCCGTCGTGGTGGGCAGTGAGTTCTTTGTGCTTTGGTAGTTTGATTTGCAAACCTGTCAGTGCCTGTTGTGGCCTCTTCTCCATCGTCTCTTGTTATGCCGAGTTCATTATGTGGTGTTCACTCAAACTCTGCAATCCTGCCTTTTAGCAGTTTGTTATATGTGAACCTGAACCTTCTTATTTCTTGATAAGCTGAATTATCTTGCTGCAGTTTGATCTTTGTTATGAAATACATGTGAACCTGAATCTTCTTATTTGATGATAAGCTGAATTGTCATGCCCAGGTTCTATGACCCTTTCTCCTCATCATAGATGTTCAGTTCATAACACAGTCGAATATAGATGGGTCGCCCTGGTTTCAATCAATCGAATATGAACAAGTGATGCACCAAAATTTCTTGTATTTTTGTCATATACAATGACCGTTGGTCAGAATCGATTATTTGTTTGAATGCATGCTCTTGTTTTGACTCCAGTTGCATAGAATAGGGGTGAATAGTACACCTGTAGGCTGTAGTTTTCGGGGCTCTTGGCTTGGTGTCCTTCTCTCGTCTTCTTATGATGAATTAGTGAACCCGCATCTTGCTATTCCCCCTGGATCTTCTTATCCTAAACTATGGTTGTTTTGTGCCGGTCTATATCACTGGTGGAAAAAAGGCCTTTGGTCATGATTACATAGCGCCATTAGTCGCGGCTGCTGTGAATCGCGACCAAATAAGCGACTAAAGCCCCCACCTTTAGTCGCGGCTGCTTAAGAACGCGACTAACGGCCCGTCACGTGGGCGCCAGTGACCGTCAGGCGGAGGACCTTTAGTCGCGGTTCTTCGCCAACCGCGACTAAAAGGCGCCTTGAGTTTAGGGTTTTAGCCCCCCTAAACCTGTTTTCTGTTTAATTTGTATTGTTTTATTTCTTTTGTGCTTTATTTTAATTTTGAAGGAGTTTCATATATTCTACGGTACTACATACATGCATATGAATGTACAATTTCAAATAAATTTGAAATTAGAACCAAAAAGAATTCAAGAGGAATATACAATATATATTCAATATCATCGGATGACCATATACAATTTTGAACAAGTTTCCATACATGATTTAATCCATATAAAGTTCTCGTCCTCGTAATAGTGTTCTCCTTTAGGATGGAGGACTTCCTGCTGAACCATCCAGCTAGTTCCTCTTGAAGTGGTCGGAGCGAGCTTACGGACTAAGCATCCACCGGAGGTTATTCCTCTGAGCATTGGTATCACTCGGAACCCGCTCGAGGTGTATCTCGGATCATCTCCTGAACATAGTATCCACATAGATTGGTCTCCGGTGGCTGAATATCCCAAACATTCTTAGGCTTTAACCTTTTGAATTCTAGCTCTTTTTGAATTCACCGACCTTTGTATCTCTGAACCGTCTCCAAACCCTACGAGGCAAAGAAAATTAAATGAACAAGAGAGTTATTAGTTACTTGATATTAGGAAATGAGCGAAATAGGCCGATCGATATAGGCGCAAATGAATGAAAATAATTACTTCTGCAGCATTCTTCTCATGTCGCCCCAAAGCTTTGGATCCATATTGAGAGAGTCGTGGGCGAGACATTACGAGGTGTTAACTTTAATTACTAGCGAGAATCCGGTGGAACTGCGGACACGATACATGCGATCGTCATGCATAACTCATCGATTAGCCGCCACATACCATGCATGGAGTAAACAAAGAGAATGTGCTCAAGGCGAAACACTCACCCAAAATGGTAAGGAAATAGAATATCACTTTTGAGTTCTGCTTTGTAAGAAAGCGCCACAGTGCGCCTCCACGTCGGCGGGTGGCGCTCCAACACATGTCCATTAACGATGTGTGGGTCAATGAACCCAACATCATGGATGTTCCTTACTCTGCATTCCTTAATCTTCATTACGCATGTATAATAGCGGACACAACAATATAGTTAGGACATATATATAGTGCGAGGCAATATGAGCGAGATGGGGTAGAAATTAATAAATCACTTACGAGCGTAGCAACCGATGATAGATTTGTCGAGCTCAAGCTTGATTGAAAAGCTGGAACAATTCACTCGGTGCAATTTGTACATAGTAATGTTTGAAGTGATGCTCATGTCTAACTTCCGCATAAATATATTCTTTGGCGTTTTATTTTTATGTAACCCTTGTACCAATTCAGCAGACCTTTCATTTGGTCGGTAGATCCTTTTCTGCGCAGCTCGACGAGAGGCCCATTCTTGACATATGTAATTACTACCTCCTTCATGGCGCCTCATCAAGGCCTAATAGTTCACGAAGAGTAATACCTAAGTTGGCGCTTGTTCTCGGCACTTTCGTTCTGATCAATCCTGTGTTGCCGCAGCTTGTATGATCTCGGGGCATCCGGACGAAGGCTTCCACTATAAGCGGGGCAATCGATTGTTTACTTTGTTCCCGAGCTGGGCAACTTGTTTCCGCTTTTTTACTTCGGCCTTCTCCGCTCTTTGTTCTCCTTGAACATGAGTGCACAGCTGAAGTTCACGTGCATAGTCGTTAAGCGATTCTTCGCGGCTTGGGACGGTGTGCTCAAAATGACTTAGCCCACTTCTTTTGCTCATCGAAAATCTTGGCTTGGGCTCGGGCTCTCTTTTCTTCTTGCGATCCGCCTTCCATTTCTCCAAATCAGCAGCATGCAGCGTCGACTTCCTCGGCACTCGTTCCCAAGGCCTTGTGGGGAGAGGCTTGATGATGGCTCCGTACCTTTGTGGTCTTAGGTACATAAGGGTCCGGGTTAATAATCCAGACTATACGCTTCTTTGCCGTAGGTGGATTGGGCGGCGTCGATCACCCGCCGGACGAGGGCTGAGGCGGCGGATGATCACCACGGACGTTGTGGATCTGGGGCGGCGTCGGCTGATGTGACGGAGGTGTAGGTGAACCGCCACCACCACCACCACCACCACCACCGCCACCGCCACCACCACCACCGTGAGGGTGGACTTGTTGTCCTTGGCGCCTCGCTGAAACTTGATAAACTTCTTTTGCCATAGAATGAAATGGCGCTTGACATCTCAAGTCTTTTCTCCCCTTGGTGTAGCAATGTCAATCTCAGGTCCTCAAACCCTTGGACTATGTCCTCCACCGTGACACGAGCATAGCCATCTTGAATGGGGTTGTTGTGGTGGAGTGCTCGAGTAAACATGGTAAAGCATTGCCGATGGCTACCTTCATGGACATGTTCCCGATAGGATATACAGATGACATTCTTTCATCTCCTTTATATCGCCCACGGGGTAGCGAGGAGGCTCCGGTGCGATAATTTCGACCACCGAGGCTCCGGTGCATAATTTCGATCACCGAGGCTCCGGTGCGATAATTTCGATCGTCGATGCATCTGCACCAGCCGGTGGGGCCTCCGTGGAAGCCACGCTGCTTCTCCGCGCTGGCTTCGAGATCCGCTGGATGATCTTCATCTTTGCACCGAGCTGCATCTCTTTCGGCTACTAGTACACTCATGGTTTTCTTCATCACATCCATTTCCGATGCCAACCGCGCCACAACATCCGCTTCCCGATCCATCTTTCTCTTACGGCTTCAGTAACGACGGGTCATCGTTCGGGGAACCCTATTTTCCACGGAATGTGCCCCATGCCTCGTACACGTCCTCCGTGTTCGAGGATTCGAGGGCTTTTGTCGTAGCGTCGTTCTCTCTGTTGAACTTGATCTTCCTGTTGAGCATCCTTCATTGCGTCAATAAGGGCTTGGGTGGGTTTAATTAATTTGCCCCGTAAACACACTCCCCTGTCTCCGGGTTCAGCGTTCCCCATGCCCGTACCACCAGCTTTTGGCCCTTGGGTCCCATCCTCCGCACTGGGCGGATTCTCGCGCCCTCAGCTCGTTCTCCATATTCTCCAACCTAGGCACCCAAATGCGATACCCTCCTGGCCCCATAACATGATTGTACTCCTTCTTAGCGCATTTTCCTTATTTTTTCGATATTTGAATGAACTGCTCCGATTTCTTTTGCTTCACAAATTCTGGCCAATCATGTTTCATTTCTCATATTGTCCTTTGAAATCCGAGTCTTGTTACGCTTGACAAAGTCACGGGCTAGATTTTGCTTGAATTTCCGAATCGTCGGCCATCTTATGAAGAAGCGAACTGTTTGACTAGCCTCCTCCTCTCCTTGTTTTCCTCAATCTTGTTACCCTCCTCATCGAATTTGTTGTATTCCGTAGGTAGAGCGAAATGTTCCATAAGCTTCTTGAAGCAATCTTTTTGTTCTCTTATCGACAAAAGTGAAACCATCAATTCGTGCCTTCTTTGGCTCATTCCACTCTGGGCGGTGATCGAGGCGTTGTCTCTAACAATGGCTCCGCATTGGTGACAAACTTGGTGGCGTTCTTGCGGGGCTCCGGTGACCTGCCGGTTACCTTGTCGACAACCTCGATGGTGCATGTTTCTCCTTGTTTCATCGTCTTGGTTGCATGCGCTTTGACGGCGTACTCGATTGTTTGACGATCCGCCGAGGGCTAAAATAAGAAAGAGAGTCGCGCGTTAGTACACATATTTATTCAAATCAGTTAGTTTGTATCACGGAGGCTCAATGTATATATATACCTCGGCGCGGAGGTGGTTGCTACTTCCATTTGAAGATAAATCGTTTATCGGCGTTTGTTAAACATCATCTTCTTGTGGCGCCCTTCATCTTCACCGTCAAGGTTGAGATAAGAAGAGATATCATCTTCTTCTTCTCCGGTCGGCACATATAGAATATCGCCGTTTATGATGCGAACATATGTGCTTCACCGTCCGGATCATAGTTGTCCATAATCGGTCACTCTATCGTCCGCCATTATGTCGATCCTGAAAACATGTAGTAAAACAAATTAATTAAGTGAAGAAGGGGCGGTGGCGGTGGCGGTGGCGAAAGGCGGTGGCAAAAGGAGGCGAGGAAGGGGTGGGAGAGGGTGTCGCGGTAGAGCGCGAGGCAGGCGGCAGACGCAGCGGCGTCACGGAGAGGGAGGCGAGGACAACACACATGTATAACCTCGCCGCCCCTCTCGATCCCAAAAAACACGCGCGCATCGCCGCCCCTCGCCGCCCCTCCATTTTATTTGTTTGTTTTTCTTTGGCGGTTTTACTGTTGTTTTTGTTTTTCACTTTATATGTATTTTTGATTTTATTTCTCTTTCAAATTTCGTCAAATTTTCTTATAAAATTCTAAATACATAGCGAGCAAGTGCATAACAGGTCATGCAGAGCGAGCTAGGCGTGTTCTAACATGGCGCTAAGCGATACTGCGGCGAAGAAACATCAGGAAAGTTTTCGGTTCGGACGTCTGTCGAGACATGATGAACCGGAGAGGAAAGTTTGCAGGTTCGATAGGTTAGGGGTGTGTGGCGGACGAGCGGTCTGCGTAACGGATTCGTCTCGTCGTTACGAGCAACTTTCATGTACAAAGTTTTTCCATCCGAGCTACGGTTTATTTTCTACGATTTTCCAAAGTTTTATTGATATATTGTAATTAAAACTAATTCGAGAATAAAGATTAAATTGCTACGTGCACACACAAAGTGTACACAACAAAGCAGCATAGAGGCGGCAAGTGGGGTCTGCTGACCGCCTGCAACAGTCAAGCGAGGCATTGACTAGTCAAAGGACAAGGGACCCGCATGTCATTGACTCTGTTTAACTAACAGACTATTAGTGTTAACATAACTATTTAAGTTAATTAATTAATTAATTAATTAATTAATATATTTTTATTATTCTTTTTTATATCATTTTTAACGTTTTGGGGTGGGACCCATTGTCATAAACACGAGGGCCTATCGGGCGTCGGAATTCTGGCGCGAGCGTCTGGCGCCTTGACCTAAAGCCTTCGCCGAACCAGCCGAGGCGTGGCAGCCGGCGTTAGCAAGACGGGCGCGGCGGAAGAGGCCACGGCGGCGGTAAACGGCCGCGCCAAGGCGGCGGCGAGCGGCGATGGCGAAACTAGCGGCAGCTAGTGGAGCCGCCAGTGGCGGGCTTGAGGGCAGGGCAGCGCGCTGGCGCGCGAGGGCGTCTTGAACGCGACAGCGCCGCCATGCAGAGGCGGCAGCAGCGGCAGGGCGGTGAAGCAGCAGCGCGTTGGAGAGACGGGACGGGCCCGATGGGGAGCTCACCCGTTAGCGAAGAAGCGGCGTCGCGCGAGAGGACCGGCGAAGGAGAGGAGGGACGGGCGGTCCGCGCGACGAAGCGAGATGATGCGATCCGGCGGGGAGAGCGCGCGGCAAGGTCGTGGCGACCAGCGAACGACAACGAGGGCGAAGGGCGGCGGCGCGGCGGCGAGGGCGCGGCAGAGACAAACAAAGGGAATCGGAGAAAGGCGAAATCGATCGAGCCTTGTATTTATAGCCCGCCCCCTTTAGTCGCGGTTGGCGGCGAGACCCATGACTAAAGGTACCCTTTAGTCGCGGGTCGCCGCCCAACCGCGACTAAAGGGTTTTTTAGCGAGTTTTTGCGTTCAGCGCGCCCGCCTTTAATCGCGGTTGGTGCAGCCAACCGCGACTAAAACGCCTGCAGTTTAGGGTTTTAGCCCCCAAACCTGTTTTCTGTTTAATTTGTATTGTTTTCTTTTTAATTTGTATTGTTTTCTGTTTAATTTGTATTGTTTTATTTCTTTTGTGCTTTATTTTAATTTTGAAGGAGTTTCACATATTCTACGGTACTACATACATGCATATTATCGCCTAGGCGGGAGTATGACTAAATCACTCCAAATTTCATGTATCATCGGTGGTATCTCGAATCATTGAAAATGGACACCAAACACATCACGGGTAATATAATTCACATGATCCATTCAACAAAGTTTGGTACAATAAATTATTACACATCATTTCTTCCCTTGTGTCCCTGCTTGCTTACGATTGTGCCGTATCCATGGAGCATCCTCATCATTTAACTTAATGCTTGGGTCGGTGTTCACTTTGAAGGCGGAATTTCAGCAAACATATTATAATCTTCGACATGTCATCTTGTCCTCCACTCCCACGATGTTTCTTTTCCTGAAAGAACAATGTGGCGCTTTGAATCATCGCATGATGTCTTGATCGTTTTCTTATCTTTCCGTTTCCTCGGTTTGCTACTCATGTCCTTCACATAGAAAACCCGGCGACATCTTTCGCTAGGGCGAATGGTTCGTCAAGGTAACCAAGATTGTTGAAATCCACCATTGTCATTCCGTATTGCTGGTCCACCTTTACCCCACCTCCTGTTAGCTTGAACCATTTGCACGGAACAAAGGGACCTTAAAGGAGGGTCCATAGTCAAGTTCCCATATCTCCTCTATGTAACCATAATATGTGACCTCTTGCCCATTCTCGGTTCTTTGCATCAAAGCGGACACCACTGTTTTGGTTGGTGCTCTTTTTATCTTAGGCGATCGTGTAAAATGTATTCCCATTTATCTCGTACCCTTGGAAAGTCGTTATAGTCGAAGATGGTGTCTTGGCCAACATGTACGGCTGATCTACAACATCATTGTCATTCATTAAATGTTTTCTCAACCAACTGCCGAAAGTCTCCATGTGGGCCTTCCTAATCTAGGATTCGAGGCTTCCCGGGTTGTCGAGCGTAAAATATTCTTGTGTTTCTCAAAATGCGGAGCCACCAAGCTGGAATTGGTCGATCTGATGTGGTGTGCTTGATCGGAGAATGGCCGTCCATACATATCGTTGATTTCCTTCCGATCGTGCCTTTTCCACTTAGTCTCCCCTCGTGCGCGATCGAGGAAGACCAATCGGCTTAAGGTCGGGAACAAAGTCAACACAAAACTCAATTACCTCCTCATTTCCATAGCCCTTGGCGATGCTTCCTTCGGCCTAGCACGATTCTGAACATATTTCTTTAATACTCCCATGAACCTCTCGAAGGGAACATATTGTGTAGAAATACGGGACCGAGAAGCGAAAATCTCTTCGACTAGGTGAACCAGGAGGTGCGTCATAATATTGAAGAAGGATGGCGGAACACCAACTCGGCCCGACAAGACATTGGATCACATCGTTCAGTAACGTGGTAGAACTTGGATTGATTACCTTCGAGAGATTGCATTGAGGAATGCACATAGCTTCACAATGGCTACTCGAACATTTTCGGCGAGAGCCCTCAAAGCAATCGGAAGCAATTGCGTCATAATCACGTGGCGGTCGTGAGACTTGAGGTTTTGGAACTTTTCTCCGCCATGTTTATTATTCCTTTATATTGGGCGAGAATCCAGACGGGACCTTCATACTTCTCGGGCATTCAAAAAGATGACCTTCTCTTCTTTGGTCGAGCATAGCTGGCACGACCTTGAAACCATTCGGATGCGGTCATCGTGGTCTTTCAAGCGTTCTTTGGTCTGCCGTGCTTCCTTTGTATCATTTGTCTTCCCATACACGCCCAAGAAGCTTAGGAGGTTCACGCAAATATTCTTAAATAGCGTGCATCACGTCGATTGCAGAGCGGACATCTAGGACTTTCCAATATTCTAGCTCCCGAATATAGATTTCTTCTTCCACATGGCTGCGTGCCCGTCGGCTCCCTTCGAACTGATTGTCCGCGGGACCCTTTCCAAAGATGACTTTCAAATCCTTGACCATATCAAATACCTCGGCACCGGTCGTTCCGCGAGCTTCGCCGATGATCTGCCTTGCCGTTGTAATGCTTGCCTTTCTTTCTTCTTGGATGAATTTTTGGAAGAAATCGGCGATGCCCAAGGTACACGTTCTTCTTACAATTTGGCAAATGTACACTTTCAGTCTCATGTAAGCGGTGCGTGCATGCATTGTATCCCTTATTTGACAGTCCGAAAGGTTACTAAGAGCAGGCCAATCGTTGATGGTTATGAAAAGCAACGCTCGAGGTCAAATTCCTCTTGTTTGTGCTCATCCCACACACGGACACCACCCACAGCTGTAAAAGTTCATCAACTAATGGCCTTAGGTACACATCGATGTCGTTGCGGGTTGCTTCGGACCTTGGATGAGCACCGGCATCATAATGAACTTCCGCTTCATGCACAACCAAGGAGGAAGGTTGTAGATGCATAGAGTCACGGGCAGTGCTATGGCTGGAGCTCGCTCGCCAAAAGGATTCATGCCATCCGTGCTTAGAGCAAATCTTATGTTCCTTGCGTCGGTGCAAAATCTTTGAACCATCTGTCGATCTTTCTCCATTGCGTTCCATCTGCGGTGTGTCTCAACTCCCGTCCGACTTACGGTCCTCTTTGTGCCATCGCAACAACTTGGCATGCTCTTTGTTCTGAGCAGACGTTTCAACCGTGGTATTATAGGAGCATACCACATCACCTTGGCGGGAACCCTCTTCACGGGTTTCGGCCCTCAACATCGTCACCGGGGTCATCGCCTCGATCTTATAACGCAATGCGGTGCATACCGGGCATTCATTCAAATTCTCGTATTCACGCGGTAGAGGATGCGATCGTTGATGCATGCATGTATCTTGTAACCTCTAAACCTAGAGGGGCGACAACCTTCTTTGCTTCAGATGCGTCTTGGCGGGCAACTCGTTATCCTTTGAAACATATTCTTCAACATTTTCAGCAAGTTTTCAAATGCCGAGTCAGCTACACCTGCCTCGCCTTCCATTTCAGCAAATCCAGTGCAGCCCAGCTTTTTGAGACCATCATCGCATCCGGGTACAGCGCCTTTCGTGATCCTCTAACATGCGATCCAAATTCTCCTCTCCTTTTCGGGCCAGCGGCGTCTCCGTGCATCGGCAATGGTCCGACCAAGATCATCAGCGGGATCATCACGTGCCTCTTCTTCACCTTCCCTTCACCTTGACATCCTCCATGAAAGTATCACGAAATGAGCAAGATAGCTTTCATCGATGAAATCATCCCTTCTTCATCTTCTTCCATTATAACCCTCTTTCTCCATGCTTGGTCCAACAATTATAGCTTGGCATGAAACCCTTCAAGCGGATGCATGTGAACAACTCTTGAGGAAGAGTAACCCTTCTCATTCTTCAGATAACACATGGACAGATAACAAAACCCCCGCTTGTTCGCATTAGCCACTACGAGGAAATCTTTCAAACCCGTAGTGAACTCGCGGAGAGTCGGTTACACATCCATTGCGATTCATCTGCATTATTATAATATAAAATATATAATTAACCATCATGCATTTGTTAAACTAACTAGCTACAAACAATATAAATTAAACAATGAACTACACACATGCATATTGACACATCAAAGGTTCATCAAGTTGCTAACCGCGATCGAAGAGTGTGGCTCCAACACTTCATGTCATGTTTGTTTCATGCTCTTGGGGCATTTCATCAAACACCTTATGTGCATAAGAGGAACCAAAAGCAAACCTACACCCACTTGTGAAGAGAATGGCTCCAAATGGCTAAGTGTTGGCTGCTGGATGGGTATATATAGGGAGGGCTTTAGTTGCGGTTGGCACAGCAAACCGTGACTAAAGGTGCCGAAACCTTTAGTCGCGGTTGTCTGGCCAACCGCGACTAAAGCCCTCACGATGCACCAGCTGGCCACCGAGCGCCACAGGCCCAGGCCTTTGGTCGCGGTTCACCTCCAGAACCGCGACTAAAGGTCCCATTAGTCGCGGTTCCTACAGCTTTGCGACTTATGGGGCTGGACGGAAGCCTGTTTTTCCACCAGTGTATGTCGTTTTCGCTCTCATCGCTCTCATAAAATAATATTCAACAAATTGCGATTCATTTAGCAACTGATTTTTATCTTCCGTTCCCCACAAAATAAATATATCATCTTCCGTTTTTACTCATTTTCATAATTCTTCTAATTTCTTTAATAGATGCAATTACTATGGCTCGCCAATAAGAAAAATTAAGGAAGTACAAAGTATAATAACAGTAAATCCAAAATCAATACCTTAAGAATCATAATTTTGATTTGGTAAAGGGAAATGATGAAGAACGGGCGACTGCTCTTGGCGTGCGCCCGTCACATGATCTACGAGATCGTGCACTCCCCACATATCCTTATCTCTCCCAACGAATCCTTTTCCATCTTTAGTTTCTTATCCCAAGCACTCCTCCTCCTAGCCCGTGATGTTGTCATTGCAAGCGCTTCCCTCCTACATCAAGTAAATTGCAAAATACCATCACCATTGGGGACCCTAATTCATAAAACCGCCACCATCCTTCTATACCATTCAGGTAGTCAGAGGGAGCGAGACGTGATTTGGGGGGAGTTGGTGCTAGGGTTCGGCCTGCCTAGAGTTTGACCGAAGCCATCTAACGGCATGTCACGGGCGCCGTCTCGCCTCGGCCACGTGGCGCCTGACAACGGGCCCCACCGGTCAGAAATCCACCCAAACGCCGTAAATCACTACATCAACGTTTTTTTTAAACTGTCACCCAAATGTTGGTGTTTTTTTTTGAAAAAGAAACCGAATGGTGGCAGTTTTGTGAATTAGGGCCTCCAATTGCGGTGTTTTTTTTTTTGCAATTTACTCTCCCCTATCTTTGTGGCACCTCACCAAAGTCACCATCTCTTCCCTCAGCACTTCTACCCGTTGGGTGCAGGGGCGGCGCTGCTGCAGCAGCCAACAACCGATAGCTGATGTATGCTGCTAGGGTGAGCCACCATGGGGCGGAGAAGAAGGCGACACCCTCTCCCTCTGAAATTCGCATGCTTATCGTCCCCCGTGCACCCTCACCTCCCGCACACAAGCTGCAATGGCTCCAGAGGTGCTACGTGGACGGGTACCATGCGTTGCAATGGTGATGGTCGGGGGTGCTCAGAAGGTGGCGGCCGGGGAAGCCGCGAGACTCTGACATGCTAGACAGTGACCGGCTACGGCAGGCATGTTTTGTATGCGTATTTTTGATTAATAAATTGGCTGCATGCATCATTCTAATCCAGAGTCTGGGGGCTTTTCTACTCTCTTTTTTTTTTTTACGGGGTCGCGAGTGTTTGCACAGATGAGAAGGCACGGTGTTGCCATCGGTGACGGTGGCGCTGCCATGGCTGCAACGGGGGCAATGACGGTGAGTGTGACAGCGAGGCAAGCGTGCGAAGGCGGACGACGAGCCGGCTGGTGTCTAGGAGGGGACGCACGCTGCACACGACGGGCGGAGCCGCATGGTAAAGAAAGCCAGTTTTTTTTTTTCCCTGTGCGTACGATCACTGTGAATCCAATCCTACGGTGCTGAGTTTGACCGATCTGACTTTGTGCCTGTCGCCCGGCGCCTTTTTGTACAATTTTGACTTCAGAAATCCTGTTCCCCTTACCACGAGGCAGGATAACTACCTGCGCAAAATGGATGACAACCGTCACCAGATTGAACTAATACATAAGATTTTCGTAAAATCATTACATTAGAATAGCATCGCTCGTTTGATTTAATTTCCACTTTACTCGTTGGAGTAGTATTCAAAAGTTTAGATCGTAGATTCACAACTCTAAACTAAAAAAAAAAAGACATCTGCAGACTGATAATGCCGAGATTTGTAAGTGCTCAGAGAGAAACAAGACCCAACTAAATTACTGATGCCTCGCTATCTAGATGACGATGATGATCTACTGCGACTCGGCGGACGGCGGCGTGCTGCTGCTGGAGTCACCCTTGGATCCGCCGAAGAAGGGCTCGCCGAGCATGGAGCTGACCTTGTTCTTCATGCTCGCCCAGTGCTCCTTCGCCGGCGCCTCGAGCTGCCGGTACTGGTCTTTGGCCAGCTCCACCGTCCTCTTGAAGTACGACGACGCTGGCGCCTGCGCCGCCTCCTTCTCCGGCACCGCCGCTGCCGCTCCCGCTCCCTTGTTCTCCATCAGGTCCCGAAAACTGAGATCGGTTGATCGAAAACTTGCGTGCGTGATGAAGATGTCGCTGCCTGTGTTGCTATGGTGGCCAGGGGGTCGCGGGGTCGTGCCTACTTATATGGGGTCGGTCATGAGGCGCCGGCTGTCTTGAGAAGGAAGCCGGGGCCGTCGCAGCCTTGGAGTAGGAGGAAAGAAAGAAACAGAAACCGAGCCGAGGAAGAGAAAGAGAGCGTCCCGTTAACATCTGGACGATAACTGGATAAGAATACAAATTGGGCACATGATGACACGAGGAACTACTACTTCCATAATGTCAAAAAAAGGGAACTACTCTTCGGATTATGGAATTATGGAGGAAAAGAAGTAAAAACAAATTCTTGTGTCCGGATTCGAAGTAACACCGACTCTTTTCTTGGATTTCCAAAGTGCAAACGAGCGGGAACGGAAACTGTTCGTTCTCTCTGCTTCCCTCGTCCTGTTTCTTCCTTGTCCCCTGCTCCAAGCCGCGAGCTTTCCTCTCAAGAAAACACCCTCTACACCGGCCTCTGATCCTGCTCCGTCTACACCTACCTCTGCGACATCTTCACTCAAGCCTTCTGTCGATGCTGTTGGGGAGGGGGTTTCTACACCACCTTCATCCCCTTCGTCGACAGTTAGCACGTGCCGCATGCTTCAGTCGAGATGACTCCATCTCGTCATAGTAACCGGCATACGGTTGCTGAGAATGGGCGGATGGATACGGATGAGGATTCCTTGGCCAAGGTGGTGCATAATAACCTTGACAACACATGTATAATCTCGTCATCCAAGTAACCGGTATGCCGGCTACTACAATTGCTTCAAACCTAAATAATGTTGATGTTAGCTAGTCTAGGTAGTAATGAAAAGGAAATTTCTGTTTCGACTAATTCTTTGAGACATATGGAGTATGACCGATTAAAGGTTACTTCACTCATTTCTAACAAACCCATTCCCTCTCATCTAGATGAGGAGGAGCCGCATGCCACAGTAGATGGTCAGCTCCAAGCTCATGTAGTGGGAGAGATTTCGGACGTGGGCCTGGATGAATTTGGGCATAGTTCATTGCATGAACTTACAACATCCGGTCGTACATCTAAAGCCTCACGTCTGAAAATGGGTCAGAAGTCATCTAAGAGGGCCAAAACGTCTAAATCTCACAACAATAATGAATGGCATGTTCTATAATAGTAGAGGTCTTGGCGACTTGGCTAAATATGATCCAGATTTTTTGGCTTATATATCAGAAACGGTTAGACGTGATTTCTTGGTAAGTCTTCTTAACTATATTTCGGGCGGCATAAACTTCACTTGGATTTCACGTCCGCCGAGGGATCGGCATATTAAATACTGGGACTATGGATGTGTTGACTAGTTTGGATGATATTATCATATTAAAATCCATATCCGCAACAAATCCGGCAACTTCACATGGACTCTCGTTGCCGTGTATGGTCCAGCCCAGGATGAATTCAAGGCCGACTTTCTTGGCGAGCTGGTTAATTTGGTGAAAGATAATCACTATCCTACTTTGATAGGTGGTGACCTTTTCTGTTCATGGTAGGTGACGATGATGATCTACTGACTCGACGGACACAGGCGTGCTGCTGCTGGATTAACCCTTGAATCCGCTGAAGCTGTGGTGTTGCAACCGAGGCGATGAGAAGGCGTGGTGCTGCCATCGGCACAGGCGCTGCCATGGCTGCAACGGGGGCAACGATGAGGACGGACGACGAGCCGGTGTGTGACGAAAGCCAGGGAATATTTTTTCTGTGCGTACGATCTCAAGCATGTGAGCAAATTGGCTGAGGATAGGGATCGAACGGTACGTGTGAATCCCCTACGGTGCTGAGTAGGACCGATCTAAGTAAAAGGCATCTAATGTACAATTTTGCACTTGACTCGGCCTGCTAGTATTCAAAAGTTTAGAACGTAGATTCACACAACTCCAAAACTTGTTTGTGAAACATCTGCGAAAAATATCTGCAGACTGATAATGCTGAAATTTATCCAAATGCTCAGAGAGAAACAAGACGCAACTAAATTACTAATAGGCTATCTAGATGACGATGATGATCTACTACGCCTCGACGGACGGCGGCGTGCTGCTGCTGGAGTCGCCCTTGGATCCGCCGAAGATGGGCTCGCCGATCATGGAGCTGACCTTGTTCTTGATGCACGGTTGCACGCCCATTGCTCCTTCGCCTGCACCTCGGTGAACTGCCGGTACTGGCCCTTGGCCAGCTCCACCAACCTCGCGCCCTCGTCCACCGTCTTCTTGAAGTACGATGACGCTGGCGCCTCATTCTCCGGCACCGCCGCCGCCGCTCCCTTGTTCTCCTCCATCAGGTCCCGAAAACCGAGATCGGTTGATCGAAAACTTGTGTACGTGAAGTCGGAAGAAGATGTTGCTGCCTGTGTTGCTACGGTGGTCAGGGGCTTGCGGGGTCGTGCCTACTTATATGGGGTCTGTCATGAGGCGCTGGCTGTCTTGAGGAGGAAGCCGGGGTCGTCGCAGCCTTGGAGTAGGAGAAAAGAAAGAATCAGAAACCGAACCGGGGAAGAGAAAGAGTGCGTCACGTTAACCTCCGGATGATAACTGGATAAGAATACATGATGACACAAGGAGTCCTTCGGATCATGGAAGAACAGAAGTAAAAACAACCAATTCTTGGGTCCGGATTATAAGTAAATAAAAACGGACTCTTTTCTTTTCTGATGATGATTTCCCTTTCCCAAGTGCAAACGGAACGAGAACTGTTCGTCCTCTCTGCTTCCCTCGTCCCTTTTCTTCCTTGTCCCCTGCTCCAAGGTTTGAAGCTCGGTTGGTTACTGAAGGTTTTTGTCGATGACAATTAGTTCTGGTCTTCAGAGTTGAATAATTAGCTGTTGATCCTGTATTCGCACGGCACAGTATTGTCGATAACTAGTAGTTCATGTTGTCAAGATGATTCATAGTCCTTCATCAGTCTGGAAGCTTGCTATTGATTAAATGACAGAACAAAAAACTGCATTAGCCACTCTTGTCCCATAGCTGACAAATTCATGCACGGGAAGAATCAATTCTCTGGAGACATCAATTGTTGATGTGCTGATACTTGAATTTCGTGATTACCTCTTATTAATGGACTCCGCATAGCGTTCTTTAGCATTAGTGTTTGAGTTAACCACCTTATCATACAACACAGAATCGAATCATCGCTGTATCATCAGTGCTCAGATTTTGGACATTGGTAAATTTACAAAGAGTTAACTCTATTTTTACCCTCTAGTTTCACGTTTGTGACAGCTTTGACCCCATTTAGCAAAAAAAATCTCAAAATTTACTACATTTAGCGAAACTTGTGTCACAAATTATTCTTTTTATTTTATTTTCCAAATTTCTCTGCTGATTGTACATGCCACATCGGTGGTTTATTTATTTTTCTGTTTTCTCGGTTGTTTTCTTTCACACAAGTGAACCGAGCTGCCTTCACACTCATATGCTCGGACCAGAGTAATGAGGAAGATTGTCTCCCGGTCGTCTCACCTCGCCCGGTGGTGGTCTGCGAGAAGAAGGTCGGGGCGCCACTGGCGATAGGAACCCGACCATTAGTGCCACTCCATCAGATTTTCGGGCTCGGCCAGTTGGATGCCCTTCGTGTGGCATCATCTCATGCCTTCCATGTGAGCCGGCCGGGAGGAGCCATCAGAGCAATCGCGGCAGTCTAAGCAAATATGATGTGTATGAGTAATGTGCGCCAGCAATTCTCACCGGGAGACACTCCCTTTGACCGTCCATCATCTCCCGCCTGCCGCCTCCCCATCTACCTCCTTAATGGCGCATGCGGCGGCCTATAAAAGGATGCTGCCCTCCCCTCTCTCGCTTCAATCCTCTCTTCGATGCCTTTGAAAGTGCAATTTTCTTCCTTAGTGGGTTTTGGTGATGATGGCAATATGAATTGAAGACCAATCTTGTGTCCTCGGTATACACAACGTAGATTAGTCCAAATGGTTGAAGCATTGATATATGTGGACCCCTAATTGTGTAAGAGAGAAAAGTGGTATACTCCAAAATCGTAGCATTTTGAATTCATTTGAGTATCGAAAAACCGCACTATTAAGAGGGATGCTTAATGAAACTATGGTATCCACCATATTTTCATCATTCAATTAGCCAAAATATGCATCATGGGGCATTAGTAGAAAACCACCCATTAGTCCCGGTTCGTAAGGGCCTTTAGTCCCGGTTCATGAACCGGGACTAATGGGTCGTTACTAATGCCACCACCCATTAGTCCCGGTTCAAACACGAACCGGGACCAATATCAACTCCACGTGGCCTGTGCACCGAGCCCAGTCAGGAGGCCTTTGGTCCCGGTTGGTGGCTCCAACGGGACCAAAAGTCATTTTTTTAAGAAAGTGGCTGCTTTAGGGGTTTAGGGTCTATTTTTAGGTTGTTATTATAGCTAGCTAATAGAGAAGTGTCCTCTCTTATCTTCGTCCTTGGTTTATCAACGCTGCTGCTATATGTTCATTGCACCCTTGAGATATGACATGGCTCATGCATGCTTTGCATCATACATCATCATATATATGTATATAATAAAGTCCTACTAATCATGCATCATCATACTACTTCTACTCGTTATTAATAATAAGTCATACGATCATCATCCTCATATATAGTCATCGAACCCAACCCTACATAATTGTTCTTAGCACATGATCATCGATTACGGTATAGGACCTAAACACCCTTAAGGTAAAATAGCATAAAACAATATAGACCCGACTCTCCATTATGAAGAATGGCGATCATCCTGTCTCCAATTCTTGCCTTTCACTTCTTATTGCTTCCAAGAAGCTCCTTACGACTGTCCATACATTTTTCCATTATTTGATTGTTATGTCTCCACTTCTTTTAGAAACCGGTATGGACAGTTGAGATTAAGTAGGACGACCTGGTAGTATGTTCAAAACATGAAGGCTACCACGCGTATACATCGATGAGGCACACACTCGTTCGGGATTATCTGTTGAAAAACATAGTAATAACCGTAGTTAGCAATGATGTACTAGTTTTAGAAGTGTGCAAAAAGACGCACGGATGTTGTAATAGTAAAAATAATCTTACCAAGGTATCTCCATGGTAGTTATCGTAGTTCAACACGTGCACTAGTGGCGCGTATTGACCATAATGTTGAGGAGTTTGATTGTAGATATTGTAATTCTCAAGATCTCTACAAAATCCGACCAGATGTCGCTTTCTCTGATAAGTTAATTCGCAGCCTTCGTGTAGTATGCGTTCATCTACCATCTTCCGCACATTCTTTGAAGAATGAAAATAAGCTGTCAATGGAGATAAGTTGTCACCTATATATTTTGAAATAAACAATATAAATTACTTAATAACTATGTTTAGCTCACATGAGGGAAGAACTGGAGGTGTATGCACAAAGACCCAAATCGTAGGTGTCTCTTGCTCGATTGTAGGATCACCAAGATCCATGGTGACAATCATACCCTCATCAAGACCATACATCTTGCAAAATGCATCCCAATTTTGCAATCAAAATGGGTTACACTCTGAGCATTGTACAGCTTTACTTGAAAATCCACATCATGTTCGGTACTTAGGACAATTTTTTGGTTTGAAATTTTCATGGTCTTCAAAATCCATCCTCTCCAAGACATAGCGTCTTGCAAAGCATGGGATAAGCTAGTCGAATTGGAAAAGATGAAAATACACGTTAAAATAGTTGAAGTCGTGCTTAATTACGAAAAAAACTATTGTAAATGCGTTATGCATCCGTATGAACATCGCAAGTCTCCTCGAGCTTAATCTTTGAAGCGCCGATCTTCCTCCAGCTCAATGAATCTGTCGCACATACCTCGGTCATCGTGGCACCAGTCGCACTCCCCCGGGCAATTTTCGTTGTCAGATGAGTACGACATTTCCGGCCTACGTTCATAATTAAAATATTAAACTAGATCATTATTATAAATCACGGGTTGACTATCGATGATCGATGTACGTACGGGTTGAATATTATACCAAATTGTCTAGCACACGGGAATGAAGGAGAACTTATCCAATATGAGCATTCAATAAGCAAAACCAAATCACAAAATAAAGTATAGTATTCAAATTAGCATGCATTCAATAATTATAAGCAAAACTACATCATCTCTTGGTGTCCGTACATCATCGAATATTATCACTAATAAAACTAGAACCGTGGCGCCCGACGGGTATCGACGCAGGCGGTGGACACCCAAAGATAAGGAACCATCACAAGATCATAGCTCGGTGAGATCACGAAGAACATGCCGGTATTGTCGAACCTCCTCCAATGCAACCATGTAGCGACGGACGTGCTCGTCCTCCTCGCCGACACGATGACGTACCACCTCCGCGGTGTCCGGATGCCTCACCACCGCCATCGCCCACGCGACCGCCACCAAACAAGGATCGGGTCAACAACGGGCTGCCTCCTCACCAACTTACGTTCCCGAAGGTAGCACCTCCCAATACCAAACCGGCGGAGCCCAGGTCCCGAACATGACCACGATCAAGCAGGCCTCCATCGCCGAGTCGGCGGCAGCGAGGATCTTGGGATAGGCATCGCCCGACGTCGACGCTGAACTACTTCTATATATAGTTAAATAAAAGTAGTCTTATTAATTAAATCTATCTAGTTCAACTACTAAACACTTACTATAAATAAATAGGTAGTACTTACTAAAACAAACTACTTCATATATAAACTACTTCTTCTTTTTTCCTTTTCTAAATTACTACACATCTAATCCTACATAAAGATCTAAATTACTTCTTCTAAATTACAGAAAAAAATCTAACATAATATAATACATATCTAAATTACTACACATCTAATCCTACATAAAGATCTAAATTACACAATATGAACAAATTTTACAGAAAAAAATCTAACATAAAAAACTAACATAATAAATTTTTTACAGAAAAAAATCTAACATAATATAATACATATCTAAATTACTACACATCTAATCCTACATAAAGATCTAAATTACACAATATGAACAAATTTTACAGAAAAAAATCTAACATAAAAAACTAACATAATAAATTTTTTACAGAAAAAAATCTAACATAATATAATACATATCTAAATTACTACACATCTAATCCTACATAAAGATCTAAATTACACAATATGAACAAATTTTACAGAAAAAATTCTAACATAAAAAACTAACATAAAAAATCTTTTTACAGAAAAAAATCTAACATAATATAATACATATCTAAATTACTACACATCTAATCCTACATAAAGATCTAAATTACACAATATGAACAAATTTTACAGAAAAAATCTAACATAAAAAACTAACATAAAAAATCTTTTACAGAAAAAAATCTAACATAATATAATACATATCTAAATTACTACACATCTAATCCTACATAAAGATCTAAATTACACAATATGAACAAATTTTACAGAAAAAAATCTAACATAAAAAACTAACATAATATAATACATATCTAAATTACTACACATCTAATCCTACATAAAGATCTAAATTACACAATATGAACAAATTTTACAGAAAAAATCTAACATAAAAAACTAACATAAAAATCTTTTACAGAAAAAAATCAAATCTAACATAATTTGAACAAATTAATTACACAATCTACATTAACTACATATCTAAATTACACAATCTAATCTAACAAAGAAATCTATGAACTACAAAAAATCTAAAACAAATCTAACAAAAATTAAAAAGAGGCTCATCGCCGGCGACGGCGACGGCGAGGTGCGGCGACGGCGTGAGCGAGGCGGCGAAGCCGGGCGGTTGCAGTTGGCGGGCGGGCGGCGACGACGACATGGGCGGCCGAGGCGGCACGGGCGGCGACAGCATCGGGCGGGCGGGCGGGCGGGCGGCGACGGGCGGGCGAGGCGAGGCGGGCGTGACGGCGTCGGGCGGGCGGCGTCGGCGTCGGGGAGGAGTAGAGGCGGAGAGATCGAAAAAGATGCTAAGTCTTTATATATATAACCACATTGGTCGGTTAGTGGCACAATCGGGACCAATGCCTCACTAGTCGGTTGACGCCTCAACCGGGACCAAAACTTTTTCAAGCAGCCCAAAGGGCGGAAGCGAACATTTGGTCGGTTGGTGGCTCCAACCGACAAAAAGGCATTGGTCGGTTGGAGCCACGAACCGACTAAAGAGGTGCATTGGTACCGGTTGGTGCCACCAACAGGACCAATGGACCCGTCTAACTACTTTTTTATCTCTGCGGCTGTTTTTTGTTGATTCTTCCAGACTTCGTTTTAGTCCCACCTCGCCAAGCGAGAGGCACTCGCATGCTGTTTATAAGCCCCGAGTGCGGATACAATGACGAAGAGGCTCAATGCTCTGCGTTGCTTAGCTTCAAGCCTTGCGGGATACGGAGATCGCGCGAGCTATGTGCGGTCAGATTGACACTATCGAAAGGCTTGAAGCAGATTAACGAGCATTGCGAATCTTTTTATTTTAATGACTTATTACAACTCGAAAAAAAAAAAAAAAAAATAAATGTAGCAGAAAAGAAACAAATATATAAAAACCACTCAGAAATAAATAGAAGAAAAATATAACAGAAAAGAAAAATATATTGAAAACTACTCAGAAATGAATTGAAGCAAAAAATAGTTGTGATTAACTGTACTAAAAAGGAGCATATATGCTTATTTTTAATGGCTTATTACAACACAGAAATAAAAAGAAAAAATAATATAGCAGAAAAGAAAAAAACTATATAAAAAACTACTCAGAAATGAATAGAAGCCAAAAATAGTTGTGATTAACTAAACTAAAAAAGGAGCATATATGCTTATTTTTAATGGCTTATTACAACTCAGAAATAAAAAGAAAAAATAATATAGCAGAAAAAAATACTATATAAAAAACTACTCAGAAATGAATAGAAGCAAAAAATAGTTGTGATTAACTGTACTAAAAAAGGAGCATATATGCTTATTTTTAATGGCTTATTACAACTCAGAAATAAAAAGAAAAAAATAAATATAGCAGAAAGAAAAAAACTACTCGAAATGAGTGCAGATGCGCTTATAGAGGAAATTCAACTTAAATTCATAACGAATTTCAAGAGAAATCCGTATGAATTTATGCTAAATTACCTATATAAGCGCATCTATTTTCATTATCGGAGGAGCTCAATAAAGTAGAGAGGGAGGGGCTTATAAACCAGTCCGTTCCCTTGATTGGCGAGGTGCGACTAAACTCTGGTCATAGCGGTACCAACCATTTAGTCGATTGATGGCTCGAACAGGGACTAATGGCAACCTTTGGTCCCGGTTCAAGCCACCAACGGGACCAATGGGTTTGGGCCAGAGCGAGGACCATTGGTCGGTTCGTCCCACCAACCGAGACCAATAGGTCCAGATGAAGCGGGACCAATGGCCCACGTGGCCCGGCCGCCCTCGGGCTCACGAACCGGGTCCGATGCCCCTATTGGTCCCGGTTCTGGATTGAACCGGGACTAATGGGCTGGACCGGCCTGGACCATTGGCCCCTTTTCTACTAGTGGGGGACGACTTCCCGACTGCCTACCACAACAAGACAAGGTTTGTCCAGCTTCGTTGTGGGAGGGGCGATGTCGGTAGCGCGTCTTTGACTCGATTCAGTGTTTGTAGTCGTTGCTATGTGGTCAGGGACGTCTCCAGGAATTCGCGGGCCCAGGATGAAATACAATGGAACCCTAAAATTTTAAAGATTGTATAACCAAAGAACTATCCCAAAAAATACCCCATAACTGTCCAGGAAATACCTCATGTGAAATCTTACAAAATTTGCTCGATTTCACCAATATATGTAGAATTGAAACTCAATGGTTAAAGATCGAAGCAAATAGATAAAATATAGCAAATAAATGGATATAAAAGAGTACCGAATTAATACTTGCCTTCATCAATGCCTCCCACATGTGTCTGACACTCCTGCTTCTAACATCAATCACAGAATATCTTCATCTTCTTTTCTACAAGATGAAATAAAAATGATATAAATTGCATCAATTTGAGAGTTCGATCTATACTTACACAAGGTTCTTTTTTCAATTCAATATCAGATCAATGATCAAGTGCATGAATTTAGAAATCGACATATACAACATCAGTTTACAAATCAACATATACAAGATGTCATATGAAATGCATCTTCCATTTTTTCCTGCATGTCTTAAACTATCTGTCCAAGAAATTACTCAATAGTGCTCGAGTCAGCTACCAACTTCGAAGGCGCTGCAAGTCCTGGGCGTAGCAGAGTCAAGGGCCGACGCCGTGGCAGCAATGCGATTGCTGGGGCGGCCGGGCAGAGACTACTGGGGAGCACTGCTGCTGCTGGGAGTCGGAGTCAGAGTCATCACCACCATTGGAGTCGGAGTCGTTGTCGTTGGACTTTGGGCGGCAGTAGTGCGTGGTGTCACGGCACGCTGCCGCTGCCTGGCACTCCCGGATGATCTTCTCCGCTATCCTGCACCGCATGCACTGCGTCCGCGGCTACCACAGACGTGGGCAGGGGGGAGACGGGCGACGCAAGTTCCCGGATGCAGCTGCGGCAGTGGTCTCGGGAGAGACTACTCCTGACCATACTTGTCAATCTCCACGTCGAGCTGTTGGAGATGGCGCTTGCTCGTTTCTATCATGGTCTTCGACTGGTCGAAGGCCCAGGCCTTTCCGTGCTCAGGGTCTGTGAGGATTTGTAACGGCGGGACGTCGGAGTCCGCGGACCCGTCTGCCGAGCAGTGTTGTGCCTCTCCTGGCGCCGCCACTCCCTGTCTGCGTACTCTTGTGCCGTCATGGCTCTCCGAGAGAATGAATGAGTTGCCGATGCTACTATCTCTGCGGCTGCCGCGAAGGTAGTGCAATATGCGAACACGGGCTTTCACGGCGATCGCATGGGGCAGGCTGCCACCGGCGCGGCGGGGAAGCGGCGAGAACCGCTCCTGGTTGACGTGGTGGGGAGGGTGTGGCCATAGCCGCTCCTCCTTGACCACGCGACTTTTGATTTGGACATCGCGGTTGTATGAGGGAGAGCAGCGAGGGGAAGGAGGCTCCGGTTTGACAGCATGGAGAAGCGTCCCCAGTGCTGTGTTTTGATTTTCGGTTTGAGCTTTTTTTCGCCCTAGGCCGAGATGGCCGAATTTCGGCCATTTTCAAAAATTTCGGCTGAAATTTGACCAAATTTTGACTGCAATTTGATTTAAATTTGACCAAAATTTCCCAAATTTGAGCAATTTCGGCCTAAATATACTTCTCGCCTCAGGCCGAGATGGCCGAAATTCGGCCGCAATCCACTTATTGCGGCCGAAAATCAAAACACAGCCCCAGTGGCGCCGCCGGACCAATGTTTTGGAGGAGTGAGCGACGAAGCATCAGCTCCATTTAGTACTCAGCATCCGTCACCGCATATACCGTGTCCTGCAAGATGACATGCGTTTGCGGCGGTGGCTGGTCCTCCTCGTCGTCAGAGGAGATGGCGATCTCCTCCTTCGTGGACGAGCCGACCGCTAAGGAGCAAGACAACCACGAAGTGCGAGCGCAGCGCGCCACGATCAGGAGCCGGAGCCTCCTGCGGGCACCGAGGCCCAAGATTTGCCCATCCCTGGTGAAGAGGGGAGTGGCGGAGGTGCGTGGAAATGTGGAATGGAGAGTGTACTGTGGACGGCGTCGGCGCCGTGCTTAAATAGCCTTGACCAGATCAAGCAAACAGACGCTCGGCCCGCTTCAATGCGGCATAGCGGTCGGAGATGGTTTCTCGGGGTGACGCGTCTGCATTGAAGCGGCGTCGCCCGAGAGGTCACGTGGATTAGCACCGCCCTCCTGCCAGGTCACTTGCGCGGCATCAATGTCGGTTGCTGCGGCTCTAGACCGGCATGAATGTGGCGCCGGAAGCAGCGCATCTGTTGGGGAGAAAGCACGGAGGAGGCAGGAGAGGGTTTTGGGTGGGGCAGGGTTGTCGGACGCGCGTGTGGCAGCGGTTCAGACGCCTGCAAAGTCTCCTTGGTTTGCTTCCGGTTTACGGGAAAAGGACGTCCGAACCGGTCCGCGGACAGATACAAGACTGCATTGGATGGCAAAACACGTCCGAACTGTGTGATTCACATGGATGCGGGTGGTTTAGGATCCACATTAGAGATGCTCTAATACCCGCAGTGCCATATGGTGGGCTTTTGTCGTCTTCTCTAAATATCCAAAATGATCTTACTGCCACAACAGACGTAAATGTATTTTAGCGTCTGTGATCCAGTGTCCACGGTAGTCAAGCCTCTCGTTTTCCACACATGTAATTTACCTTCAATAGTACAATTTGTAGCGGGGGGAAATTGTCACGGCCTCTACTACCACTCCGACTGACAACATGGAGGCCCGGCCCAAGAGAGCCAAGAAGCCCAACAGGCTGTTCGGTCCGGCCACCTGGGAGCTGGGTGGATAATCGTTAAGTAGGTGTGAGCCTGGCAGGCCAGGGCACGGCGTTGTAACGAGTGAACCGGACTCACCTTCTCCCCTCTGTTCTCCTCCTCCTGTATCTTCCTCCTCCCGGTCCCCTTCTCCCCTCAAGAACCCTAGCTACCAAATCCTCCTGCAATACCATGAATTGAGTAGATCGAGCAAGAGGGACGTAACATATGGTATCAGAGCCACCGGATTACTTGAAGAAGCCCACGTTCGTCACGCGCCAGCAGCGTCAGGCCGGCGAGATGGAGCGGCGAGTGGAGGAGATGGCGGCGGCGCTCAATGCCATCCAGGAGCAGAACGCGGCCATCTAGAAGGCGGTGGCGGTGACGACCACCATCATCGTGGAGATCCAGCCGGTGATGGCCGATCTGGCCGCCTGGAAGCCTATGTTGGAGAAATCCCTCTCGGATGTGCAGCAGGAGTTGGGCGGGGTGCGCAAGGAGCTGGACGTCGTCGCGCGGAACCCCGTGCTTGGCCTCAAATCGGGGGATCTGCCTCCAATCTTCCATCGACCCGGGGGCGCGCCGCAAAACCAAGCCGGCAGCAGCCTCTCAGGGCCAGAAGGCCACCGCGTCGACCAGGCTCACCAGGGGGTCGGCTCTGGGGTGGTTACCACTCTAGTCCCACCTCCGGTCACGGGTATGGCACCACCCCCAAATTTCCTTTCCTCTACGGGTCAATTTTCGGTCGATCATCGTTCTCGGGCACCTGGGCGGTCGCCTTTGAGGGGCATGTCTAGATCTGGCAGCCCTCTGCCTCCTCGTTCTCGTAGCCCATACCGTCATCACCATACTGTCATTCCGAGGCCTAAGATGGAATTCCCTCAATTCTGGGGGGAACGACCTCGCAGCTAGAAACGCAATTGCGAGTCGTATTTCCGCATCTTCCATTTAGATCCGGTGCTTTGGGTGGACACAGCTGCAATGCATTTCACTAGGACAGCTATGGTCTGGCTCGAGAACAGCGATTTCGATTTGCGTCGCATGGAGTGGGAACACTTTTGCACCACAGTCTGTGAGCAGTTTGAGAGGAATGAGTTTACGGTGCTGTTGCGTCAGTTGTTTCATCTGAGACAAACTGATTCCGTGACTGATTACACCACCAAATTCACTGAGATAATGCATTCTTTGCTAGACACAACACTACTTGGGATCCTGCTCTGTTTCCTTCCCGTTTTGTCGATGGGTTGCGCGATGAGATCCGCGTTGTTGTTCTGGTTCATAATCCAAAAGACCTCGATACTGTTGTTTCGTTGGCTTATTTACAGGAAGAGGCGCTGGAGATCTCCAAGCGACGGGAGCCGAGGCGCTCGGAGAGCGCCACGGGCAATGGCATGAGTAGCCGGCCCCATCTCAAAGGGGCCATGCCGTTGTCGGCACCTCCTGGATGGCCACCACTTGCGGTCGTTGCGCCGGCAGATGAACGCCGGGGAGCAGCCACCGATGGGCTAAAAGGGGGCAGCTCTGTGGAAGATCGGCTGACGATGTTGCGAGCCTACCGTCAAGCCAGCGGCCTTTGTTATATGTGTGGAGAGAGATGGAGTCGAGAGCACAAGTGTGCAGCGGCAGTACAACTTCATGTTGTGCAAGAAATGTTTGATGTGTTGGGTCTGTCCAGTGGCTCAACGAGTGAGGAACAGTCAGATACAGCAAGTGAATGTCACACTATCTCCAAGGCAGCAGTGCAAGGCTCAGTCGCACCACAGACACTGCGGTTGCAAGGGAAGATCCAGAACCAGCAGGTGTTGATGCTTGTGGACTCAGGCAGTTCGCATAGTTTCGTCAGCTCAGATCTGGCCGGCCGTCTGCAAGGGGTACACAAGGTCTCCAGTGTTCTGAAGGTGAAGATAGCAGATGGGGGACAGCTTCTCAGCGACCAAGTCATAACAAAATGTGGTTGGTCAGTGCAAGGGCACAAGTTCACTTCTGACCTCAAGGTTTTGCCTTTGGGGTGTTACGACATGATCATTGGAATGGATTGGTTGGAGCGATACAGCCCTATGGACGTGCACTGGGGAGACAAGAGGATGGCCTTCATGCACCATGGAAAGAAGATCACGTTGCGAGGCATCCAACCGCACACCAAGGAGTGTTATCCTGTTACTATGGATCAACTGCACTTCATGATAAGCTGTAATGATGTGCACCAGTTGGTTCATCTCCAGGCCGTGGAAGGAGAGCAAAAGCAGCAACCTGAGATGAAGATCCCACCACCAATAGCAAAACTCATCTACGAATTTCAGTCTTTGTTCGAGGCTCCGAAGGGCCTGCCACTTGCTAGGCCATTTGATCACAAAATACCGCTCATCCCTGGCGCTCAACCAGTGAACATCAAGCCCTACCGGTACAGCCCTTTCCAGAAAGACGAGATAGAGAAACAAGTTCAGGAAATGCTAGATCAAGGCATCATTCAGCCCAGCTACAGTCCGTTTACTTCACCAGTTTTGCTTGTTCAGAAGAAAGATCTGTCTTGGCGATTCTGTGTGGATTATCAGCAGCTCAATGCCATCACCGTCAAGGACCGTTTTCCCATGCCAGTTATTGAGGAGCTTCTTGATGAGCTTGCTGGATCCAAATGGTTCACCTGCCTGGACTTGAAGGCTGGGTATCACCAGATTCAGATGGCGCCAGAGGATGTTTTCAAAACTGCGTTCAAAACCCACCTGGGGCACTATGAGTTCAAAGTGATGGCGTATGGACTGTGTTGCGCTCCGGGAACTTTTCAGGGGGGCATGCATTTTGTGTTGGGACCCTTGTTGCGGCATGGAGTCCTCGTGTTCATTGACGATATCCTGGTGAAGGAAATATGCCCTAGAGGCAATAATAAAGTTATTATTTATTTCCTCATATCATGATAAATGTTTATTATTCATGCTAGAATTGTATTAACCGGAAACATAATACATGTGTGAATACATAGACAAACATAGTGTCACTAGTATGCCTCTACTTGACTAGCTCGTTTATCAAAGATGGTTATGTTTCCTAGCCATGGACAAAAGAGTTGTCATTTGATTAACGGGATCACATCATTAGGAGAATGATGTGATTGACTTGACCCATTCCGTTGGCTTAGCACTTGATCGTTTAGTATGTTGCTATTGCTTTCTTCATGACTTATACAAAGTTCCTACAACTATGAGATTGTGCAACTCCGTTTACGGAAGAACACTTTGTGTGCTACCAAACATCACAACGAATCGGGTGATTATAAAGGTGCTCTCTGGTGTTTAGAAGGTACATGTTGAGTTGGCATAATTCGAGATTAGGATTTGTCACTCCGATTGTCGGAGAGGTATCTCTGGCCCTCTCGGTAATACTCATCACCTAAGCCTTGCAAGCATATAACTAATGAGTTAGTTATGAGATGACGTATTCTGAGCGAGTAAAGAGACTTGCCGTAACGAGATTGAACTAGGTATTGGATACCGACGATCAAATCTCGGGCAAGTAACATACCGATGACAAAGGAACAAAGTATGTTGTTATGCGGTTTGACCGATAAAGATCTTCGTAGAATATGTAGGAACCAATATGGGCATCCAGGTCCCGCTATTGGTTATTGACCGTAGACATGTCTCGGTCATGTCTACATTGTCCTCGAACCGTAGGGTCCGCACGCTTAAGGTTTCGATGGCGGTTATATTATGAGTTTATGTATTTTGATGTACGAAGTTTGTTCGAGTCCGGATGAGATCACGGACATGACGAGGAGTCTCGAAATGGTCGAGACATAAAGATTGATATATTGGACGGATATATTTGGACACCGAAAGGTTCCGGAGAGTTTGGGAATATACCGAGCTCGGGAGGTTACGGAACCCCGGTAAGTATATGGGCCTTATTGGGCCCTAGTAGAAGGAGGAGAAGGAGCAAGAGAGGCGCCCCCAAGCCCAATCCGGTGGGTGGGGGCGCCCCCTTCCTCTCTCCTTCCCTCCTCCTTCCTACTAGTACTACTCCTTCCTTTCCCTCCAACTTGGATTAGGAAAGAGGAAACCTACTTGGAGTAGGTTTCTCCTCCCTATGGCGCCCCTTGGGCGGCCACCTCCTCCCTCCCTCCTTTATATACGGGGGTAAGGGGGCACCCTAGACACACAAGTTGATCATTGAACGTTCCTTAGCCGTGTGCGGTGCCCCCCTCCACGATATTACACCTCGATCATATTGTAGTGGTGCTTAGGCGAAGCCCTACGACAGGAGAACATCAAGATCGTCACCACGCCGTCGTGCTGACGGAACTCCCCCTCGGCGCCTCTGCTGGATCGGAGATCAAGGGTAAGTCATCGAGCTGTACGCGTGTCAAGAACTCGGAGGTGCCGGAGTAACGGTGCTTGGATCGGTCGGACTGGGAGGCCGTACGACTACTTCCTCTACGTTGCGTCAATGCTTCCGCTTCGGTCTACGAGGGTACGTAGACAATAATCTCCCCTCATTGCTATATCATCACCATGATCTTGCGTGTGCGTAGGAATTTTTTTGAAATTACTACGTTCCCCAACAGTGGCATCCGAGCCTAGGTTTTATGCGTTGATGTTATATGCACGAGTAGAACACAAGTGAGTTGTGGACGATATAAGTCATCGCCTACCAGCATGTCATACTTTGGTTGGCGGTATTGTTGGATGAAGCGGCCCGGACCGACATTACGCGTACGCTTACGCCAGACTGGTTCTATCGACGTGCTTTGCACACAGGTGGCTAGCGGGTGTCAGTTTCTCCAACTTTAGTTGAACCGAGTGTGGCTACGCCCGGTCCTTGCGAAGGTTAAAATGGAGTCTATTTGACAAACTATCGTTGTTTTTTTGATGCGTAGGTGAGAACGGTTCTTGCTAAGCCCGTAGCAGCCACGTAAAATTTGCAACAACAAAGTAGAGGACGTCTAACTTGTTTTTGCAGGGCATGTTGTGATGTGATATGGTCAAGACGTGATGCTATATTTTATTGTATGAGATGATCATGTTTTGTAACTGAAGTTATCGGCAATCGGCAGAGCCATATGGTTGTCGCTTTATTGTATGAAATGCAACGCATACAGTAATTGCTTTACTTTATCACTAAGCGGTAGCGATAGTCGTAGAAGCAATAGATGGCGTAAATGACAACGATGCTACGATGGAGATCAAGGTGTCGCGTCGGTGACGATGGTGATCACTACGGTGCTTTGGAGATGGAGATCACAAGCACAAGATGATGATGGCCATATCATATCACTTATATTGATTGCATGTGATGTTTATCCTTTATGCATCTTATCTTGCTTTGATTGACGGTAGCATTTTAAGATGATCTCTCACTAAAATTATCAAGTAGTGTTCTCCCTGAGTATGCACCGTTGCCAAAGTTCGTCATGCCGAGACACCACGTGATGATCGGGTGTGATAAGCTCACGTCCATCTACAACGGGTGCAAGCCAGTTTTGCACACGCGAATACTCAGTTAAACTTGACGAGCCTAGCATATGCAGATATGGCCTCGGAACACGGAGACCGAAGGTCGGCGTGAATCATATAGTAGATATGATCAACATAGTGATGTTCACCATTGAAAACTACTCCATCTCACGTGATGATCGGTTATGGTTTAGTTGATTTGGATCACGTGATCACTTAGATGACTAGAGAGATGTCTGTCTAAGTGGGAGTTCTTAAGTAATATGATTAATTGAACTTAAATTTATCATGAACTTAGTCCTGGTAGTATTTTGTAAATTATGTTGTAGATCAATAGCTTGCGTTGTTGCTTTCATATGTTTATTTTGATATGTTCCTAGAGAAAACTGTATTGAAAAATGTTAGTAGCAATGTTGCGGATTTGATCCGTGATCTGAGGTTAATCCTCATTGCTGCACAGAAGAATTATGTCCTTAATGCACCGCTAGGTGAAATACCTATTGCAGGAGCAGATGCAGACGTTATGAACGTTTGGCTAACTCAATATGATGACTACTTGATAGTTTTGTGCACCATGCTTAACGGCTTAGAATCGGGACTTCAAAGATGTTTTGAACGTCATGGACCATATGAGATGTTCCAGGAATTGAAGTTAATATTTCAAGCAAATACCCGAGTTGAGAGATATGAAGTCTCCAACAAGTTCTATAGCTAAAAGATGGAGGAGAATCGCTCAACTAATGAGCATGTGCTCAGATTGTCTGGGTACTTCAATCGCTTAAATCAAGTGGGAGTTAATCTTCCAGATAAGATAGTGATTGACAAAATTCTCTAAGTCACCATCACTAAGTTACTAGAACTTCGTGATGAACTATAGTATGCAAGGGATGACGAAAACGATTCCCAAGCTCTTCGTGATGCTGAAATCAATGAAGGTAGAAATCAAGAAAGAGCATCAAGTGTTGATGGTTAGCAAGATCACTAGTTTCAAGAAAAGGGCAAAGGGAAAGAAAGGGAACTTCAAGTAGAATGACAAGCAATTTGTCACTCCCGTGAAGAAGACCAAAGCTGGACCAAAGCCTGAAACTGACACTACACCACGGTAGAGGTTAGGTGACACACTTCTGTGGGCAAAGGTATATTAATCTCTACAAGAGATCTGTCGGCGTAGCTTTGAAGCTTTGTAATCAGATCATATGTCGGCCAATGTACATCATTATGGACAAACTATGTGTCGGAAATCATGCAACGACAATGTATATGTCGGCAACCACTTAGTGACATATCATCTGTCGGTAAGTGTGCGCGTCCTGATAGTTTTTCAGTCGGCGAGGTATGTGTAACGACATAAAATATGTCGGCGAGGTAGGGTGTATGGATCTGATTAAGTGTCGGCGAATGTGGACACGTGTCAAGCAAGGAAAGGCCAAACAATTGCAGCGTGAATTAGGCGCGAGAGCCCAAAAATTTCGCTATGGGAGGCCAGTTTCACCTCACCTTGGCGAGTACCGCCAAGGAAACCGTAGCCTCACATTAACCCTATCCACCCCGCCCGCCCTGCCCCCAATTTCGCCGCCGCCGTCCTCGGACCCGACCACCGCCACGGTGGCGCTATAGCCCCGAGCTCCCGGCCCTCCACCTTTGCCTTCCTCGGCCCCTCCGTTGCCACCACATGGGCATCTTCGTTGGCGGAGTCCCCACCGACGGCGGTGAGCATATCCAGATCCCTTAACCCTATCCGATGCATGGCTTCCCGGTCTTGCATGACACGACAGCCCCGTCTGCGGGACCTTCACCGACCACCGCTAGCCCTCGCGAAGGACCAAGTCGGCGCCCTCTTCCTCCTCTCGGGAAAGATCTCGTCTCCAACAAGCTCGACCACGCCCACGCCGCCACCAATGGCGCGATGTCTCATAACAGGTTTCGCAAAGTTCGCTTTGCTCGTCACCAACAAAGAACGCCACCCTTGGCTACCACATAAGTTTGCATATTGGCATGTACCTCTGTTTACATTGTATGTCGTATGTTGCGTCCTTATCCTCTCTAGAATAATTTGTGCTATGTTGCATCCCGGAAAAATTATCTTACGCGTTCTCATCACTTTGCCTAGTTCGTTGTATCCATTAGTTTGGTCGACAAGCTCTAGTCTGTTATGTGATGCTTTATTTCTCTAAAATGCTATGGATCTGAAAATTTTCGTTACTCGCTATGGATCTGGTCTAACTCTAATCTGATGCACTATCTATCAATGCATTTAGTTCTCTGTGAAAATCATTATTATTTCTTTAAAAGATGCATCTTACTTCCTTGTGAAAATCTATATCAAAACTCTCTTTTAATTAGTCTGTTATGCTTTAGTTAAGAAAACCATTTGTTGATGAAGTGTAAATCATTCTTGTGCAGCTTTTTGTTCTAAAGGCTGTCCAGCTTTGTTAAGTGTTTAACTATGGTCAAGTTGACATAATTAATCGTTCACCACATGCTAAAATTATAATTTCCTCTTGACCAGGGGTTATCTTACCCAAAGAATGTGCGCCAACAACTTAACGGTATTAGGTATGCATAGTGACATGCCTCAAAAGGAAAGGGATGTGATCATGGCGTGTGTAAGTGTGCTTTGGCTCCAAGACTTAGTCGCCCCTCTTATGGGACTGCCTCTCCATTACTAAACCGATTGCAAGCTAGTGGTAAATTTTACGGGTATGTAGCACTTGCGTTGTGTTACTTCTTCTACTGCTTCTATACTCTAGCTGGTACAGCTTCTGTACTTCCTCATCTTTGTTTGGTTAAGCGTGATGTGCAACTATTTTGTCGACCATCTAGTAATACTTACATTGGTGTGTGAAGTTTAACAAAATATTATAAAATTAAACCTTGATTTTAATTTGGGGACACAAGAAAGACACCGACATATAAAATGTCATCGAGACAATGGCATATATTATGTCATTGGGAAAATGAATGCACATGTTGGAAATTGTTGGTTTGGTGTCCTGTTTTAACACTTATGCGGACCATCTGAATATTACACCCTAAATCCTATGTAAACCTGGGAGCTTATCTTTGGCTCTTATTGTTGCCATGTAAGCATGATTGCTGATCTACAACATGGTTATGCTTTATGCATGTTTTCTGTTGTACCTTAGAATTAGTCACTAGCAATACTTGATTAGGGCGTATGAAATAATAAATGTTAGATAAGTAATGTCGCATTTGTATTTACCCATGAGAAAAACATCTACAGCTATATGTGGTTAGGAGGCTAGGAGGTTGTTTATTTATGTCATGTCTTCACCTTTGTTTGGCCAATCTGAATAGCGAACAAAAACACAACGCTCTAAACCTTTAGATTCAGTGTGTGGCTCCATGCAAGTTTGATCACTGGCATATAATAATATGATGATAAGCTTTGTTGTTTTATTTTTAGCTTATGCTAGAGGCATGCCGCTGGCACCGGTGGGCCCTGATTGATCTTAAACAAGCCATTTGAGGATATGACGTGGTAAGTCTGCAAACGGAATGGATGGACCCATCATTTTGCCACCTGTTGCTTGTCCAACGTTTCCTTTTGTTGACCAGTTCAACTAGTCCATCATCTTAAACTAGGCACGAGAAATGAAGGTTCGGTTTATCACAAACAATATAAGTATGTATCGACTACTATCTTGGCACATGAGCTATTTTTAGTCAATGCGTGGCGAGTCCACTTGGAACTGAATAGGCACTAGTTCTTCTTCTTACTCTCCATGAGCCCCTTATACTACCTCTATGGTTTATTTGCCTACTTTTAACTCTCTCGATTGAAATTGGGCTGCTTTGTTTCAGCTGATCGATCATGTGGGTGGGATCTCTGAACAACCTTGACATGTGTTCAGAATCAGTCCACATTCTGCACACACACAACTTGAACACCAAGCTCTTTGTCCTTCAAGTAAGTCTCTGCACCCCAAATGGCTTATTTCAAAGTGCAGAGGGTAGTTTCAACTGAATGGCTCGGTTTGTCTTGTGATTGCGTCATGTGTAATTTAAATTCACTACTACCGGCACCCGTTGTTGTAATCGGCTCTTGAATGTATTAGGAAAACTCGCTAATGTTTGTTGTGGAACTCACGACGGTTTTGAGCCATTAAACTGACTCGATCTTGTATTTTTATGCTTAAATTTAGTGTAGTACCTTCATACACCTATGCCAATTGCACATAATTATGGTAAAAATAGATGGAATTAGTGCAGCTACATACGGTTGTCATACTACAATGCTCGATTAATCGAGAAACAAGTTACTAATCCATTTAGTCTTGCCGACAATAGCTGGGAACCACGACCACCAGCAGATACAGCGTGGGCATTGGGCGGAGAACGGATGGCTGCCTCATTGGGAACCATGGTCACACACATGCAGCAGAGATAACGAATGGTGGATGGAAGGCTACCACGACTTGCGTTGGGCAATCGGTGGCGAATGGAGGGCTACCTCACGGGTACCTCAACTACTAGGTACATTTTTGTTTGAGACTAATTAGCTCACATGCTATTGCATAAGAACAGTTTCTAAAATGTCACTTTACAAGGTTGTTGTCCTATGTGTTAAAACTAAATTGCTTGTGTATATATGTGTTATGGTTTCCTTTTTTATCCTTGGTTATGTAGCTCTTAATCATGAAAATCTAGAGAGGTTGCAAAAGTGGTTGTCTTTTCTTCATTGAATGCTTATGTAATAGGCTATAAAATACGCTACTAGGTTGTAGGATCTCTGCTTTGGATGGTCAATATCTTCATTGTTGATAAAGCGCAAGCGAGAACATAGTTCTATATAGTACCATGTGAGCCAATTATAAATTTTGTATAAACTATTTTTAACTATGGTATCATGAGGATTTATTGATCGAATCTGTGTTAATCCACAGATGAGCTTTGAACAACTTGAGCTGATTACACTTTCTTAACAATTTTTTGTGAAAAAATTTCAGGCACTTAGCCAACTGGTGCACATGGACATGATGACTTTGCAGCGTTTATGGACCAACCAACTTGTAATCATGGATCTTATGTGTCTTCTAGACCATTTGGTGCTTCAATTATTTTGGAACTTGTATATTGTGCATGTGGATACAGACTTGTGCATTCTGGACCGTCTAGTTGAAGTCTCTCATACCAGCAAATAGTGCTCATCCTTTTGTGACTTGTGTGTTCTGGGTGATTGTTAAGATGGTAAAAACTATGCTTTGTCAAGATTGATGTGTTTGTCAACTTGCGATTCAATGTATATGCATGTTTGTGAATATATTTTCATTGTTGTACAGTAATGTTCATCTTGAACCTGCTTGTGGATGTGAGGATAATAATGTTCATCTTGAACCTGCTTGTGGATGTGAGGATAATAATTGAATCTGTTTAGAGTTCGTATATATTGTTTTGGCTGCACATCACTTTACCAGCAATTTATCTGTCGGCAAAGGCAATATCTGTCGGTGTAGGTAGGGTGTACGTTGATAGACTATCTGTTGGCATAGATATGGTTTTCGTGGCTAATAAAGTGTTGGCATAGGTAAGGTGTATGTGGACACGCTATCTGTCGGCATAGGTAGGGTGTATGTTGTCTGATAAAGTGTCGGCGTAGGTAGGGTGTATGTGGACATACCATCTGTCGGCGTAGGTAGGGTGTATGCCGACAGAAAAAGTGTCGGGAAGTAAACAACTGTCGGCAATACCTTTGCCCACAGCAAGTCCTCCGACTCTTTCATCTTCTGTCAGCATTGGGGTTAGCTACAACTTAACTGTCGGCAAAGGTACCCTATGCCGACACATTGGTGTGTCACGATAGCTCTACCGTGGTGTAGTGTGAGTGCTTACACTGCAAAGGAAATGGTCACTAGAAGCGGAAATGCCCTGAATATTTGGTGGGTAAGAAGGATGGCAAAGTGAACAAGTGTATATTTGATATACAGGTTATTGATGTGTGCCTTACTAGTGTTTATAGTAGCCCCTGAGTATTTGATACTTGTTCGGTTGCTAAGATTAGTAACTCAAAATGGGAGTTGCAGAATAAACAGAGACTAGTTAAAGGGTGAAGTGACGATGTATGTTGGAAATAGTTCCAAGATTAATATGATCATCATCGCACACTCCCTATACTTTCGGGATTAGTGTTAAACCTAAATAAGTGTTATTTGGTGTTTGCGTTGAGCATGAATATGATTTGATCATGTTTATTGCAATACGGTTATTCATGTAAGTTAGAGAATAATTGTTGTTCAGTTTACATGAATAAAACCTTCTATGGTCATACACCCAATGAAAATGGTTTGTTGGATCTCGATCGTGTGATACACATATTCGTAATATTGAAGCCAAAAGATGCAAAGTTAATAATGATAGTGCAACTTATTTGTGGCATTGCCGTTTAGGTCATATCGGTGTAAAGCATGAAGAAACTCCATAAAGATGGATTTTCGGAATCACTTGGTTATGAATCATTTGATGCTTGCGAACCGTGCCTTTTGGGCAAGATGACTAAAACTCCGTTCTTGAACAATAGAACGAAGCTCTTGACTTATTAAAAATAATACATCTTGATGTATGCGAGACCAATGAGTATGAAGGCTCGTGGCAAGTATCGTTATTTTCGACCTTCACAGATGATTTGAGCAGATATGGGTATATCTACTTGATGAAACATAAGTCTGAAATAGTTGAAAGGTTCAAAGAATTTGAGTGAAGTGGAAAATCATCGTAACAAGAAAATAAAGTTTCTGCGATCTGATCGTAGAGATGAATATTTGAGTTACGAGTTTGGTCTTCAATTAAAACAATGTGAAATAGTTTCACAGTTCACGCCACCTGGAACACCACAACGTTATGGTGTGTCCAAACGTCGTAGCCGCACTTTATATGGCGCGATCTATGATGTCTCTTACTGATTTACCAATAACGTTTTGGGGTTATGCATTAGAGACAGCTGCATTCACATTAAATAGGGTACCATCTAAATCCGTTGAGACGACACCGTATGAACTATGGTTTAGCAATAAACCTAAGCTGTCGTTTCTAAAATTTTGGAGTTGCGATGCTTATGTGAAAAAGTGTCATCCTGATAAGCTCGAACCCAAATCGAAGAAGTGCGTCTTCATAGAATACCCAAAGGAAACGGTAGGGTACACCTTCTATCACAGATCTGGGGGCAAGATTTTCGTTGCTAAATTCGGATCCTTTCTAGAGAAGGAATTTCTCTCGAAAGAAGTGAGTGGGAGGAAAGTAGAACTTGATGAGGTAACTATACCAGCTCCCTTATTGGAAAGTAGTTCATCACAGAAATCGGTTCCTGTGACACCTACACCAATTAGTGAGGAAGTTAATGATATTGATCATGAAACTTCAGATCAAGTTTTTACTGAACCTCGTAGGTCTGCCACAGTAAGATCCGCACCAGAGTGGTACGGTAATCTTATTCTGAAAGTCATGTTACTAGACCATGATGAACCTACGAACTATGAGGAAGCGATGATGAGCCCAGATTCCGCGAAATGGCTTGAGGCCATAAAATCTGAGATATGATCCATGTATGAGAACAAGTATGGACTTTAATTGACTTGCTCGATGATCAGCAAGCCATGCTAAATGAATGGATCTTCAAGAGGAAGACGGACACTGATAGTAGTGTTACTATCTACCAAGCTCGACTTGTTGCGAAAGTTTTTCAACAAGTTCAAGGTGTTGAATACGATGAGATTTTCTCACTCGTATCGATGCTTAAGTCTGTCTGAATCATGTTAGCAATTGCCACATTTTATGAAATCTGGCAAATGGATGTCAAAACTGCATTCCTTAATGGATTTATTGAAGAAGAGTTGTATATGATGCAACCAGAAGGTTTTGTCAATCCTAAAGGTGCTAACAAAATGTGCAAGCTCCAGCGATCCATCTATGGACTGGTGCAAGCATCTCGGAGTTGGAATATACGCTTTGATAAGTTGATCAAAGCATATAGTTTTATATGGACTTACGATGAAGCCTGTATTTACAATAAAGTGAGTGGGAGCACTACACCTTTTCGATTAGTATATGTGAGTGACATATTGTTGATCGAAATGATGTAGAATTTTTCTACGCAAAGCATAAAGGAGTGTTTTAAAGGAGTTCTTTAAAAGAAAAGACCTCGAGAAAAGCTACTTACATATTGAGCATCAAGATCTATTGAGATAGATCAAGACGCTTGATAAGATTTTCAATGAGTACATACCTTGGCAAGATTTTGAAATAGTTCAAAATGGAACAGTCAAAGAAAGAGTTCTTGCCTGTGTTGCAAAGGTATTGAGTAAGACTCAAATCCCGACCACAGCAGAAAATAGAAAGAATGAGAAGTCATTCCCTATGCCTCAGTCATAGGTTCTATAAAGTATGCTATGCTATGTACCAGACCTATTGTATACCTTGCTCTAAATTTGGCAAGAGAATACAATAGTGATCTAGGAGTAGATCACTGGACATTGGTCAAGAATATCCTTAATAAGGACTAAGGAGATATTTCTCAATTATGGAGGTGATAAAAGAATTTATTGTAAAAGTTACTTCAGTGCAAACTTTTACACTGATCCAGATGACTCTAAGTCTCAACCTGGATACATATTGAAAGTGGGAGCAATTAGCTAGAGTAGCTCCATGCAGAGCATTGTGGACATAAAATATTTGCAAAATACATACGGCTCTGATTGTGACAGACCCGTTGACTAAGCTTCTCTCACGAGCAAAACATGATCACACCTTAGTACTCTTTGGGTGTTAATCACATAGCGATGTGAATTGGATTATTGACTCTAGTAAACCCTTTGGGTGTTGGTCACATAACGATGTGAACTATGGGTGTTAATCATATACAGATATGAATATTGGTGTTGAATCACATGGCGATGTGAACTAGATTATTGACTCTAGTGCAAGTGGGAGACTGAAGGAAATATGCCCTAGAGGCAATAATAAAGTTATTATTTATTTCCTCATATCATGATAAATGTTTATTATTCATGCTAGAATTGTATTAACCGGAAACATAATACATGTGTGAATACATAGACAAACATAGTGTCACTAGTATGCCTCTACTTGACTAGCTCGTTTATCAAAGATGGTTATGTTTCCTAGCCATGGACAAAAGAGTTGTCATTTGATTAACAAGATCACATCATTAGGAGAATGATGTGATTGACTTGACCCATTCCTTTGGCTTAGCACTTGATCGTTTAGTATGTTGCTATTGCTTTCTTCATGACTTATACAAAGTTCCTACAACTATGAGATTGTGCAACTCCCGTTTACCGGAAGAACACTTTGTGTGCTACCAAACGTCACAACATAACTGGGTGATTATAAAGGTGCTCTCTGGTGTTTCCAAGGTACATGTTGAGTTGGCATAATTCGAGATTAGGATTTGTCACTCCGATTGTCGGAGAGGTATCTCTGGGCCCTCTCGGTAATACTCATCACCTAAGCCTTGCAAGGATATAACTAATGAGTTAGTTATGAGATGACGTATTCTGAGCGAGTAAAGAGACTTGCCGTAACGAGATTGAACTAGGTATTGGATACCGACGATCAAATCTCGGGCAAGTAACATACCGATGACAAAGGGAACAAAGTATGTTGTTATGCGGTTTGACCGATAAAGATCTTCAGTAGAATATGTAGGAACCAATATGGGCATCCAGGTCCCGCTATTGGTTATTGACCGTAGACATGTCTCGGTCATGTCTACATTGTTCTCGAACCGTAGGGTCCGCACGCTTAAGGTTTCGCGATGCTTATATTATGAGTTTATGTATTTTGATGTACGAAGTTTGTTCGAGTCCCGGATGAGATCACGGACATGACGAGGAGTCTCGAAATGGTCGAGACATAAATATTGATATATTGGACAGATATATTTGGACACCGGAAAGGTTCCAGGAGAGTTTGGGAATATACTGAGACTCGGAGGTTACCGAACCCCCGTAAGTATATGGGCCTTATTGGGCCCTACTAGAAGGGAGGAGAAGGAGCAGAGAGGCGCCCCAAGCCCAATCCGGTGGGGGGGCGGCCCCCTTCCTTCTCTCCTTCCCCCTCCTCCTTCCTACTAGTACTACTCCTTCCTTTCCCCTCCAACTTGGATTAGGAAAAAGAGGGGAAACCTACTTGGAGTAGGTTTCCTCATCACTATGGCGCGCCCCCCTTGGGCCAGCCACCTCCTCCCTCCCTCCTTTATATACGGGGGTAAGGGGGCACCCTAGACACACAAGTTGATCATTGATCGTTCCTTAGCCGTGTGCGGTGCCGCCCTCCACGATATTACACCTCGATCATATTGTAGTGGTGCTTAGGCGAAGCCTGCGCGACAGAGAACATCAAGATCGCCACCACGTCATCTTGTCGAACTCCCCTCGGCGCCTCGCTGGATCGGAGATCGAGGGTGCGCCATCGAGTTGTACGCGTGTCAAGAACTCGGAGGTGCGAGTAACGGTGCTTGGATCGGTCGGACCGGGAGGACGACGACTACTTCCTCTCGTTGCGTCAACGCTTCGCTTGGTCTATGAGGGTACGTAGACAATACTCTCCCCTCGTTGCTATATCATCACCATGATCTTGCGTGTGCGTAGGAAATTTTTTGAAATTACTACGTTCCCCACCACCTGATCCATAATGAGACTTTGGAAGAGCACATCAAACTTCTCCGACAAGTGTTTGAACTGTTGGAAAGCATCAACTCAAAGTGAAAAGCTGTCCAAGTGCAAGTTTGCCCAACAACAACTCACCTACCTGGGACATGTTACCAGTGAGGATGGGGTTGCTACCGATGAGAAGAATATCGCAGATGTCAGAGATTGGCCAACTCCCACGGGAGTTAAGCAAATCAGTGGGTTTCTTGGTTTGGCAGGCTACTATCGGCGTTTTGTACGCGATTTTGGGCTGATCAGTCGCCCGTTGACGAATCTGCTGAAGAAACACTCTGTTTTCGTGTGGTCAGCCGAGGCTGACGAGGCGTTCAACCATCTCAAAAAGGCATTGATTTCAGCTCCGGTGTTGGCACTTCCTCGTTTTGACAGGCCATTCGAAATCGAGACTGATGCGTCCGAGTTTGGCGTGGGGCTGTGTTAATCTAAGATGGGCACCCGCTAGCTTTTTTCAGCAAAGCGTTGGGACCGAGGAACCGTGGTCTGTCTACCTACGAGAAAGAATACATGGCAATCTTGATGGCCGTTGATCGCTGGCGCTCATATTTACAAGGGAGTGAGTTCATCATCCGCACAGACCAGAGTGCTTTGTCCCATCTGAACGACCAACGGTCAATGACTCCCTGGCAGAGACGCGCCTACACTAAACTCATGGGGATGCAGTACAAAGTGTTGTACAGAAAAGGGGCTGAGAATAAAGCTGCCGATGCTTTATCGCGACGAGATGCAGAAGTTTCGGCCATTTCAGTGGCGCTGCCAGTTTGGCTTGATGAAGTAGTTCAGGGCTACCAGTCTGATGCAAACGCGAAGGAGATCTTGTTTCGATGCAACGAGCTGGGAGACACAATCTCAGACTATTCTGTTCGAGATGGGGTGATCCTATACAAAGGCAGGGTGTGGATAGGTGCGAACCCAGCCATGCAACAGAAACATTTGCATGCCATTCATGCTAGTGCCACAGGGGGTCACTCTGGCATTCATGCAACCTATGACAGACTGCAACGCCTGTTCGCTTGGCCTGGAATGAAGCAAGATGTGGTGAACTTTGTGTTAGACTGTAGTATTTGCAAGCAAGCCAAAAGTGAACGGATCCTTCCTCCTGGACTGCTCGAGCCACTACCCATTCCCCCTCATGCTTGGCAAACAGTTACTCTGGATTTCGTGGAGGGACTACCAGTGTCTCGGGGTTACTCGTGCATTATGGTAGTGGTGGACAAGCTGACCAGGTATGCTCACTTCATTCCGCTTGCTCACCCTTTCTTAGCCCTGCAAGTCGCCACCGCATTCATGACTCATGTCTACAAACTCCATGGGCTCCCTCATGCCTTGGTCTCGGACCGTGGCAAGGTTTTCACCAGTCTCTTGTGGAAGGAAATGTTTAAACAAGCGGAACCAAGCTCCGGATGTCTTCTGCATACCATCCTCAGACTGACGGGACCACCGAAAGGGTGACTCAGTGCATGGAGACCTACCTCCGCTGTTTTGTTCATTCCTTCCCACACAGATGGTTCCAGTGGTTGCATCTCGCCGAGTTCTGGTACAACACGTCTTCTCATTCTGCGCTGCAGGCTTCGCCGTTTGAGGTTCTGTATGGGCACCCTCCCCGCCATTTCGGGATTGTGGACGTGTCTGCGTCAGCTCCGGTGGATTTGGTCACCTGACATGAGGAGAGGGATGTGGTTTCAGCCCTGTTAAAGCAGCAGTTGGAACGGTCCAGGCAGCGGATGAAGGATCAGGCGGATAAGCGTCGATCGGAGCGAGTTTTTGCTGTGGGGGACTGGGTGTATGTGAAGCTGCAGCCGTATGTGCAGGTCTCCGTCGCAGCTCGAGCTAACCATAAGCTATCCTTCAAGTACTTTGGCCCTTTTCAGGTGACGGCGCGCATTGGGGCAGTGGCGTATCGCGTCCAGCTTCCTGAAGGTAGCCGCGTTCACCCGGTGTTCCATGTTTCTCTGCTACGTGCGGCGCTGCCACCAGGCACCGACGTGGTGGCTGTTCTTCCAGAACCACCGTTGGCTCACGCAACACCGGACTTCCCCGAGCGCGTGCTCGCTCGCCGAGTCGTCACGAGAGGACAGGCGCAACTTCCTCAAGTTCTGGTCAAGTGGTCTTCGCAACCGGAGGCGCTTGCTACCTGGGAGGATTTCTTCGAGCTCCGGAGCCGTTTTCTAGGGGATGCGGCTTGGGGGCAAGCCGTTTTTGAAGACCGGGGGGATGTCACGGCCTCTACTACCACTCCGACTGACAACATGGAGGCCCGGCCCAAGAGAGCCAAGAATCCCAACAGGCTGTTCGATCCGGCCACCTGGGAGCTGGGTGGGTAATCGTTAAGTAGGTGTGAGCCTGGCAGGCCAGGGCACGGCGTTGTAACGAGTGAACCGGACTCACCTTCTCCCCTCTGTTCTCCTCCTCCTGTATCTTCCTCCTCCCGATCCCCTTCTCCTCTCAAGAACCCTAGCTACCAAATCCTCCTGTAGTACCATGAATTGAGTAGATCGAGCAAGAGGGACGTAACAAAAATTGTTCCAGTGATGTCATTTTTTTGTTAACAATGATCGTCTTTTGGGCACTGCTGTCGAACAATATGTTCGAAGTTCATTCCATTCACAATTCTATTGTATTTCTTCTGTTTTTTCTCAGCAAATAATAACCATGAGTACAACAGGTAAAGATATGGCAAAACCAGTTGTGTATTGAAAGGAAGTTGCTCTAAAACAAGTGGCGATATATAGTACCACCAGATCATACAATAACATAACACGATGGCAACAAAACAGAATAGTGTACTAATTAGGACAATTGCCGACAGCTTGAAAACGATATGTAGCTGGTAGAAGTAAAACTTAATTTGGGACAATAGTATTAGCTATTGCCACTGATTATTTCTCCTCACTGCAACACCCATACTTCCATGGCAACAATTCAAGGTACACACTTAAGTATGTTAGCCAGGAAGGAAGGAGTGTAGCATGCACCGCTCTGGCAGCCGGTACCACAATAATCCTTGCCAAGCCCACAAGATCCATACTGGCTGCAACAATAGTTGTTGGTGCATCGTGCACCATTAGCCTTATTGCCACATGGCTTGTCCGTGCTGCATGCGCCGTTTTGGCACCTAGCACCGCAGAACTCCGGTCCTAAACCACAATAACCGTATTGGCTGCAGCAAAGGTTATTGGGGCATTGCTTACCATTGGCCAGGTGGCCACACTTGAGGTCAGCCCAGCAAGGACCGCTCTGGCAGCCGCGGCTGCCACTGCAGTATTCACTGCCATAGCCACAACGACCGCCCGAGCTACAACAATGATTGTTAGGGCACAATGCACCACCGGCCTGCGCGCCGCAGATCTTGTTGTCGTAGCAGGCGCCGCTCTGGCAGCCGGCGGCAGCGCTGCAGTAGTCGACACCCAAGCCGCAGTACCCATCCTTGCTGCAACAGAGGTTGTTGGGGCACTCCATGCCGTCGGCCTGCTTGCCGCAGCGCTTCTCACAGTACTGCAGCTGGGCGTGGGTGGTCACCATCGCAAAGGCAAGTGCAAGCGCGCACAACAAGAGGCCCTTCATCGCTAGGTTTCTTCCTGGATGTGTGCTTTACTGGATCTGCTTACCAGGTGTTGATGAAAATGCCAAACGCAAGGCTCCATTATATAGGAAGTCCAAGTCGTTCGGTGATACCTCGCCATGTGCCTGGGAAGATCTATGCATGTGTTACCAACGGAAAATATGATCTGATAATTAATGCGCGCATGTGAAGTGATCTGCTTAAAAAGATCATATATGATACGATCTGTTTTCGGGAGCTGGGATGAGATCTTATCTTTCCCAGCAAGCGATGCTTTGACCTCATAAGCTCTAAAATTAAGAACTTATAAAATACATTTTCATTAGGATTATATTTGCATTAGTTTATCAGCATCTGATACTCACTGTGTCGATGAGGCAGGTTACTACAGCAATGAACGCAGAAACCGGTCACCAAATCTCTCCACATGCTCGTTTTATTCTCCATATAAATTAAAGATTGATTCATGCAATTCATGAAGGTTGTGTCTTGTGTGCAGTTCAATTTATTTCTTTTCTTTTTTGCGGGGCAGTCCAATTTATTTCAACCGAGGAAAGTAGAACTATCTCAAGAAAGTACTTCACTTTGCCTGCTCGTGAATCCCAATGTCTATGCGAATTGTAAAATCTTTAAAGGCTTTGAGAATTTCTAATTGCGCTTAACTATATAGTTTCTTAGAGGATAACCTCCGGCCTCTACATCGAGTTATAAGGGAAAATTTTGTTTTTGCCACTCTAGATTTTGCCAATTTTACTTATGCCACTCTAGATTTTGACATTTCACTTTTGCCACTCTTAGTTTTTGACAATTATCACAATTGACATTCCCGTGGCAAAAGCAAAATTTTCAGAGTGGCAATTGCAATAAATGTCAAAAGCTAAGAGTGGCAAAAATGAAATGAAATTATTTTGCTTTTGTCACAAAATGGCAATTCTGATAATTGTCAAAAACTGAGAGTGGCAAAAGTGAAATGTCAAAATCTAGAGTGGCATAAGGAAAATTGGCAAAATCTAGAGTGGCAAAAACAAAATTTTCCCATTTATATATTGTTTACTATTTAAAATCCAGCAGTCGTACAACATCGACCCGGGAAAAAACCGAGGCCGCATGCCTCGCGACAGTATCTCCACTAGACAACCTCTAACAGTATGATAAAAGATAAAAACAAAACAAAAAATATACACAACTCCTAAGCTAAGCCTTCAAGAAGAAATCATCGCATGTACGCTGGTGATGATGAGTCCCACCCAAGGTCGATCTCGGGATTTTCATCCGTAAAGCCAAGCTTCAATCCACCATCTTCAGCAAGGGCACGACGCAGGCACGAGATGACAGTCTTATCGGAGATCTAGTGTTTCCACCAGAGTGCGCATGCTCATTGTTGAAGCCACCTCTACCATCAACACTTGTCTGGCTACTAACACCTTGCTAGGAACATACCGCAGGAAGAGATGCTCAAAGACAAAGATGTCCCACACCGTCTTGCCTCCCGTCATTGTCGCATCAAACTCGGTCCAGTAGCAACACGCAAAACATGACACCTCCACCAGTGCCACCATGCAGCACATGCCGAGAGTAGGCATGACTTGACGTCTCCGCATGAGACGTCGTGCTAGCACCCGCCGATGACAAGCATGACTTGACGCCTCCGGAATATATGCATGTCTCATCCGCCGAGCCACACCAAACTCAATCTCTCGGTGGAGGGTGCGCCCCATACCCCGCCAGCCTCAAGAGGCTATCACCACCTCGAGACCTAGCCTCCGCATTGTCCACTCGAATAAGAGGCCGCCACCACTGAAGATCTAGGGTCACCGCCTGTGACTCACCCGATTCAATCATACACTAATCATACATGAAAATGTGCACGATCAAGATCAAGGACTCACGGGAAGATATCCCAACACAACTCTAGGCACAAATTAAAGTCATACAAACTTTATATTACAAGCCAGGGGTCTCGAGGGCTCGAATACATCAGTTCAAATACAAACGAGTCAGCGGAAGCAACAAATCTGAGTGCAGACATAAAGTAAACAAGTTTGCCTTAAGAAGGCTAGCACAAAAGCAACATCAATTGAAAAGGCAAGGCCTCCTGCCTGGGAGCCTCCTAACTACTCCTGATCGTCGGTGTCTTCCACGTAGTAGTAGGCATCCGCGGGGTAGTAGTAGTTGTCGGTGGTGGCATCTGGCTCCTAGGATCCGTCATCTTATTGCAGCAATCGAGTATAGGAGAAAAGTGGTAGCAAAGCAACCCTGAGTACTCATCCAAAGTACTCGCGGGACTTACACCAGATCTATGCTAAGTATGCATCAGTATCAAAAGAAGGGGGTATATCTTTGGACTAGGCTGCATAAATGCCAGAAGAGAAGGGAAAGCCTAGCCTATTGAAGACTAGCATCTTCAAGCATCTTGCAACATTTAGAAGAGTACAGAATAGCATATCATAAGTATGTTGTAGCATTAGCGCCCAGAGATCCTTTCCTGAGTCCCTGCGAGAAAGCAACTTCGGAGCCATCATTTCCTTTTCATGCCTCAGCATCCAGTTCTAGTTGTATCGATCGGGATACAACTCTGAGCGTCTGTTACCGTGGACATGGCTATTCGAATAGATTAACTTTCCTACAGGGGTGCACAAGCTTACCCATCATGCTCGATTAAATCCGGCCTGGCACACCATCAGATCATACCCGGTCTCGGTTGATCGACACACCGTAGTCCAACCTAGGCTCAACAGAGAGGTCAGCACACTGGTCTACATCCTAGGCGCACAGGGGTCTTGGGCCCATCACCCTTTGCACTCCTGCATGTTGTGTGGACGGCTAGGATCAGTCCTGGCTACCTCCTTATTGAAGGCAGGTACTTACGCGGACCACCTAGGCACGTGCCGCTCAATCGCTGACGTCCGAAGAGCTTTCGGTTCATACATACGACACAAAGTGCCCATACTTATTCCTGCGTGATGGTCAGTGCGAAAAGGCCAAAGGCCTACTCGGATCACATATCCAAACCGTTAGTTTCTTGGGAGCGCGCGGTAATGGTCAATGATCCATGATATGTGGTCCCGTCGCCCGTCTCACAGACTTACGGCAAGGGCTAAGAATGCCCGGCCGTGCCGCGTAGAAATCTCGCGGGTACCCTCCAGGTTAACACGACTACAAATCAACTCGCGGGTACACTCACGGTCAACCCGACTTCGCATTTTCTCGCGGGTACCCCTCGGGGCCGACCCAACATCAGTCATGGATCTTGGGTAAAGTCAAAGTAACCTTGTGTCCAAAACAACACGGGGCAAACCCGAGGAATCACCCTCGATTGATTCCCACTCGATGGAACCTTCAAGGTGGACTTGGAGGAATTACCCTCGATGGTCCACACTTGAGGGGTTGCACGACAGAGTCGTTATCGGGAGTGGTGAAGGCGGAATCTTTCTAATTCAAATTTAAATAGTGTTGAATCTTTTTACACCCAGACTAGGCTAGCCACAGCCAATGACAAGTGGGGCCCTTTGGTTGGGTTGACCCAGTCAACCATTGACTAGTCAACCAGTGAATAGTGCGTGTGGGCCCCGCCTGTCATAAGCTTTTTTTTATTACTATTATCTTTTACTAATTTTTTAACTAAAACTAAATTAAGGGGATTAGCCCCGCTAATCTGAGGGAGGCCCACAGGGCAGTGACCCTGGCCGGCCACGCACGCGGCTGAGGCACGCTCGCGACAGCCACGACCATAGCCAGGAGGCTGTGCTAGCGCGTGGCCGGCCGAGCAAGCGGACGGGCGGCAGGCGAGCCTATGCAGGCGTGGAGCGCCGGTCGCGGCGACGGTGAGCGGGGCAAGCGGGCCGGGCGCGACTGCGGAGGCGGGCGAGGGCCAGTGCGTGGAGGGTCTTGATAACCCACAAGTGTAGGGGATCACAACAGTTTCCGATAAGTAAGAGTCTCGAACCCAACGAGGAGCTAAAGGTAGAATAAATATTCCCTCAAGTTCTATCGACCACCGATACAACTCTACGCACGCTTGACGTTCGCTTTACCTAGAACAAGTATGAAACTAGAAGTACTTTGTAGGTGTGATAGGATAGGTTTGCAAGATAATAAAGAACACGTAAATAAAAACTAGGAGCTGTTTAGATAAAGAAGCAATAAAGTAAGTATTAATAGAGTGCATTTTGTTACGAGAAAGTTATTTGTCCAAGGCAATCGATAACTAGACCGGTAATCACTGTTGCAATTCTATTTGAGGGAGAGGCATAAGCTAACATACTTTCTCTACTTGGATCATATGCACTTATGATTGGAACTCTAGCAAGCTCCGCAACTACTAAAGATTCATTAAGGTAAAACCCAACCATAGCATTTAAGTATCAAGTCCCCTTTATCCCATACGCAAACAACCTACTTACTCGGTCTCAGGCTACATCACACCACGCCACCCACCATAAGCAAATCATAAACATATTGCAAACCCTACAGCGGAGATCCCTCTCACTTGCGCGACACGGAGAGCACCATAGGACAACACCAGTAATAAAACATGGAACTCAAACCAATCACGATCAATAATTAACCCACAGGACAAAACGGATCTACTCAAACATCATAAGATAGCCATACATCATTGGGAAATAATATATCGCGTTGAGCTCCATGTTTAAGTAGAGATTACAGCGGGTCAGAGAGAGGTTACACCGCTGCATAGAGGGAGGAAGAGTTGGTGATGAAGGCGGTGAAGTTGTTGGTGAAGATCGCGGTGATGATGATGGCCCCGACAGCGTTCCGGTGCCACCGGAAGCAAGGGAGAGAGGGCCCCCTTCTTCTTCTCCTTCATTGACCTCCTCCCTAGATGGGAGAAGGGTTTCCCCTATGTTCCTTGGCTCCCATGGCTTGGGAGGGGCAAGAGCCCCTCTGAGATTGGATCTATCTCTCTGTTTCTGCGTTCTCAGATTCTACCCCTTCACCGTTTCTTTTATGTCTGGAGATCCGTAACTCCGATTGGGGTGAATTTTTCGCCCATATTTTTCTCGTAAAATTATCTTTCTTGCGGCAAAAGAAGGGCGTCAACCGCCTTATGGGTGGCCCACGAGAGTCCAGGGCGTGCCCATGGGGGGAGGGCGCACCCCCTGTCTCGTGGCCACCCTGGACACCGTTTCGCATTGATTCTTCCTCCGGAAAATCCCAAATATTCCAAAATAATTCTCGTCCATTTTTATCCCGTTTGGATTCCATTTGATATTGGGTTTCTGTGAAACATAAAACATGCAACAAACAGGAACTGGCACTGGGTACTGGATCAATATGTTAGTCCCAAAAATAGTATAAAAATTTGCCAAAAGTATATGAAAGTTGAAGAATATTGGCATGGAACAATCAAATATTATAGATACGACGGAGACGTATCAGGGCTCACGGCGAGCGCGGTAGTGGTGCGAGGCCGGGCAGAGTGGGGTCATGCACACGTGGTCAGGAGAGCGCGAGGAGCAGGTGCGGTCGGCGGAGGACATGGGTAGCGGCGGCAGGCGGGCGCGGCCAGCCACGGCGACCGCAACGGCGATAGCAGGCGGGCTCGGGCGGCCGGGCGAGAGGGAGGCGGCGAGAGGCAGGACACGGCCACGCTGCTGTGTGCTGTGTCTAGGGAGCGAAGGGTGCGAGAGGGGCGAGCCCAGGGCGTGGTGGGCGCACGGCGACGGGTGTGGTGAGCGCGGCATTCGGGCATGGGGGTTCGAGCATGGAGATGGCGGCTCCTAACGGTGAAACCGGAGGGGAAACAAAGGGAACCTATGAAGGGCTCATCAGGGAGTTTGTTGATGCACTCGGGTCGGTCGGGGGCGAGTCAAAGCTTGCGGGAGCGGCGAGGAGGTGGTGGCGGCTGATACGTCCCCGTCGTATCTACTTTTCCTAACGCTTTTCCTCTTGTTTTGGACTCTAATTTGCATGATTTGAATGAAACTAACCCGGACTGACGCTATTTTTAGCATAACTACCACAGTGTTGTTTTTGTGTAGAAATAAAAGTTCTCAGATTGGAATGAAACTTTGCGAGGAATTTTTATATGAATAAAGATAATTTCTGGAGCCAAGAACCATCGGAGGGGGGCACCTGGGTGGGCACAACCCACCAGGGCGCCCCCCTCCAGGTGCGCCCAGGTGGGTTGTCCCCACCTGGTGGCCCCGCAGACCCGAAAACCGATGCTATAAAATCACATTTTTCCAGAAAAATTCAGGGAGAAAGAATTATCGTGTTTCACGAGACGGAGCCGCTGCCACCTCCTGGTCTAATCGGAAGGCCAGATCTGGAGTCCATATGGGGCTCCGGAGAGTGGGATCTTCAATCTTTGTCACCACCAACCCTTATCCATCGCCAATTCCATGATGCTCCCCGCCGTGAGTGAGTAATTCCTTTGTAGGTGTAGGACCTTGAAGTATGTCTAGAGGGGGGGGGGTGATTAGACTACTTGACCAATTAAAAACTTAACCTTTTCCCAATATTAGAGTTTGGCAGATTTTAGCTACTTTAGGACAAGTCAAGCAATCATCACACTAATCAAGCAAGCATGCAAAGAGTATATAGGCAGCGGAAATTAAAGCATGCAACTTGCAAGAAAGTAAAGGGAAGGGTTTGGAGGATTCAAACGCAATTGGAGACACGGATGTTTTTGGCGTGGTTTCGATAGGTGGAGCTATCGTACATCCACGTTGATGGAGACTTCAACCCACGAAGGGTAACGGTTGCGCGAGTCCATGGAGGGCTCCACCCACGAAGGGTCCACGAATAAGCAACCTTGTCTATCCCACCATGGCCGTCGCCCACGAAGGACTTGCCTCACTAGCGGTAGATCTTCACGAAGTAGGCGATCTCCTTGCCCTTACAAACTCCTTGGTTCAACTCCACAATCTTGTCGGAGGCTCCCAAGTGACACCTAGCCAATCTAGGAGACACCACTCTCCAAGAAGTAACAAATGGTGCGTTGATGATGAACTCCTTGCTCTTATGCTTCAAATGATAGTCTCCCCAACACTCAACTCTCTCTCATAGGTTTTGGATCTGGTGGAAAGAAGATTTGAGTGGAAAGCAACTTGGGGAAGGCTAGAGATCAAGATTCATATGGTAGGAATGGAATATCTTGGTCTCAACACATGAGTAGGTGGTTCTCTCTCAGAAATGGTAAGTTGGAAGTGTAGGTTTCTTCTAATGGCTCTCTCCATGAATGAAGAGGAGGTGGAGGGGTATATATAGCCTCCACACAAAATCTAACTGTTACACACAATTTACCAAACTCGGTGGGACCGATTCAATAGACTTGGTCAGACCGATTTAGTAAACCTAGTGACCGTTAGGATTTTCGGTGGGACTGACATGCATCTCGGTGAGACCGATTCGGTTAGGGTTAGGGCATAACGTAATCTCGGTAAGACCGATTACACAAACTCGGTGAGACCGATTTGGTAATAAGCTTTCCAGAGAGTTGGTCAGGTAAACTCGGTGGGACCGATTTGCTCTTTTCGGTGAGACCGAAATGTTACAAAAGGGAAACAGAGAGTTTACATTGCAATATCGGTGGGACCGATGGCTCACTTCCGTTAGACCGAAACGTTACGAAGGGAAAAGGAGAGATTACAATCCCATCTCGGTGAGACCGAGATCCCTATCGGTAAGACCGATTTGCTTAGGGTTTGTGGCAGTGGCTATGATTTTTGGAATCGGTGGCGCCGGATAGGAAGAATCGGTGTGACCGATTTTCGCTTTGGGTTTAGGTCATTTGTGGATGTGAGTAAGTAGTTGAGGGTTTTGGAGCATATCACTAAGCACATGAAGCAAGAGGCTCATTAATCAACACCTCATCCCTCCTTGATAGTATTGGCTTTTCCTATAGACTCAATGTGATCTTGGATCACTAAAATATAAAATGAAGAGTCTTGAGCTTTTGAGCTTGAGCCAATCCTTTGTCCTTAGTATTTTGAGGGATCCACTTTCATCATCCATGCCATGCCATTCATTGAGCTTTCCTGAAATAATAGTCTTGGAATAGCATTAGCTCAATGAGCTATATGTTGTTATGAATTACCAAAACCACCTAGGGATAGTTGTACTTTCAATCTCCCCCTTTTTGGTAATTGATGACAACATATAGATCAAAGCTTCGACAAATGATAATAAGATTTAACAACATCATCTCCTTGATAAGTATGTGATAAGCAAGAGCTCCCCCTAAATTTGTGCATAGTTTAAGATTTGCTTTGGACTGCAAATGCACAATGAATTAGGCTCATGGGTTACTCTTCCATGTCACATACATCTTGGTGGAGCGCTCAAAATAATAAACATTGAATATATGCACTCATCACCAAGCAAAGTGAATGATCACATAGGGTAGATAGGATAATATCATCAAACATGCATAAGTGTAGCTTATGATCAAACACATGATCATCAATGTCTCACAAGCATAGTATCACAAGCAATCAAAAGCAAACAAGTTTAACCACCAAATAAAGCAAGAGAGAACAAAAGCAACACACTCTCTCTCGAAGCCTATGATCTATACATTCTTCTCCCCCTTTGGCAACAAGTTACCAAAAAGTTCATAGAAAATGCATAGTGCTAGATCGACTCTCAGGCTTGATCTTCAGGTGGTGGTGTCCGACTCCAAGGACGAAGGCTTCAGTTGAAGTAGAGGGTGCTGGAGTTGATGCTGGGGCTGGTTGCACTGGAGCTGAAGGAGCAGTAGCTGGTGTTGAAGATGTTGCTCGTGTCCGCATCACGCACCGCAATCGATCTCTGGCTCTGGGCACTCTGGCAAACACATTGGTTGTAGTCTTGCCTGCCTCTCCTGCATGTCATCCTGCAGCTGCTCTACCATCGATCAATCTCGCCATTTTGACATCAAGGTCATGGAATTTGAGTTCCATGATTCTCTCCAGGCTCTCCTGATTCTGAGTGAGGGTGACCAGTCCCTTCTCAATCCTCAGTGTTGATGCTATTAAGTAACCAAGCTGCTCCTGCTTGTTCTTCAAGAAATACTCAGATGCCCCCTCTTGAGTTGGCATCCTGGCAGCCTTCTCCTTCTTTGCCTTTTCCTTCTTCTCTTGAGCTTGAACTGATGATGGGTCATTCTCATTCATAACAACCTCATTGTCCTCAAAGTTTGGATAAAGTGGAAAATGTTCCTTATCCAATTGATATTTCCCTGTGCCCATCTTTGAGTTTATCAACTCCTGAATCTGAGGTGCATATCCACAGCTCCTCTTCTGATCTGCTGCAGTCCTCTTAATGGTTTCAATCATAAGGCTCATGACTTTGAACTTTTGTGGCACATCAAACACATGCAACATGTTTATGGCATGCCCTCTGATCATGTTATGGTCACCAGACTTAGGCAACAGAGTGTGCCTTAGAATCCAATTGATAGTGGGCAGCCCTGACAACAGAAAGTGGACTGATCCAAACTTATGTGTCTCAACTGCCTTGTCTGGGATCTCCTTGTACATGTGTGCCATGGAATTGTGATCCATCTTCTTCTTTGCATAGATATCCAGGTCATCCTTGTTTTCCTTTGGGGCATTTATCAGACTTGCCCATTCTTCAACAGTTGACTGGTACCTTGTACCTTTAGACATCCAAACAATTCTTCCATCTGGATAAAAGTGTGTTGTGGAGTAGAATTGCATGATAAGCTCATCATTCCAGTGGGTGAGCTTTTGCCCAACAAAATCAGCAACTCCACAAGCAACAAAGTTGTCTTGCACTCCAGGATAGTGCTCTTCATTTTCCTTGATGTAGGTCCAGTCGACCCACCTCATGTCACAAACTATGGGCTTCTTATCCAACAGAATTGTCTCATAGAAGACCTGTTGTTCCTTTGTATGGAACCTGTAATCAACAGCAGTTCTTCTCCTTGATGCATATGGATCTTCCATCCTCCACAGCCTCAGCCCTGAATCCTTCCTGATCCTCATGTCCTCAGCCACAGTATGGGCATCATTGTCCCAGACCTGTCCTTCTTCATCTTCTTCTTCAGCAACATTTGGCACTGGGGCCTTGTTCTTCTCAGCAGCTGGAATACTCATAGTATTCCTCTTTGGCACAGTCTTGGCCTTGGAGGCAGCTTTGGGTGCTTCCTTGGGCTTAGATGTTGTAGCCCCTTATCTTATAGCATCACCCATAAGCTTTGGTGCCTTAGGTGCTAGTGCAGTATCCTCTTCTTCCTCTTCAGAATCTCTTCTCATAGAGGGCTTTCCAAGAACCTGGTCAGTTGTGGTTCTTGCTCTCTTCTTCTTCTTGTCCTAAGCACCTTCATCCTCTGATTCAATGGTAAACTTCGTTGTCTCTCCAGTGGGAACTTTCTGGGGTTTGGAAGAAGTGACTTTCTTTTCAGGTGCCTCTTTGGGTTCAGTTTGTTTTGGCACTTGAGTGGACCTTCTGGCTTTGGGCATTGGTGTCCTCTTGGCAGGAACTTTCTTGTTGAGGCATGGCTTTGTATTCTTTGCTGAGCCATATTCCTTCTTGAGCACTACTTTCTTGGAAGTAGCCTCATCTTCTTCAGCTTTATAGTCCTCATCCTCTGAGTCTGAAGTTTTCTTCCTCCTTTGCCTGGTAGCAGCCTTAGGCAGGTTGCTAGGAGTGCTTCTGCTCCCTTCATCCGTAGAGCTTGAGGGACTAGTGCCCTTGCTCATGTCAATCTACTCTTCTGACTTGTTCTGGCTGTCACTCTGGTCTGACATGCTGTAAGAGCTGACTGCTGACCCTGTGAAGAGTTATAGATGAGATGGAGTGGATGAGCATCACAAAATGCAGAGATTTTTGCAAAAGAATGATTCAAAAATTCAGTTTTAGTTTTCCACAGAAAGCATTTCGGATCAACCGATTTTCAAACTCGGTGATACCGAAGCAGTTTGGGAACCTAAACTGATGAACTCGGTTGGACCGAGTCACAGTTCGGTGGCACCGAGACTGCTAGGGTTTCACAGAATCCTAAAATCGATCGCACCGATTAGTAATTCTCGGTTAGACCGAGAGTCACTAGTGAAATGGCATAAGCCAAATCGGTGAGACCGAGTTTTTCAACTCGGTGGGTCGGAGATGGTTTCGGCGGAAACCTAACCCTGAAATTTTGAATCTCATCTAATCTACGGACTACATTGAGTGGATAGCATTGTTTCAATCATGGCAAGATTCAATAAGAACACAATGTGCTAGTAATCAGACGAGGATAGCACAATGATCGAGTCCATACCCTAACTTGGCGGTGAACTCGCTACAGCGGCAACGGCGGGGGCGAAATCCGTTGACGGCAGTAGATACCAACTACTGGAGGCGGCTGGCGACGAGGAGATGATCCGGAGACCTTCGATGGCAGAGCGAGCTATTGCGTGGGCGAAGGGGTTCGGAGAAATTTCCAAAATTTTGCCCGTGACTATATATAGCCCGACCTTGTCGGTGTGACCAAGTGGAACAACTCGGTGGCACCGAGATGCATCACTGTGTACAGTTACAGCAAATCGATGTGACCGAAAAGTTCAAATTGATTGCACCGAGATTGAAAACTCAGATCAACTTAATGATCTCGGTAGGACCAAAATGGAGGAATCGGTTAGACCGAGAATCACAAAGAGGTTTTGGAAGTTTAAGTCTATGACGAATCGGGGACTCCGACTGCTCCTCACACAGAGTGGTTCAAATCTGACTTGATCAAATTTTGTGATGTAGCATGAATAGAGTTTGAGATGATAAAAGCATAGATAGCTAGAGAAGGTTCTTAGGCATTCTTGTCCATCCACTTGGCAAAAAGAAAGGAAACCAAACAATCAAAACAACAAGTGGATGTCCTTGAATGAGTAAAATATGCACCAACATGCTCACACAATAAAATGGCAAATGAAATATGTGGCAAAGCATGCACAACCAATTCTAGCATCTATCAAACAATTGGCGATGACTAGGTCATCTATATATGAGTATATTGACTTAGGAGTCAAATGAGAAACATTTGATCATAGGTCATACTCATCGTTTAAGCTCAAGTGGGGTTATCACTTTTACATAATGCATTGATGTGTTCACACCATTAGAGTTGCTTTGACTCATTTCTTAGAGTTAAGCTCCCCCTAGATGCGAGATCCCCCCTTAGAGGGATAAACTAACCTTGGGTTTTGTCGATGATGACTTCATGTAGGTGTTGAAGATGTGGATGCTCAATGTTTATGTAGATCATTTGGAGCAATCCTTTGGAGTGAGTTGCACTTTCAACTTACCTACATGGGTTAGTCCCACAAGGAACAAACAAGAATATCCATAGACATAGAGTGATGCACGCACAAGATGATGTCCATGAAATCATTAGGTTACCTTGTCCCTTGCCTTACCAACATGAGGGTTTGTGACTCCTTGAACTAGTGCAATATGTGGAAGTTGATTGCACTTGTTCTTGCCATAATGATATGAGTGAAGAATGTTGGCGGAGTCACCCTCAAGAACTCTCTAGTTCTTCTTCTTCGGGATCCACATCATCTTGATGGGAATCCTTGGAGTTGAAGTTGTACTTGATGAAGTAGAACTTGATGTAGTCTTGGGAACCCACTTGAACGAGGCTTTAGGTGCTTCTTCAAATGCATCAATCTCTTCTTGAAGCTTGTCCTTGCCTTTGTTCTTGTGGTCTTGTGGTGGAAGATCATATTGAGCTTGTGTTCCCTTGAAGGAAGTAGGATCATACTTCTCTTATTGAGGAACAAACTTTGTCTTGGGGTATTGATCTTCTTCCCACTCAACTCCATTGGCATTGAAGTTCAAAACCAACACCTTGATTCTTTCGGTGCCTTCCTTGCTTGCATACAATTTCCTCGAATTGCTTACTCCCGGCAAGGCTCTTGTAAACACCTTTCTCTATAATTCCCTTCAATAAGCTATTTTCTTGCTCAAGTGTAACTTGGCTAAGAGAATTATTAGTGGTATCAAGAGAACTACTAGAAGCAACAATATTGGATTTGACATTATTATTGTTACTACTAGAGGAAGTATCTTTCTTTTACTTGTTACTAGACTTGACTTGAGGCATGTAAATAGATAAGAGTAAACGCTTGGCAATGTAAGAAGAACTTTTCTTGCGGAGATCATCATTGATTGCTTTTAAGAACTCATTCTCTTGCTCAAGATTGAGCTTTTCAAAGCGTAACTTCTCATGAGCCCTTAAAAGTTCTCGATGATCTTCGAAGATAGTTTCATGAGCTAACTTAAGAGTGTTTAGTTCTTTAGTTAGAAGCTCAATCTTCTCCTTATCATTGTCATTCGTTTTATCTTGATTAGCATGATTGATTGACGTTTCATCATAGTATTCATCACTAGAGTTGTCAACAAGTAAATCATCATCCACAAGCAAGTCATCTTCATCACTATTGAAATCAACATACTCGGGATGTGTTACCTTTGGACCTTTGGCCATGAAGCATCTTCCAATTCCTTCATTTGGTGAATCAAATATGTCGAGGAGTTGGTGACACAAGTGCTAGACCGCAACACCTTCATCTTGAGTATATTCGAGTCGGAGTGATAGCTTCTCTCGGAGTGATTGTCGGAGTCGGAGCGGATACCCATTCACCAACATGAGCTTGATGTCTTCGCTTTGTGTAGCTCCTTGATGACTTGTCCTTCCTTTCCAAATCCTTGCTTCTCCGTGAGGGTCTTCGCTCATAACGATCATCTCTACTCCTCCTCTCTCTTGGTGGTGATTCTTCTCTTTTGCTTCTTCTTCTGGAGAATCTTCTATTCTTTTGTAGGGTGCCGTACACTCATTGAATAGTGTCCGGTCTCCCACAATTGTAGCAATTGCGCCTCGACTAGAGGATCTTTTGTCATTGTAAGACCTTGACTTGGAGCTTCTTTCTTTGCTTCTACTCTTGTAGAATTTGTTGAAGTTCTTCACCATTAAGCTCAATTCTTCATTCAAGGTTTGTTTCTCACTTGATGATGTGGGGGCTTCACTTGAGGCTTTGTAAGCACCACTTGGCTTGTTGTGAAGTTCCTCCTTATCCTTGAGTGACATCTCATGAGCAACAATTCTTCCAATGACTTCCGTTGGTTTGAAATCTTTTTAGTTTGGCATCATTTAGATCAATGTGCACATGGTATCATACTTTCCATCCAATGCTCTTGATTTTCTTGATGATGAATTTGTCGGTCATCTCTTCACTCCCTAAGCCGGCAATCTCATTTGTGATAAGAGCAAGCCTAGAGTACATTTCAGCGACACCTTCACCATCCTTCATATTGAACTTGTCAAGCTGACTTTGGAGCACATCCAGCTTGGATTCCTTGACGGATTCGGTACCTTCATGCATATCAATCAAAGTATCCCAAATTTCCTTTGCATTCTCAAGACGGCTGATTTTGTTGAATTCTTCGGGGCACAATCTGTTGAAGATGATATCACAAGCTTGAGCGTTGTATTGCAGCATCTTCAATTCTTCCGCATTAGCTTCACGGTTCGGTTCTCTCCCATCAAAGAATTCACATTGCAAGCCAATACAAATAGTTGCCCAAACGGCGGGGTTATGTCCGAGAATATGCATTTTCATCTTATGCTTCCAACTAGCAAAATTAGTACCATCAAAGTAAGGACCTCTACGGTGATAATTTCCCTTGCTAGACGCCATACTCTCCTAGGTTGTGAAACCAAGGCTATGACCACCAAAAGCTATGGAAATCAAAGCAAATGGATACCAAAGCTCTGATACCACTTGTAGGACCTTGAAGTATGTCTAGAGGGGGGTGATTAGACTACTTGACCAATTAAAAACTTAACCTTTTCCTAATTTTAGAGTTTGGCAGATTTTAGCTACTTTAGGACAAGTCAAGCAATCATCACACTATTCAAGCAAGCATGCAAAGAGTATATAGGCAGCGGAAATTAAAGCATGCAACTTGCAAGAAAGTAAAGGGAAGGGTTTGGAGGATTCAAGCGCAATTGGAGACACGGATGTTTTTAGCGTGGTTCCGATAGGTGGTGCTATCGTACATCCACGTTGATGGAGACTTCAACCCACGAAGGGTAACGGTTGCGCGAGTCCATGGAGGGCACCACCCACGAAGGGTCCACGAAGAAGCAACCTTGTCTATCCCACAATGGCCGTCGCCCATGAAGGACTTGCCTCACTAGCGGTAGATCTTCACGAAGTAGGCGATCTCCTTGCCCTTACAAACTCCTTGGTTCAACTCCACAATGTTGTCGGAGGCTCCCAAGTGACACCTAGCCAATCTAGGAGACACCACTCTCCAATAAGTAACAAATGGTGCGTTGATGATGAACTCCTTGCTCTTGTGCTTCAAATGATAGTCTCCCCAACACTCAACTCTCTCTCATAGGTTTTAGATCTGGTGGAAAGAAGATTTGAGTGGAAAGCAACTTGGGGAAGGCTAGAGATCAAGATTCATATGGTAGGAATGGAATATCTTGGTCTCAACACATGAGTAGGTGGTTCTCTCTCAGAAATGGTAAGTTGGAAGTGTAGGTTTCTTCTGATGGCTCTCTCGACGAATGAAGAGGAGGTGGAGGGTATATATAGCCTCCACACAAAATCTAACCGTTACACACAATTTACCAAACTTGATGGGACCGATTCAACAGACTCGGTCGGACCGATTTAGTAAACCTAGTGACCGTTAGGATTTTCGGTGGGACTGGCATGCATCTCGGTGAGACCGATTTGGTTAGGGTTAGGGCATAACGTAATCTCGGTAAGACCGATTACACAAACTCGGTGAGACCGATTTGGTAATAAGCTTTCCAGAGAGTTGGTCAGGTAAACTCGGTGGGACCGATTTGCTCTTTTTGGTGAGACCGAAATGTTACAAAAGGGAAACAGAGAGTTTACATTGCAATCTCGGTGGGACCAACCGCTCACTTCGGTTAGACAGAAACGTTACGAAGGGAAACACAGAGATTACAATCCCATCTCGGTGAGACCGAGATCCCTATCGGTAAGACCGATTTGCTTAGGGTTTGTGGCAGTGGCTATGACTTTTGGAATCGGTGGCGCCGGATAGGAAGAATCGGTGTGACCGATTTTGGCTTTGGGTTTAGGTCATTTGTGGATGTGAGTAAGTAGTTGAGGGTTTTGGAGCATATTACTAAGCACATGAAGCAAGAGGCTCATTAAGCAACACCTCATCCCTCCTTGATAGTATTGGCTTTTCCTATAGACTCAATGTGATCTTGGATCACTAAAATATAAAATGAAGAGTCTTGAGCTTTTGAGCTTGAGCCAATCCTTTGTCCTTAGTATTTTGAGGGATCCACTTTCATCATCCATGCCATGCCATTCATTGAGCTTTCCTGAAATAATAGTCTTGGAATAGCATTAGCTCAATGAGCTATATGTTGTTATGAATTACCAAAACCACCTAGGTATAGTTGCACTTTCAATCTCCCCCTTTTTAGTAATTGATGAAAACATATAGATCAAAGCTTCGACAAATGATAATAAGATTTAACAACATCGTCGCTTTGAGAAGTATGTGATAAGCAAGAGCTCCCCCTTAATTTGTGCATAGTTTAAGATTTGCTTTGGACTGCAAATGCACAATGAATTAGGCTCATGGGTTACTCTTCCATGTCATATACATCTTGGTGGAGTGCTCAAAATAATAAACATTGAATATATGAACTCATCACCAAGCAAAGTGAATGATCACATAGGGTAGATAGGATAATATCATCAAACATGCATAAGTGTAGCTTATGATCAAAACTATCATACTACTTTGCTATTGATCTCCGGGTGTGCTTGAATTGACAACTCAGCTGCTAATACTTGCAAATATTATTTGGCTCCCCTTGTGTCGAATCTATAAATTTGGGTTGAATACTCTACACACGAAAACTGTTGCGATCCCCTATACTTGTGGGTTATCAAGACCTTTTTCTAATGCCATTATCGGGGAGCATAGCTATATTTGTTGAGTCACTTAGGATTATTATCGAGTTATCACTATGAAGAATCTGAAGGACGCTTAGAGTAGGATTTTTCCCTCTAAGACGAGGGGAGGTAAGGAACTGCTATCCAGCTCCACTTTAGATTCACCTTCTATTATAAGTAAACTTGCAACACCACCACATGCTATTAATTCTGATATGTCACAAGTTATTGATGATGCTACTTCTGCTATGAATGCTACTCTTGATGATGCTAGTACCTTGCTTGGTGATAATGTGCCACTAGGTGAATTTCTTGATGAACAAATTGCTAGAGTAAGACAGCATGAGATTGTTGAAACTGATGAAGAGCTTGGAACTGAAAATCTTGAAACGCCTATTAGAACTAGCCCTCCTAGATATGAATTGCCAAAGGTACCGGAAGGTTATGTTATGAATGAGGAGGCAACTAGGGATATTCTTGCTTGTAAGGACAGAGATGATCCAGAAAAATTATTATGCAAGTATAAAGAAAAAACTTTGAATGCTAAAATGAAATGTGATCCTCAATTTGCTACTTCACCTATCTTTGTTGACGCTAAGGATTATGAATTCTCTGTCAACCTAGAGTTGATTACTTTGGTTGAATTTGATCCTTTCCATGGTTATGAAATTGAAACTGTTGTGGCACATCTTACTAAGTTGAATGACATAGCCACCCTTTTTGCTCATGATGAGAAAATTCACTATTATTATATTCTCAAGCTATTTCCATTCTCATTAAAGGGCGATGCTAAAGCTTGGTACAATACTCTTGCTCCTGGTTGTGCGCGTAGTCCCCAGGACATGATTTATTACTTCTCTGAAAAATATTTTTCTACTCATAAGAAACAAGCTGCCTTGTTGGAAATATTTAACTTTGTGCAACTTGAAGAAGAGAGTCTCACACAAGCTTGGGGGAGGCTTCTCCAATTTCTTAATGCTTTGCCTGATCATCCTCTTAAGAAAAATAAAATACTTGATATTTTCTATAATGGACTAACCGATGCTTCTACGGATTTCCTAGATAGTTGTGCCGGTTGTGTTTTCAGGGAAGAAGCTATTGGGCAAGCCAAAGAATTATTGAATAACATATTGAAATATTATGATGATTGGACTCTTCCTGAACCACTGCCTAAACCCACTATGAAGAAGAGGGGTATCTTATATCTCAGTCTTGAAGATATGCAAGAGGCAAAGAAATCTATGAGAGAAAATGGTATTAAAGCTGCGGATGTCAAAAATTTACCACCTATTGAAGAAATACATGGGCTTGATACACCACCACCACCTAAGGTTGTAGAGGTAAATTCTCTAATGAAATTCAATGATAATGATAATCCTCATAATAACCATCCTAGTCAATGCTTTATGAGTTTGATAATTACATTAGAAAGCAAGATCACTTCAATGCAAATGTTATGAAACAATTGAAATACAATTCTGATATGATTGCTCGCTTAAGTGACTTGTTATTTAGAATATCAAATGATGTTAGACGTGTAGGAAAACATGCCTCTATGGTTCAAACTCAATTAGAACAAGTTGCTAAGTCTCAAAGAGAGTTGCTTGATGAAATGAACAATAATATAAGTGACTTTGCTGTTAGAGTAGCAACTAGAGGAGGTAAATAACTCAGGAACCACTATCCTGAGGGACACCCAAAGAGAATTGAAAAGTATTCTCAAAGAATTAACACTAATGCACCTAGTCCTTCCAAAAAGAAAAAGAAGAAGAAAAATGATTGGACTTTGCATGCCTCTAGTGAACCTGGAGTGGAAAAAGCTCCTGATAATGATAATGAAGTTTCTATCTCTAATGCTGAAACACAATCTGGTAGTGAACACTCACCTTCTGATAATGAAAAGATAATTATGAGGTTCATGAAGATACTCAACCAAACAATAAAGAACCAGACAATGATGTTCAGATAGAACCAGCTGTTGATCTTGATAACCCACAACGAAAGAATAAAAGATATGATAAAAGAGAATTTGTTGCTCGAAACACGGTAAGGAAAGAGAACCATGGGTTTAAAAACCTATGCCCTTTCCACCTAACTCAACTAAAAAGAAAGATGATGAAGAATTTGAACGCTTTGCTGACATGCCGAGGCCAGTCTTTTTGTGTACTCCCTTGAGTGATATCTTAAAAATGCCTCCTTATGAAAAGTACATGAAAGACATCATCACCAATAAGAGAATAATACCGGAAGCTAAAATCTCCACCATGCTTGCTAATTATACTTTTAAAGATGGAGTACCTAAAAAACTTGGAGTTCCGGGAATACCAACTATACCTTGCTCCATCAAAAGAAACTATGTGAAAACTGCTTTATGTGATTTGGGAGCTGGTGTTAGTGTTATGCCTTTCTCTTTATATAAAAGACTTGATTTGAATAGACTCACACTTACTAAAAAATCATTGCAAATGGCTGACAAATCAACTGCCACCTATCAGTACTTGTGAGGATGTGCCCGTTGTTGCTGCTAGTGTTACTATTTTGACTGACTTTGTTATACTTGAGATGCCCGAGGACGACAATATGTCGATCATCCTTGGTAGACTCTTCTTGAATACTGCAGGGGCTGTTATTGATTGCAATAAAAGCAAGGTCACTTTTCATATCAATTGTAATGACCATACGGTGCACTTTCCGAAGAAACAATTCCACGTGAATGGTATCAATGTGATTGAAAATTCTCCGACAATCACTATTGGAAGTTTTCAGCTACCTCTACCTACTGTTAAAAATAAATATGAAATGCTTATTGTTGGGGACATTCATATCCCCGTTGAGGCAACTTAGTGATTTACGAAAGTTCTTCGGTTTCATGCTAATCGAAAGTGGTTGTTAATAAGACTTGATCAACCTTATTAATGAATCATTTTTGAGAGGTATGAAGTTGATGATTCTAGTGAGCACTACCTTTTGTCCCTATCTTTTGTTTTCTGTTTTTATTAGTTAAATAAAATAAAACATCATGTTTTGTCTGTTTTCTGAATTTCCCTTGCAATAAAAAACACTACAAAAAAAGACACATCCGTGACATTTTGGGCCGAACGAATTTTTTTCTGTCATACATATGACACTTCTATGACGATAATTGTGACAAAACCCGGTATCATCATAGATGTGGTGGGCTCCTACTTCTATGACAAAAATCATGATGTAAAATGGGCTTTTGTCTGGGCGGGCGGAGACGCAGCTGTATGACATTCTTTGGACCGTCCATGACGGAAAAACCGTGGTAGAAGCGAGGGGAGGAAAATTTCGGGGTTCCCGATTACGGTGGGAGGTCGGGCGAAGCGATCGCGCTTCTCTCATACTGTATGCGTGCGTGTGTGAGGCGTTGCTCTAATCGAACCCGAAGCGAGGCGTTGGGCTCTAATCGAACCCGAAGCGACAGACCGCAGCTACTCGTTACTGAACTCGAGCGATCGATCGATGGCTGTTAACTGAACCCGATCGAGCGATTCCTTCGCTAGTGCTGCTAACTGAAGCCGATCGATTGGATGAACAGTGAGCGTTGTGGGGGCGGTTTGGATGAACAGTGAGCGGTGGCGTTGCCTCTAGATGAACAGGACCCCGTGGTGTGGAGGGCTGGATGAATAGTAGACGGTGGAGGGGTGCCCGTGGAGGGGTGGTTGAACAGGACGTCGGGTGTGGAGGGCTGGATGAACAGTAGACGGTGGAGGGGTGCCCGTGGAGGGGTGGTTGAACAGTAGCCGGTGGAGTAGCGCGCGGTGGAGACTGGATGAACATGAGTCCGTGGAGGCTGGAGGAGGTCAACGGTAGCCCGTGGAGGCTGGAAGAGGTCGACGGTGGAGATGAACAGTATCCCGTGGAGTCCCGTTTTGCGGTACGCCACACCCCTCCCGATGAACAGGACCCCGTTTGATCAGGCGCCCAACACAAGTTTATTTCGTCCGTTTTGCGGTATGCCACACCCCTCCCGATCAACGGGACCCCGTTTGACCGTAGGAGGTCCGTTTAAATGCTTTTGCGACGCCACACCCCTCCCGATCAACAGGACCCCTGTTTCGACCGTAGGAGGTCCGTTTCCTCCGTTTTGTGGTACGCCACACCCCTCCCGATCAAGAGGACCCCGTTCCAAACGTAAGAGATCCGTTTCCTCCGTTTTGCAGTACGCCAGGCCTCGTTTCCATCGCCTGTTCCGTCCAAGCCCTCCCGATGAACACGACCATGCATTTCGCTCTGACCCAGCCGATTGGCTCCCCATGAACACAACGACGATGCTGTTTCTCCGTTCCGACCCAGCCATGTACACATGCGCGAGTACGCGTTCGAGACCCCACCCGTATGTACACATATGTGGCCGTATTTTCTTTCTTGCACCTTGGCCGATGTACGTACGTGTACATGCTATGTGCGCGCCTCTACTACGACAAGTATGCGCCTCTACTACGACACATGCGCGCCTCTACATCGACCAGTATATATGTACGTACACATTTGCGACCAGAATGACAATGCTATGTACGCTTCGACCAGGTGGGTCCCGACTGTCAGGCACTTCCTTACCTGCGAATATGTAGCTGGTGGGTCCCATCAGTCACGGGGGCGAATCGTTTTTTTTGCCCGGACACACTTCCTTGCGTGCGAAGATGTAGCTGGTGGGTCCCAGCAGTCAGGGGGCGAATCATTTTTTTTGCCCGGACGCACTTCCTTGCGTGCGAACGTGTAGCTGGTGGATCCCAGCAGTTAGGGGGGAAACGTTTTTTTCACGAAATACGGTGGCCCGTCCGGTGGGTCCCAGCTGTCAGGTGGAGGAATAATTATTTTGCGTGTAATAAGGAGGCACTTCCTTGCGGCCGCCGTGGATCCAGCTGTCAGCCTCTCCACACACAGTACTCTTCCGATGGAAGTAGGTCGTTGACCACATTGACCACGCCGCACCGAGAGCACCACGGCGAGGCCTAGGAAGGGGACGACGCGGAGCCGGGGAAGACGCAGCAGTGGATGCCCACGCAAAGAGGAGTACGAGGGTGAGGCTGCTGTCGCCGCAGAATAACAGGGGGTGTGGGTGAGTAGAGGGATGGCCTGGACAGTGGTGGGAGTAGTAGGGGCGGTGATGCCTCCGCGGCATCACAGCCGGCCACGGTAGGCAGGAGCACGCGGCACGACCGGCGCTGCTTTGGGAGGCTGGAGCACGAAGACCAGAGGTTGAAGAAGCACTACGGCCGTTGGATGGACATCATACGGTCACTGGAGCTAGAGTCGTTCATATTGACTAAGTTGACAAAGCCCTCCGTCCCCGTAAACTTAGTAGGCCCACAAGTCAGCCTCCCACAAAGGTGAGTCCCAGCTAGCAGGGGGAGTGTTCATTTGTTTGTACGTAATAAGGAGGCATTTTCCAGTGGGTCCGAGCTGACAGCGGTGGGAACGTTTTTTTCGCGAAATACAGCGACCCTTCCAGTGGGTCCCAGCTATCAGGTGGAGGAATCATCATTTTGCGCGTAATAAGGAGGCATTTCACTGTGTGGGCCCCTACCATCAGCCTCTTCTGATGGCTATTGTTTGTTGACCATGTTGACCTCGTCGCGCCGAGAGCACAAACACGGTGGACGAGGGCGAGGCCCAGGAAGAGAACCACCCGAAGTCGGCGAAGCCACTGCAGCGGATGCCCACGCTGAGGGGAGAACGAGCGCTGACTGGTCAGCTGCAGGGCGGTTAGAGGGATGGCCTGGCGGCAGCATAGCCAGCCACAGAAGGAGGGAGCAGGCAGTCCCGCCGGCGTTGGTTTGGGTGGCTGGAGCAGGAAGATCAGAGATTGAAGAAGCACGGCAGCCGTTGGATGGACATCCAACAGTCACTACTGTGTGTTGACTAAGTTGACAAAGCCTTGCGTACGCGTCAAAAAAAAATTTAGGACAGCGTCATCGTCAACCTAGTAGGCCCAGAAGTCAGCCTCCAAATCTGTGGAAAACAGCATACAACCCATTAGCCATTATTTTCGATAATTTACAGCCCATTTGCTAATTCTGAAGGATATTTGAAGCCCATATTCTTTTTATTAGCATTACAGACCATATATTCTGATCACTGCTAAAAAATTCAACGAAATTTTGCATATTTCGGCGGGGTCCGAACTCTTTTAATCATGAAATTTCGAGTCACGTTAAAAATAGTTTTCAAAAAATTATATCATAATAAAATTCAAAAAACAATTCTCCACAAAAAATGAATGAAATTTAGAATCTTAACTAGCAAGATGCCCATTCGTTGCACGGAACATGAAGATGCATTTGTATGAGTAGTTTATCTTGTGGGAGAAAAGATGATATTTTAATGTAATTGCGAGTTGGCTTTGGTTTTTATAAGAGTAGAGAGTAGAGAAATCCTGAAAAAATGATATTTTAATGCAATTGCCGGTTGGCTTTGGTTTAAAAATTTACAGCCCATTTCTTACAACTTATAGCCCATTTTCTAGGGAAGCCCATTTCTTATCCGTCCTCGTCTTGAAAGATTTGCAGCCTAGCAGGGCTGAGAAAAGCAAGTAGGCCTCGATTTTGGTATTCTCCAAAAAAAGAACTGGCTAGCTAATTTCAGAAAGGAAAATATATCAACTGGGCTCGTCATGTGCTTAATAAAAGCGTAAGCGTGGGCTAGACGGGCCACAGCCCCCGCACAGCACACAGTTGAGCTCCGTCTCTGAAAATGAAAAACAACTGGGCGAGCTGCTGGGTCCCTGGTGTTATCCGCTCGTTGTGTAATTTTCTCGTTTATTGACTACATTGACAATGGCGTGGAACCTAGTTGTCAAACAATTAGGAGGAAGTATTTTTTGGCTTGTAATAACGAGGCACTGCCAGAAATGCAACGACCTGGTGGGTCCCTCTTACCGCCACCTCTCCACGTCAATCATCTCCCGATTCCTCTTGGTTGTTGACCATGTTGACAACGCCAGGGCAATGGCGGGCACAAATGAGCTAACCAAAGGCAGAGAATTACAGCAAGGCCTCGGACGGGAACGAACAGCAGCCATTGAAGATGCGGTAGTGGCGGTGGAGGGGAGTACGAGGGCAACAACATGCAAGTCAAGCATACAAATGGTACAAAAAGCCCAAGGATTAATTGTTCATCAAATTTTTAGACAAAACCCAGATTGAACATGATAGTAACATCTAACCCAACCACTCTTTTTTGCAGTCACAAACAAATGGATCGGTCTGATCCATAAAATCAACATCTTGTGCAAAAAATTTTATTTCAGGATGTCTACAACTTATTGTAAATATAAGCTGAGCACGTTTAGAAGCCCATTTGTCCACCTGAAACTTCTTTTTCTGCTGTTCAACATGTTCGTCCATGAGAAATCTCTTGCTGTAAAAATTAAGCCTCATGGACAATAGTAACCTCACGTTCAACAGGAAGAATGTGACAAAGCTTCTGTTTGCCTGGTTGGATGCATATCGTCCCATCGTTATTGTCCTCAAATGAATGTCATGAGAACTGAGAAAATCCTTGTGCTTATTACGCCAATGATTGGTTATATGTTTTTCTCCATGTGATTCTACCTAAGTAGACATGAAGATTGAAAACAGTTAAGGTCTAAAAAAAGAGTATGTCGAAAGAACGACAGCTGACCACTTAATTCTAGTACAATATATACGGGCTTTCAATGTGCATGAAATCATCACCTCTATGTATAAATTCTCCAGAGATCGAAAGCATCGCAGCAAGCCAATAATTATGTCCAGATCAGAAGTATACATTCTAATATATATGATCTTGACAGAATCCAGCAGCATTGATAGGCTATCAATGGCGAACTCTTCATTGAGCATATCTCTACTCCTATAAAAAGCTGAGTTGGTGGTGATGGTGTGTCTGCCATCCTGCGTTTATGGCCGTCGGATCTGCATCTAACGCACACGAAGCATACTGTGGCAAATTTGCACAAAACCCCCCATTACTTCGTCACACATCTACAGCAAACCCATCTCTCCCGAACAATCCAGTATGTGCCCCAAGTGACCCGACCATCCCATGGAAATAGCGGAACCACCCGCTGGCAAGATTGGAATCGATCTAGCACGGCGGCCGCTGTCGGTGCCATCCACCACGACCACGACCGCCTTCTCCTCACCATCCCCTCCCCCCTCACCCGTCTGCTCCGAGGCTGACCTCGCCAAGGACGTCAATGTCGCCGTACGCCGACGCCTCTCCTGCTTCCTCCTCTGTGGCCTCAGTCCTTCCGCCTATTATCGCCATCACCCCCTTCCTGTTTGCCATCCCCTCCACGCCGCCGGTTGCGCCTGTGGCCCCAACGCCCCTCTTGCCTCGTCCCTTAGTTGTTGCAGCAGGCACACCACCACATCCCACTCCTCATCGCCGTCTCCTCCACCCGCTCCCCCATCTCTTTCGAAGCCAACCTCCACAAGTACGGCGGCGGTTGCGCGCTGCTCATCCTCGGCGACGGTGCCGCCACCGACTGCTACTTCCCCCTCCCCGCAGACACGCTCCACGGCATGTTCTGCTGCAATGGTTGACACGGAGGTACTCTGCTCGGCTACTGCCTCCCCGTGCCAAAGATCATTATGCCCATCCGTGGTGCCTCCCAAATTAGATGGGACTTGCTCTGTCCAAACTACATCATGCCCATACGAGGAGAAGCTGAAGAAGGAAACGTTAGTGTTGTTGCTCTTACCAATATGAGCTTTCTCTCTCTGATTCATAGAATGGCTGAACTGACCACGTGAGCTGTTGCCTCTTTGATTCGTAGATTGCTGATTTTCCCATTTGGTCTCTCGCCATTATGGTTTGTAGTTTGCAAATTTGCCCATTATCGCTTATTCTGTAACCTACCTGCAGCCTTTTGTTTTAAAGCATAAGTGAAACGTATGTAAGTACTCCAAAGGCACTCAAGACAGTAAAGCTACCATATGGGCAGTGTCTATGAGTTGGAATCGTGTGGCAATTTTCTTTTTCCAGAGAAGCAGCTTATTTCTGTGCGAATTCCACTTAACCATGCAATGTTGTCAAATTGATTGTTTTGTTTGTAATGATGTAACCAACTCCAGCACACTGTTGTTTTCTGTAAGTTATACATATTCAACTATGTAGTTAAATTATTTTACCAATAACTTGTGCAGATAATTATCTTCTCTAATAGTGCATTGAGGTTTATGAAATTGTGGGGGTCTCATTATTACTGTCGTTACAACATCTTATGGGGTTTCCTTTATTTATGCACTGGATCAGGGCAAGGAGGATGTTTGGCTTATGAATTTTATATATGATGTATTTGACCTTGGGAACATGCAATCAATCATTTTTCATAAGGTTTTCTTGATTGAATATGAGATGTTTCTGATTTGGCAGGGGATATGAAAGTATGGTTGCGGGCACTTGAACGTGCTCTCTGCTTCTTTCCATGTGTGTGTGTGTGTGTGTGTGTGTGTGTGTGTGTGTGTGTGTGTGTGTGCATGCGTGATGTATTTGTAGTTCAAATCCAGACTATATCGTTTTGTCACGCATTTTCTATACTAATATACTATGCAGTCCAATGAAATGTATCCCCTTGAGCTCCATTAATTTGGCATTGGTGATGGTTACAAGAGCTGCTTTTGTTTCCCCACTTTGTCTTACCTATCCAACTTTACCAAAAAAATCTCAAAGCAAGAACAGAATCAGGACAAGTTTACTTTATGTGAAAAGAGGCTCCTTCTGTGCTTGCACATATGGATTTGCATGAATATGAGTATGGAAGTTTAATGATGAACTCTATCAGGTGTGAATTCTTGTAGCCAGATAACATAATTTGGTACATATTTTATGGCCAAAATTTTATCTTCTATAGAGATAATAAATTGTACACGGTTGTCTTGCTCGTCTGGAGGAGCTTTGAAATGTTCTATGGCCGTAGCCTCTAGCCGATTCAGGTTCTCCTTCCCTCTGATGTGTCTATCTCAGAAGATTCACCAGCGCCTACACAAAGATCCTAGAAACACATTTGTCTAGAAGAAATACAGAAAAGACACCAGAAAAAATAGATAGGTCCGTGGGTACTACCTGCTATGTTGCCAAAACCCTGATGGAGAGGTTAAAAAAAGGCCTGTCGGAGAACACCATAGCATAATGTGAGGCGCATGAGTGGCTTGTCGCAAATGGTGAGACCGAGTCGATGTGGCTCGTTAGTCGTGACCCTGCCCATACTCGCTGGATTAAATCTAGGACGTTTAAATTTCCTACAAAATGGGAGTTGTCTAAGTTTATTGTGCACAATATACTGGAGTCTAATTAAGCAAGATTTGGTTTTCTTATATTCAGATTTCTTTTCTTGAGCAAGTTTTTTTCTGTTCTATTTTCTTTTGAAGAAATACTTGACCATGGAGACGTTGATTCATTGTTCTATGAAAGCGAGACAACACTAGGCTGGATGAAAGCACCGCTCCTTGTGTGAAGATATGCGAGTTCATTTCCAGTTATGTTCAGGCTATAGCTTGAGTCTATGTTTGTACGGAAACATGAAATGTGATGTTTGCTGAGAGAAAAAAATTCTGTTAGATCAATTTTTAGTGTTGATTTCCAGTTAGAAGTTAAAACGGCAACTCAAGTATGTTGTTACTTGATTGGATGCAGCCTTAATCTTTTTTGGGGGAAAATATATATAGCTTGGAATAGGTTTGTGAGAACAATGGAGCAAGGAGCACGTGCAGCAAAGTTGTCTCTAGAGCATCCACTTGCACAAGATTCTACCTGGGAGTGATAATCGACAATAACATGTAGAAACGAGACGCAACATTTTTGCAGAAATAGCAGAGAAAGACGGGACATGAACTTGGCTCCTGGGCTGAAATAATATTAATAAACTCAAACAAACCTTAACATTTGGGCAACAAACATATTGGACTATTCTAGCTGTGTGCAGCATTATGTGAAAAATAACATTCATGGTGGTCTAGAAAAATAAAACAAAATTGATACTCAAAAATAATTTTTAAAGATCATTTTTTGCAAAGCACCACAAGTGTTATTTATTCATTAAGTTTTGGATGCAGGTTGAACAGTCGAACGCTTTTGTTTCCAAAAGATATATTTTTTATCTTTTTTGCCTACATTTACTATTCACACTCGGATGCTTGTGAGCTCTAGATCAGAATGAATATATGAGGAAACCTATCGATATTTGTTACACATGAGATGACCACAACATAGTTTGTCAAATAAACAACTTCCGAATCAATGCATTTTGGTGTTCCGTGCAGCGCACGGGCATCTTACTAGTATAACATAATATTAGTATCCAAAGTGTACTTCAAGATGATATAAAACTTATGTGCACAAATGAAAAATGAAGCATATGATTACAAATGTGTAGATGATAATATACGGTACCTGAAAAAGTGAGAAGCCAAACACCAACTCCTTGTGATTATTAAACGGGTCACGAATTACACCCAAGGTCTCCAGTTTGGGCGCAGAGATGATAGTTATTTCTGTAGGTGTATAACAATTATGAAGGAGCAACCTTTCAAGTGAAGGGGCATCTTCGGTGATGAGCTGCTGTCCTTTAAAACAAATTCCAATGCTTTTAAGGTGAGGCGACTTTATTTGGAGACAAGCGATACCGATTTCTATTCCCAAAACAATCAGCAAGCACTCCGGGCAGAGGCAGTGGAGTGGATGATCTTGTCTTGATGAGGCCTCTGATAGATAAACCACCACAAGCGAAAGTTTTTTTAGCAGTGGGAGTCGAAGCATTTGTACCAGATCATCTGGTAGATGGCACCAGGCAAAGGTGGCGGTGTGGAGAGAGGAGGAAAACCGCGAGATGGACAACGGTGGTGTGGGCACAAATTCTTGGTATGTTCGTGGTATGAAACTTTCGTGGTAATGGTAGAACTCAAACTGCTGGAGTTTTCCGAATTCAAGGGATGTCAGCCATGTGTCCACCTTGCCGGGTATGGACAGCAGGTAGCTTGTCGAGATGCATAGGCATTGAATGGGGCCTTGCTGGTGAGAAGAGACGATGGCTCTGATGAGATCAAATTCAGGAAGGACAGATATTTGACGACAGTCGAGATTGAGGGGCGCGGTGCGCCATAGAGGGCGCCACCGAGTTTAGAGGACTTGTGTGCGGCAGCAATCCTTGGTGGGGAGAAGTGATATGATCTCCTCAAGGATGATGCCCGGGAGATCGCTGATGCGGTCCACCAGAGATTCTACCGGTTTCTCAGATCCGGGGGGGGGGGGCTTGCCGCTTCACCCCGTGCTACCAGGTACGGGATCTACAACCGGCATCGCCGCTGGCGGGAGCCTCATCTTCTTGGCGCTGGGGCCAGCCGACTCCATTTTCCATGTGGGCGTCGCGCCGAGCTCACGGGTTTGAGCAGAGTAGCCAGAGACGAGCCAAGTGGCAGTGCGAGTGGGGAAGAAGGAGGGCTGGGGCTTTCCGTAGGAGTGGAAGAAGAGGAGAAGGCGTTTTCTGTACGAGTGAGGAAGAAGGTGAGCAGGGTTTTCTGGACGAGTGAGGAAGATTGGGGAGCGGGGGGAATTGGGTGGGAAGACGGAAGCGGGAGAGCGAGCTATTCGTGTTTATAAGGCCCGCTACACTAACTACTCGCTTTTTCCCAAGAACCGCTCTCTTCTTTTGTGTTGCTGCATTGGAGCTAGCGCATGGGCTTGGCTGACTGGCCATACATGCAGGATGCATGTGCCCGCCGGCCACTGCATGCGCCTGGTTTGTTACTAGGCCTATTTAATAGGGTGGTTATGGAGTAAATTAAGGAGATTTATTTTCTCTGTGTGCATCCACCAAATTAGAGGATGCGATCTTCGATCTGAACACTCACATTAAACTAACATTCAGAAGAACAAAAGTTCAGCATGTCTATTCATATCAATGATTCACCATATTATAACCAATATACAAAGCTTTGAGAAGGTGTGGAAATAAAGAAAATCGGTCGATGCTTCTCTGAGCAAAGGGCCTCCCTGCGCACGCATTAATTTCCTAGGCATGCTTGTTTCTTCTCAATGTTGCGAGCACTTTGAGCATGTTTGCAACTCCACCGGTAGCTAGCTGCCTCATCTTGCAATTGATGCTGACACATTTGCAGCAAACACATGAGGCAATAGAGATGACTACACATGGGTCCATATTGTGCAGTTCCCCTGATATCATATTCATTGTCCTGAATCTGAAAAGATAGGAAAACAATAGCTATACTTAAACGGTGTTGCAAAACAGTAGCACATATCAATAGCTCGGCATGACAAAACACGATCATCTGGACGAAGGGGAAACTGACCTACCTGAGGAAGATTACATATAATTTCATAAGTCCTTGGTTGATTTCCACCTTCGGCTGCATTGCTTGTTTTCTCCTCCACACATGACAGGATCGTTCCGCACTGCATTCAGCAAGTCAACGTACGAATAAGCTAATTTCATCTTGCGGTGGTCATTGTACCTAGTTACGAATGTAGGAATACCTGGAGCACCATGAGGTTAGCTGACAGCAGGTAAATGCAGCCATATAAATTTTGTGAGGTGCTACCAAAATTGAGGTTTGTATCCCTTCCCATTATGAGAATTATTCTTGAAGTTGGTAGAATGTGACGGCTTGTTCTTTGCATCAAACTTGCCTTTCCCCTGAGATTTGTTCTTGTTGTTTTGGGGCTGGTTGGGCTGGAAGTTCTTCTCGTGTACCATGTGGGCACTAGAAGCTCCCTCGGCGACCCGAGCACGTGTGTCTTTTGCTCTCGCCTTCTCCTCAAAATCAAGAGTGCTAATGAGATCCGAAAAGTAAAACTCATGTCTCTTGTTTTTCAGAGAAGTAGCAAAATCGTTCCACGAAGGTGGAAGCTTGGCAATGATGGTCCCAGCAAAAAATTTATCCGGCAACACACACTCAAAGTACTCAAGTTCCTTAGAGAGTGACTGTATCTCATGAGTCTGCTGAACAACAGAGCGCTCATCAGTCATCTTGTAGTCACATAATTACTCCATGACGTACAACTCGTTGCCAGCGCCCGAGGGCCCAAAGGTGGCCTCGAGCGCAGCCCACATGTCTTTGCCGCTATCAAATGACATATATGAATCCACAATGGAATCGTCAAGAACACTCAGCAAGGCGGCTTTGAAGAGGGTATCCATGTTCTGAAAAGCTTCCTGCTGTGTAGGATTAAGATCGCCCTCAGGCTTACCCTTAGTGGCGTCATACCAGTACATGATCTGAAACCAATATACTGCTCTTGTGCACCACCTTTTATATTGCACCCCCTTAAGTAGGCGGCTTCAAAAGCGCAGCAAAACCACTCGGAGTAAATTGCCTGTGATCAGGTTTTTGGATTGGATTGTTGAATATATGAGCAATTTAGTGTGAGATTTAATCCGAATCAGCAGTAAATAGATCATGACGACAATTGCAAACATCAAAGTAATGATGCGGACTAAACCAGGAGGACAGAATCACATACTATATAGTGGGAGCAGAACCGATGTGGTTGATGTTTTCACTCATGTCGTTGATGAAGAGGTTACCGAGGTCGGGTAAGAAGGCTGTCGTTGAGGAAGTCGTCGCTGGCAGCAGTCACAGGAGTGTGCTCCCCAAAAACCTGATCGCCTCTCTCCCGTACAGGATCACGAAAGATGGAGTTCGGAGGACTGCTGTCCCTTCTCGCGGTGCACGCCGGAAGGATGGCTGGAGAAGAATTGCATGGCGGCGCTAAGATCTGGAACGGTGTGAAACCATATGATACAGCGGCGGCTAGGGTAGAGCATGTCAGGTCGGTCGTGCGAGTATAATAGTAGGACTTTGGCCTCCAAACCCCACGTCCAAGTCAATAATAGCTCAAAAAAAGTCAATAATAGCCCCACCAAGGTTTGTCTCAAAAAACGGAGTAATTAAGGCGTCCGTTAATCCCTTTAGTATAAATACAATATCATTAATAATGGCCCCAACTTTTGTCTCACAAAGTATGTTGGAGTACAACCGGCTACAGGTTTACAATCCGCTTCTCTCCTCTCTCCTCTTCCCTCTCCGTCAACTAAGCACAAATACTATATTTAAATCCTTATAGCCTGCTTATGTCATTGAATTGTAGTACTTGCTCTAAAAGTTACTATCCGTTGTGTAGTCTGAAATGCCCGGCGCGCAGCGGGCGGTGCCCTCCGTCGGCCCGCCGCTTCAACGGCGGAAGCAGTGAGAGGTCGCGTCGCCCTGACTTGCCATCAATGTGGAGTGGCGGGCTCAGCTGGCACCGGGCGGGAAGCGCGCGCGGGAGGGGGGAGGGGTTTTTGTTGGGCCAAGAAGGTGAGAAGCCAACTTGGGATCGGTCCGGACGGGGAAATATCATGTGCTCCCATACTCTGCATATGACACTTGTCTATGTTATTACTCCCTCCTTTCCGGTTTATAGAGATGTTTAGAGTAACATAGTAATATGTTACAGTACAAGTTACTCCCCACTATGACCAGCCTTGGCCTCTCCCAGTGCTCCACCATGTATAGCCGCTAAGCCTGCCACATAGGCATAAAATATGATGTGGCACCAATAAACTAAGCACCTATGCATTGAAGACTTGAGTTACTAAGCCATTTAATGCACTTAGAACCTCATCTAAAGAGCATTAATAGTATAGCCAGCTGCTGGCTATAAGCCAGTGCCATGTCATCTACAACCCATCCTATAGTCAACATGTACAATAGTAGATCAAAAGAGTGTACTACTACTTTTTTGTTCTGTGTCCCACCTTTCATTCTCACAAAGTGCCTTGGAGCACATGCTAGAGCTGGCTCTTCACGAAGAGCCCGCTTACCTTCTCTCTCCTCTTCTCTTTCCTCCAACTAAGCAGAAATATACTATAGTTTATTCCTTATAGCCTGCTAACTCAGCTCTATTTTACTTGCCCTAAGCACATCTAAGCACTTACAAGCACCCCCTTGACCGTGGACCTTGACAGTGTACGTCACCTTGTGTGTCATAATTTTCCTCGTCATCATCTGAGTCCTAGAAGATCTCACCCACATCATCATTAGCATGCAGCCGCCTTGATAGAGAACGTGCGCAGAAGGAGTAGAGGCGACTGGGGATGCACCACCACCACGTCGTGGGCACTCCGTATGTGCTTGTGTGCGTGCAGCGTGCGTGTTTTTCCATCGGTGCTAGCTCTAAGGCCGAGGCTGCGGTCGTCTTTGTCTCCGACTAGTAGTTGAGCAACAACGGCAAAGAGGTGCTGCAAGAGATGCGTATGCGCCGTTGCGTGCGAGCTTCGCCGTAGCACGACGAACCGGACGTCACCGCGGATGGCGCACGCCTCCATGCAGCTGAGAGTGTGCACATGCATGTGTTATTCACGTGCATTCTGCGGCCGAGCGTGTGTGCATGCACGTCTTGTGTACGTGCGTTGTGTGCTCCATGATGTGCGCGTATGTGCATGAGTTGGATCGGATGGAGTTAGTCCGTTGGCTTGTGTACATGCGTGGCCGCATGCGTCCTGTACATGCGTGGCTTGTTGCGTGGTTATAAATAATTCAATATAAACTACTCCCTCCGTTCCTAAATATAAGTCTTTCTTGCCATTTCAAATAGACTACAACATACGGATGTATGCAGACATATTTTAGAGTGTAGATTCACTCATTTTGTTTTGTATGTAGTCCCTTATTGAAATATCTAAAAAGACTTATATTTGGGAATGGAGGGAGTATAAACCATCTTCAACTTAGCATCCTGATGTACCGTTTCTAGTGGTTAGCAAAAAGTTCATGTTCTTTTAGTTGTTTATAGGTGGGCAGGCGGCAAAAAACAGGGGAAAACGCACAAGGTTCCTTGCAAACGCTCCACCGCGAGGTTCCTTGCTCCTCCTCGGTCATCGGGAATCTATGCTCTTCAACTCTTTTCTTTTACGTGAGCTTTGTTCATCCTTTTCCCAACACGCGAGACATCTAGCATCAAGGTGCACGTGTCATGCAAGAAAATGGAGATAATCAGATAAGCAGTGCGTAAGTGAGTCGTGCGGGGGGGGGGGGGAGGAACCGTTCTTCATAAGTGAGTCGTGCACTTCGATGGCACCTACGCAATAATTTTTCTCCTCGATGGCACGTGAATAGTGCACGTACTCAATGACGGAGCACGGGATGGTAGCAATGACATGATCAACCCTTTTTTGGAGAGAGTACGTACTACTAGTAAATAACTTTGATGTGTCCCTTCAACTCGTAGAACGACGAGAAGCTTGATTACGCCTTCTCCCTCGCCAACGCGTGCGCAGTGCCTCGCAGCACGAGGAGAAACTTTTGCTTACAAGCGGTGGACGTGCAGCAGTTCATTTGGTGTCAAATTGCCAGAAGCACTACTCTAGAACCATCGACTTCCGGAAAAGGCGAAGAGCCAAGCGCAAGGTCACCTACTAACCTTAGGCTAGGCGTAGTTGGAGTAACATAAGTAGGGGTACCTCCTTTTTTTATTCTAGAAACAACCACACGCGAATATCAAGGTGTTGGTTACGTAGAACAAATTTCCTGCAGTCCGTGCTCAGCCCTCCTCTACCGCTCTTCTCAGCCAGCCAGCGGACGCGCGGAGCCCATCGTCTGTTTGCTCACATGCGGCCCCACATGTCAGTGAAAACGCAAGAGGACCCACTGAACCTGCACATCTTTCACCTCAACGTGCTGGCGATGAAAAACAAATCCAATACAGATCTTCAGTGGCCGCTTTGGAGTTACTCAAGAGTAGTAAGATTCTATTTACAGTTTAACCCAAGATGCACATCTCGTGGCTTCAACTACCACTCTATTTTCTTTCATGACACGACCTGGATGCTGGATGTCCCACGTCTCGGAAAAAGGAGGAAGAACCCGACCAAATCTTCGGTTGTGCTCTCGGATTAGACTAGTTGTGCTAACATAAAAAAATTATTGTGTACTCCCTCCGTTCCAAAATACTTGACTTCCATTTGTCCAAAAATGGATGTACCTATATACTAAAACATGTCTAGATACATATATATTTTGACAAATAGAAGGCATGTATTTTGCAACGGAGGGAGTAGAATGGATGCAAGTTTTTGTATTGGGAAGAAGAGTACATCCATATATTGATAGTGCATTGGAGTTGGCCTTAAAAGTGGGGCCGCAGTTGAGGAAATCGACTATCGGCAAGCCCCCACCTTGCCCGCCGCGCGATGGCTGAGTTAGAGAAATGATGAGGTTGAAGAGATTGCTCTAGCACGGACTCCAAGACATATGGTATCAGATGGAAGTCGTGCTGGTGGCGTGTGCTGTACTCCTAGCCATGAATGCTTGTGCTGGCCCATGCACCCTAATACTCCTACTACATACTATATAGTACTAGTATCGAGGATTTGAGGTGCTGGTTACATACAATATGGCTACAGTAAAAACACCCGCACGACGCGCGAAGCATGTGAAGCTAGTACAAATAGTGTACTACTATTGTTGATTGGCCTCATCCGATAACCTATTGCAATGCACGTACAATTATGTATTCAGAAAATATTTTTTTGCCTCGTCGCACCACTCACTCACATAAGCAACTCGAAAGCCATTCATAAATTTAGTAAGTTTATCGCATGCATATCATTTTATTACATACAACAGGTCATCGACCCACATCGAGAACGAGGATACATTATAAATACTAAAGTTTTCACCACACAAAAAATAACAAGCAATGAAATGAACTTCAACTCAACCATTCCTCGGCGTTGGAAAAGCTTGCTTTGAACCACAAGTGATTCTCTGGGACGGGCCATCTATTGTCGATCTCGAGACCAATGCATGACTGATCATCCAGGCTGAAGCGGCCTACTATATCAGTACCAGGGTAGGGAACCACACTAATGTCTGAGTTATAGACACAGTTGCTTCTCATAAATGGTGCTAGTAATGTTGTGTCAACAGCAGTTGGATCGCCTTTCACCATCATCGGATAGTTTTGTCCAAGGAAGAGCGAGTTTTTTCCAAGACTATCATTTCTGTACCAGGGAGAAGGTGTTGGCGCTAGCACACTAGTATCCATCCCAAATACCATGCAACGGGTGTTGGAATAGGTCTGGAGAGTGCGACCATGGGAGACTACACCTGCTTCCTTAGCAGTAACATCATCAGTGGGCTGTATACACACGAGAAGAGGTGATCCATCGAAATTAGTTGCCAGGCGCCAAAGAGTATATGGGCGCTGCTCGTCCTCATGCTCGTGATCATCACCATCGTCATCTCCCCCTTGGTTATAAAAATTTTCAAGTATAGGTGGTGGAATGTTCACAGGACCTTGGAAACACAAGAAGAAGGTTAATTAGTAAAGGTTGCTAACACGCATGCATGTGGATGAAACAATTATAATTATGGTGGAAGACAAACGTACCGAAATCATAACGATTCCATGCAAAAACAGTGCCACGAGTGGTGGCAGCAAACACAAGGCCCTCGTATTGAATTGCATCACAGTACTCATGCGTGTACAGAAACTGATTTTTGAGCAATATCCATCGAGTCAAACCAGCAAGGACGGCAACAAGCTTGTCGAAGATAGCAACAGCTTCATAGTTGTTGTAATTCCAAGAGCGGCTGGGAACTCGAGAAATTGCTTTCTTCCGTAGAAGACAGTCACCATGATTGTATTTGAACGTGCGTACAATACCGGTGTGCTCAACCTCTGGGCAGTCTGCTGAGATTTTTGGAAGTCGAACCCGGTCACGAGTATACACATTCACAAGTTCCCACTTGCAGTTGGATCCAATGTAAACAACCCAATCTCCATTTGCGCCTGCCCAAGCCTTACCCTCAAGCGATGGCATCTTAACATCATACGTATCATTATCAAGCGGCATCAACTTGCACAGGGCGAGGCCTCCGTCGTGACGGTGCCAGTCATCAGGGTCACGGCGAAGAAGATAGGGGAGATCAAACCACTCCTTGACTCTTGGGTTCCTTGTAATGATGTTATTAGTTGAGTCGAGAATGGGCTTGAACGAACCTGCCATGCTAGCCGACGTGATGATATCGCACCGATCAATGAGTTCCTCCACCACGTCATCTTTCCGATCGGGGCAAGAATAATGGGGTCGTTTGCGTCCTGTTCCCTCCATGGAGAAGACGATCGAACAATGGCAGAAGAAAGGCTGAAGGGCTGAAGGAAAATGGAGGAGGGAGAGGAAGAGCGTGTGACAGCAGTTCCAAATCGAGAGGTAAAGGCGAAGAGTCGGTGGACGGTTGCCAGTTTGCCACGGTTCACGAAGGGGCGCCCCAGCCTACACGTCAGTTCGGAAATACTCCTACTACTCGCCGTCGTCTCACTGATATTTTGGAACGGGACCACATGTCGACGAAACAAGGTGTGTAATTTCTCGTGCAAAATGCGATCTGGCCGTGTTGGCCCGAGGTGCCGCATTAGTTTTTTTTTTGAAAGTTTGCCGCATTAGTTATCGACCTTTATTTTTTTTAACATGCAATCTGAATGGATAGCTCCTGTGGTCATCACACGTGAGCGAATATAGTGATGGTTGATTCGCCCGAGCAACTTATTACTGTGGGAATATGGAGTACCAGCAGATTCAAGGAACAGAGAAATGATGGTTGCTTCGTCCGAGCAACTTAATGTGGCGAAGGTGGGGCTCTGTGATTTGACTGCTCACTAGTCATTACTACTGCGGTGCAACAACCGGGGTGAATCTTTCCCTGAAGTTGTGTTGTGCACTCAATATTGCTGCATGGCAGGTGGAGCCGGATGAAGGATGTCCAACATGTCGGTGAAACGAAGTTGAATTGTTTCTGGCATTGCTATCAATCCTTCAGGATTTGTTTATATGTATGCATAATTTTGATGAAATTGTACTGTGATGCTATGAAGGTTTCAACTTTGGTTCCCGCAGGAAAAAAAGGTTTCAACTTAGGATTCATGTGTCTTGCCTCGGGATTATCTCGTTACAACATTAAATCAAATACAAATGAAACTACCATGGCTAATGCATCTCAATGGTTCGCAGATCAGCGCCAATATTCACATCACAACTGAAGACAAAGTTGTGAGAAGGTGCAAAAATAAAGAAAAAATATATAATTGATCGATGCTGTTCGTAGGCATGGCTCCATTTCCTTGGCACAGTGTTCATTGCTTGGCAGCTAGTTTCACCCAGCTCTGTAGCCAAAAAAGAGGTGTATGAAGGACACCACAATCCAATCATTTTGTGCAGCTCCACTAAAATCGGGCAGACCATCCCTGTTTGCAAAGATATCCAGTCAGTGTGATTACAATAATAGTGGAACTAGATGATGAAACATAACACACATAAATAGAAGCCGATCACCTCTATGATCTCTATTTAGGACTAACTTCTTGTTGGAGAAGATTAGGCACGGAGTTGGATGAGGAGGATAGCAAAACCAATCTCCCTTTCCGCAGTCCCACAGAAATGTAAAAACGTTGCCCGTGTGACATTTTGGCGGAACTGCACAAAACACTCTTCAGAAAAGTGATTTGTGCAGTTCACCAAAAGGTCGCAATGGCAACGAGGTGAAAATGGATAGCCCTGTTTGCAAAAGGAGGTCGAAAGGAAACAATTACTGCCCAATAACATGAGTTGAAGACACATACGCCGACAAAAAAGAAGCATGTTCCATGTAAAAAGGGAAAGATAGCACATGGTGGTTTATCAAAAATGGTTTGAGGACGAGATTGCAAGATGGAAAGTATGCCGGCCGAGATTCGATTTAAGCAAACAACTAAAGAAGATCCACATGCAGCAACGTGGGAAGATGGGCAGTGGAGCAAGGCCGGAGGAAGCTGTACCTGAGGGTCGTCGGGATGTTACTAGGAGGGCGCCGGCGGCCGGGATCTGCCCATACTGCGGCAGCGAGCAAGTGGCGAAGGCCCTACCGTGCCGGAGCTTGGTTAGAGAGAACGGCGGGTACCGCAGATAGGGACGAGCTGCCTCGACACCGTCGAACGGAGAGACGATGCACATCCTCCCTTTCCGCCGGCGGACGGGATGCAGCCGGATCACTGACCAACGCTGAGGGAGAGAGGCCACGGCGGCCTTGTGTGAGATGGTGTGACGAGAGACAAACCCATTTTTCCATTTTCCCCATGGCAATCGTTTTATATTCTAGGCGTGGTACCCGACCCTTCTTCGAGTAAACAACCGCTACACGTGTCAAATTATCATGTGGGCTGCCTTTTCGTACAGAAACGAACTCCACCGTGTACCTGCGCGGGTGTGGCCGGGAACGAGACGTGAGTACGTGCGTCCTACGTGCACTTCTTCTTTAGGTGCAAGTACGTGCGTGGGTGGGTGTGAGAGAGATGGTTTGTGCGAAACAAAGGCAATGTGTTGATGATATCTCAATCAAAAAAACGTAACATATGCAATGTGTGTGAAACGGAGTCATGGACGTGAGATATCGATAGAATTGAAAACAGGGATGAAGTGTGTGGCTGCGCGATCGATAAAGAGTGCCATCGAATTTGTGTTTGCCCACGTCAAAGATACATGGCGGCTGGCCTACTGGAATTTGAGAGGGCAGAGGTGCAGTTCTTCTCCGTGGCATGGATACCTACCTACAATGTTCGACTATCGGTGTGTGTGGGGGGGCGGTAGAGACCAGTCGACTAGTATATGTGTGGGGAAGGAGAGAGACCTAGCTATGTATTGAGGGAGATCGATCGACATCCATGGATATGTGCAGCAGAGGAATAAGGTTGGGAAAAAGACAAAGGTAGAGCATCGGAGGGTTGGTGGTGGAGTGGCGTCTCACAAATGGTGGGAGAGGCCTGCTAGACGAACGGAGGGTATGAGTGCAATATCAATAAGAGAGGGCGGGGGATGTCTGTGTGTCTATGCACGTGCGTGTGAGAGACGGGTCGGGAGGTATTGAAGGATGATGAGGGGAGAAGATATGGTTGTGGTAAGCATGCGTAACTACATAGGAAGATCAACCGTCGTGTGTCTGAGAAAAGGAGAGACATAACTAACGAGGTAAGTGTATCGGTGCTTGGTGAAAACGAATTATAGTCGACCTGGCTATATGTAGGGAGATCAGTTCATATACACGTCTGCATGTGTTAGAAGCAAATAAGGTCCAAAGAGGCAGACAGGGGGAGAGGGTGTGGCTAGGAGGTGGTGTGAGAGGCCTACCATGTCGAGGGGAGAGGACTGTGCGAGCATGTGATTAATGAAAAGAGGGGCGGGAATGTGCACCTGCGTGGAATCGTATTGGAGATATGGGGGCATGGACAGTGAGAAGAGAAGAGGGGAAGTATATATGTGTTTGTTGTAGGCACACTTGGCTAGAGAGGTATATCGACCGCTGTGTGCCAGAAAGAAGGAGCCGGGAGCCTACACACACCGCTGGTGGATGACCTAAAGAGAAATAATGAATGTGCGCGATGGAGGGGACGCTAAGGGTGTGTGAGGGGGGCGGGCGTGTGCATGCACGATAGAAAATTAGCACTAGCTAGCTACAAATAGAAGAGGATCGTGAAGGTGTAAAAGACGAACAAAGATCATAATTCATTATAAAAAAGTGGATATGGATACTTGAAGAAGATATCATAATGTAGAACATTGATTATAATTTGGGCTAATGTGTGGCTTTTGCAACTCAGGTCTAAATACTTGTCATAATGTAGGGGGCGGGCACTATACTTTGTGTGATAAACATGGTGTACGTATGGAACATGGTTTAGATTATGAATATATAGTTAGTACATAATATGTACTATTATTTGGAATCAACATCAAGTGTATTCAGAAAATAGAATTCGAGTTCATGTAGTACACATAGTTCATATATATCTCTATAGTAATCATGTGGTGTGTTATTAAGGTAATACACGAATGATGGTTGAAGTTGGCAACAATCATGATTGTAGATTCTTATTGAAATAGAGAAACGAATTCAAATTTAGTTCAAATTGCAGCGGTAGTATAGACATTTGGAATGCACTAAAATGTTGATATGAGTAGGTTACATGCATTATATAGCAAGCAAAAAAAATTAATCGGACATAACATGGATTCATACTCCCTCCTTCCATCTATATAGGGCATAATGAGATTTTTAAGACCGCCTTTGACTATTGACAAGATTAATAATACATGACATGCACAATGTGAAAATTATATCATTGAAAGAACCTTTCACAGACGAATTTAACTGTGTGCTTTGTGTAAGTTGCATGTCATATATCATTGCTCTAATATTTGGTCATAGTTAGCAACGAAAAACGCATTAGGCCCTATATAGATGGAAGTAGGGAGTAGCTTTGAATAGCATTTGTATAGTAAAACGGGGCAAGACTCTCTCTTTGTGTGGTGTGAATAGTTTTATTTTCTTGTTTTCTTTTTGGTTGAGGAAGTGCGAATTGATTTGGTGCGTATAAGTACAATATTACTACGTTAGGCTTGTCCCTAAAATTCAACCCGCATCTTGTTATATCCCGAAAATTCAGATATCGTGCTCCCAAAACTGGCGCCTTCACAACCCGCGCCTTGCTATCTCGAAATTACAATGTGCGCGAAAACTCCCTCCAGCTGCCAAATCCCGAGACGTGAAATCCCCCTTCTAACCCTGAGCCGAAAGGGCCGCTAGTTCAAATTGGTGGGGGGTACTTTTGTAACACACCCTACATTTTGGACAAGCGCGTCCCTAAGTCATGCTTCACCCCCTCCTATCGCCCCCTTTTCGCCATTCGAAATCCTAGGTCGCCATAACCTCTCTGCTCCAGCCGCGAAACCCCACCCTCCTCCGTCCGGCATGTCATCGCTGCCCAGCCAGAGCCTCTTCCCCGACGACGTCGTCCATCGCAACAGCTCGACGTCCCTCGTCCACCTCCCCGGATGAGGATCCGTCGTCCATCTCGTTGTCCCGCCGGTTCAGCCGCCCCGTCCTCCACCTCCAAGGAGCTGCTCCGATGATCGCCTCGTCTATCACGGCTGCTCCATCCCCATAGCGCCGCCTTAACCTGCTCCACCGGAACCACAACATCCTCACCGACTCCTCGGACGAAGCCGAGGCCTACTCGGCGCCACCAAAGAGGTTGTACACTCATCGCATCACACCTTCTCCTTAACTCGACCTCCCGGCACCGACGGTGCTCCATCCCGCACCCCCATGGAGCGGCTACCTTGAAGCCGGCTCCGTGGGCGACATCTCCACGGCGGCTCTCCCCCAGTGCGAGGCCCCTTCGGCGGCGGCGTCCATACCAGCCGGATTTGCTGCTGCTGCTCCGGCTCTCGCTCGATCGCTCACTCGCCCAGCTACTGCTGCTGGTCTCCCCCTCGCTCGTGCTGCTGCTCTACTCCAATTAAGCCACACTTCAGTCGACTGAATCAACTTTTGGGTCAGTTGATTTTCAAGGGTTGGGGGGCTCGCTGGAGTTAAGGAAGAACCACCCGCAACGGGGACGGGGGCTCGCTGGAGAGGTACCCCACTATCTATCTTAGGGTTCAGGGTGGGGCGGGGGGCCTAGAGGGCTGGCCGGGGCAGCGGTGGCGAGATGTTTCGGGGCGGCGAGGCGGCGCTGGGGCCGGCGGTTCGGCCGGTGGTGGCTGGCGGCTCAAGGGGGTGCAGGTTGAAGATGAACTGCAGGCCCTCCCTAAACTACATGTCAAGTGCCTCTCTGCTACCATTGCGTTCAGGCCGACAAGTAGCATTCAGATTCCAAAGTAAATTTCAGTTTGACGATTAAGTTGAGTCAACAGTTTTACCTCATCTGTTGTAGTCAAGTGGTTTTTGGTGATGTTAATTTTACATCCATTTGACATCATCTATTGGAGATGCTATTAGAATCCCACTTGAGATTGATGATGTCTGTCTTGTGTTGCTTCAGCCTTGACGTCTTCGGCTCATCGGAGCTGCTCCAACGACGTAAGCGATCCATCACTGTGAGCAATGCCACGGACGCCGCCTCTCTGATTCCTCGATCTTCCTCCACACCTCGACAGCCACCTCTGCCTCAATCGCTTGGCGACCAACCCAATGATCTTTGAGGTCGACATGGCTACTGACAAAGAGGTTGTACACTTGTTGCATCACTTATTGCTATACATTCACGTCGATCCATTAGGGCTATTTTGGTTCAACGGAAAAACATAGCAATAGGGAATTTTCCAATGGCACTCTACTATTCAATTATTCATGCATTTTGTTGAAAGGAATGAAGCAAAACATCCACCTGGACCTACTTTTAAAAATCCTATGCATCAAAAAAAGACCAAGTGCATTAGTGCCAGAATAACATTCTAATTGTACACGCTTTCATATGGTTTCACTTTATTTTGTCCATGTTTCTTTGCATTTCTCTGCTCTTCCAATTCCTGTAAACCAAACACCCAAGTTTACAGAAATCTTGTGTTTACAAATGCTCTGTTTACCATGTGCATTTTCCTATCCTATTCCGGTGTTTTCCTATCCCTGCGTTTTAAGAATCATGAGAGCCAAATGAGCCCTTACAGAATTACTTCAGTTACAGGTACGTGTCGAAGGGAACTTTGTGTGGTTTGTCCTGCTCCTGCCGCGACGTTGTCCACCTCACCTGAGCTGCTCCATCGACAGAAGCATCCACCAAACCAGACATCACGACACCTGGCCGTCTTTCGCCGCCTCAGATCTCCTTCCCTGCCGCCGGCACCCACCGCAACGGCATCACCATCATCGACTCAGCAGATGAACCTGAGGAGTGCACGGGTCCACAAGAGAGGTCGCACTCTTTTGTTTCTGCTTATGTTATGCATTTCTTAAACTTACCTGCTACTTTATCGTCCTGTTCAGCTCTTGGACTCCCAAGTCAGGTCCAAATTAATGTTCAAACTTGAGTTCTAAATTAGTTGTGGGCACATATCGAGGCAGCAATGAATAGTATGTCTATCTAATATCTGGTTCACCTAGAGTATGCCTATGTTGTTCATCTTGGGTGGGAAACAAATAGTAAAGCAATCATCATCTGTCTTTTTATTAATTTAAAGCAATCATCACCGCTATCATTATTTTTGGATCCATCCTTTGGTTGTTACCATCACTCTAAAGTTCTGCATGCTCTCCTTACATAATCTCACCATATTTTTTGTATGCATGTCGATATTGTACACAGTCATCTGAACATGTAGAGAAAAGAGAAGAGTTTTCTTGCGGCAATACAATGTCATGCGACATCGCTCCATGGTGGGTTCAATGGCAAACCCTCCCTACCCCTCTCCAGTTGTAATCGAGAGGAAGATATCTGCTCGAGGTGGATTGACGCCTTGACCACTCCTATTTACCCCCAAGGTGTTTGCTCTACCTTGGCATGATGATGTTAGTCATATCATGCATATGTTGCCTTCAAAGTGCCTACTTTTGACATCATATATGGCATCCGCTTAGTTTAGACATGTTCGTAATGCCACTGTTTAGTTTCTATATCATATATGGGAATTATGCGTCTCATGTCTTTAGCCAGCCATAATATATGTGAAATGTGCAATGCCATCCTGTTTAACCAGGCATCATATATTTGAATGATATCTTGCCCATCCTTTTCTTCATTACATTTCCATTTGTCGACAATGTTTGTACATTAAACTACTCTTCCTGTGAATCAGCCATTTGGGTAGGAGATGGAAAAATCTGGAGTGGAAACAAGGCCTTTAGAGTAGATAGTGCTACCTGTCGAAGCAGATCTCTTGTTGGGTCTCGATAGCTCCTCAGAGATGGATTCAGAGACAGATGACCAGTCCTATTCCCCCACTAGGGTGTATGCTCTAACTTGGCACGGTTATACTACTCATATCATGCATACGGTGTCTTGCATTGAATAGTTTAGACATCATATACACAATATTCAACACCATGTTCTTAGTTCAGACATCATATCGAATGCCCTCTGTTTAGCATATAAATCACATATGTGAATTAAATGACGCGATCCTAATTACTTAGATAAAATGTAGGTGAATTATGTCATGTGATCATGTTTAGTTATCATCATATCTTTGAATTATGTTATGCTATGCTATCCGGTTTAGATAGACATCATATATGTGAAATTATGTCATGCTATCCGTTTTAGTTAAACAATATACATGTCAACTATTTCATGCCCTCTTTTTTCCACACTATCTATTGCATCTGTCTCTCATACAATGTCTATACATTCAACTATGTTTCCTGTTTATCAGCCATTTGAATTGGAGCGGGTGATGCCATCTAGCGGAATAAAAACACGGTCTTCAAATAAAACAGTGCTACCTCTTGGTGGAGATAGCACCCCGGTTGTACATGCACAAGAACCAGCCCTACCACACATAACCCAAACTCTCGTAGACTGTACCCCTACTACGATGGACAGAGAACCAGCTTCACCCAATCTAACCCCAACCCCAGCCGATAACCCAGTTCCTGTTGAAACAACACCATCTCCACCACAGAGCTCCCAAACAAGAGCAGTTTGTAAGGCAGCTCCAGTGCCCAAAGGGCCAGTACTATCACTGTGAATCCCAACTCCACTAGTTAGTACGCCTATTCCTGTGGAGGAAGCATAACCAGCTAGTCATAGTTTAGCATCTATCGCATTTGATGTTGTTAAATCGTATGTGCGTATCTTCCCATCTTGGAAATATTATACTGAAGATGAAGGAAAATGCCAGTTGCAGGTGTTTGTCCAGAAGTTATGTGTAAGTAATGTTATTCATGGCAATTACTTTGCTTCGTCCCATACATCCTACCTTCATGATGGTTATAATACAGCATTTTCTCTATAGAGAAGGACCGATTTGGAAACTCAGGATGAGGTAACTTGTGCTAATACCTCTGCTATCTTCAAGAATACTTGGTGGCAGTATCGGAATTACCTGATGAAAACGTACTTCACCGGCAAAGAAACTCATCATATTCCCTTACGTTCTCCTGAGACACATTTACTGGACGATGACTGGGAACGCCTTGTTCTGTACTGGTCCCGAACCAAGAATGTGGTAAGGTCTATGAGCTCATTTTCTATTTTTAAGTATTATATTCTTGCGTCTTACTGTACTCTGTTCATGTAGAACAAGTGCCTAAACCTGAAGAACAATTGTTCTAATTTAAGATTCCATTGCTATCATAGTTCAAAAAAGCACTAGGTGTTAATTGTGTGTTTTTCCACCGCCTTGCACATTACTGACCAAAGCGCATGCTTATGCACATTTATGCACTGATTAAGCGTAGTTATGCACAATGCGTTTTGCCAACGCCTAGAGCCTAGGCGCGCTTAAGCGCTCGCTTAGGCGCACCTTTTTTTAACTATGATTGCTTTGCTCTTTTATCACTGTATTTACTGATACAAACTTATTTTTAAATTGAAGGATCCAATCGAAACTCCAATGGCACAGTAGGTATGTTCACGCATGTTTATGGTTTTCTCTTATCAATAGCTCTTTTGATTTCAATTTCAATTGTGTATACAGTTGACTTTCATATCATGCACATTACTAGCATCACAACTGAGCCAATAGTGTTTTTTTACATGTAGACCCGTGGTACCCATCTGAAATCTTGTTGTGCCATGTAGTTTCCCACGCTTTGTATTCTTTCACTGCTGCCTTGTCTTGAACTGATATGATTTGAACCGTGTCTCTATTTTGATTTGGCAAGACAATGCAATGACCATAGGACATAGATATATGTTTGTTTGATGCTTTTATTATGTACTAGTACTTGGCAATAGAAGACTTGGTAGTTTAATCCTGTCCACCTTACTAATGAACTGGTTCACCAAAATGAGTTTCATATACTAGTACATGCTAAACTTGTTATGTGTCTGCTTGTTTCTTCTTTTAGAATGCTGATAGAATATTGGGGAAGAGTGCCTTATTAAGCAATGGTAAAGGAAGTAATGCAGATAAGGTTCAGGATAGCGACACATTCTTGTTGGTCTCCAACAAGCTAATAAAACAGCTAAGGGAGACTATCTTGAAGACAGTGAGACAACCCCAAAGTCCTGTCTTGGTTTAGTGTTCGAGTTACTGCCCACTACCGCTTGCACAAGCTATTCAAACTCACTGTCTGAATTAGTTTGGTTTCTTGAGTCTCAACTACAAGTGAAAGACATCGATCAGTTTGTCTTTGCGACAAGAAGCGGAAGGACTGCGAAGTCCTGGAGCATTCAGATGCATACTTTACAGTGCAACAACAAGCGTTGGAGGATTTTAGCGCCAAGCAGACAAAGCTAATCAACTTGCTAAGCTTATTGCCGGCATGGTGGATACCTAGATAACGTTTCTTGAGCTCTTCGAAGTTGTTTGAGTTATGCTCTTGTTTTTTGCAGCGTTTATTTGCCTTTGGTGGCCAATTTTGACGGCCAATGTATGTAATATGCTGCTTTGTTCCCTATATTTGCACTGGTGGCGAACTTTGATGCCCAGTGGATGTAATATGTGTAATAGCGGTAATAGGCTAGCGTTAATTGCTTGCTTATTTATTTCCTTATTGTCTTGTTTAGTTGTTTGCCTGTAGTCACTATAGTTCTTTTTCTATGTTTTTCTAGTGGCCACAATAGCCTATTTTTGGTAACTAGGCCAAAATAATCATGGCAACACACGGACTGTTGTAACCATGGGCCTCCTACAGGCCGTATGATCCATGGGCCTTCTTCCGGCCATAGGATCCATTGGCCTTCTATACGAGCCATAGGATCCATTGGCCTTCTATATGGGCCGTAGGATCCATGGCCTTATACGGGCCGTAGGGTCCATGGGCCTTCTACGGGCCGTACGACCCATGGGCCTTCTACGGGCTGTAGGGTCCATGGGCCTTCTACGGGCCGTACGACCCATGGGCCTTCTACGGGTCGTAGATCCATGGGCCTTCTACGGGGCGTATCATCATTTCGCCAATCATGGGTCGTACAATTCGTGGACCATAACGGGCCGTTAATAGACCGTATTTGATAACTCTATGAAAACAGCCCAACGGATTTTTTGACATGAAAACGCCCAGCGTATTAACGGTCATAAGCGGGCGAATGTAACGACAGTGAATTTGGCCCACAAGCGTAAAATGATAATAACGGGTCGTATGTAACGAATCTTGCAAATGAGCCTAAGAATCAATGGGCCCCGAGAAGGCGAAGATAACTTAATGGAAGCGCCCAATAGAATAACGGGCGTTAATGGGTATAAAGTGATACTTCGTTCATTACGGGCGATTTCACCACAGCCGTTAATGGGCCAAGAGTTACAAAGGGCCTCATATGGGCCAAAGAAGTCATGGGCCACACATGGGCGGAAGTTAAAATGGGATGGAATCATATTGGACGCCCGGATGAGCGCTCATGGGCCTAATTCGGATAGGGCGTGGCGGGCCTGGGTTAGCGGGTGTAAATCGGCTATATGCAAGCAAGTCGTTAACGGGCTTCCCATGGGCCGCCCGCCACCTTTGACCAAGTCAAGCGGGCGGCCTTTTCACGAGAATGGGCCTCTGTTGGGCCGTGCCACGTGTCGCCGTATCATAGGCGCCTTCGGTCCAATGAGCGGATGACATCTGTCCCAACGGTGAGCCGACATGTGTTTCCTCCAGCCAATGATGATTTTACACGTGGAAAATCCCCATTGGTCAGGGCTGTTAACGGGTTATCGGATCCAAAACCCGACCCGATAGCTTAACGGTGTTCCGTTACGGTGGATGCCATGTGTCGCTCACCATTGACGAAAGCACTTCTGTGACGCGCGATTTATCGTCATGGAAGTGGACACTTCCGTGATGATAATTTTGCTAATGTCATGGAACACTTCTATGACAGCATAGGTATGACTATCTTGATTCTGTCATAAAATCGTCATGGATGTACATGCATGACAAAAAACGCGACCTACTGTGACAAACACGTATCATCACGGAAGTGTATTTTTTTGGTAGTGAAATGACCCAAAAATAAAAGTTCTCGGAATGCTTAGTACGATTTTTTCTGAATATTTAAGAATTTTTTGGTGCAAATAATATCAGAGGGAGGTGCACCAGGTGGGCACAACCAACCTGGCCGCGCCAGGACCCCCAGGCGCGCCCTGGTGGGTTGTGGTCCCCACGTGGGCCCCCTCACTTATCTCTTCATCCCACATCAACACCTACCTCGAGAAAAAAAATCGCCATTGCTCTCTCTCTCTCTCCTCTCTCTCTCTCTCTCTCGTGTTCTTTCCCCCGAAACCACGGATTTCAAGCTCTTTGCTCGAAGCTCCGTTTTCGAAACTGAATCAGGGGATTGTTGCTTCGTATGTGACTCATCCATTGGTCCAATTAGTTTTTTCTTTAGTGGTTTATATTTTGATTAATTAGTTACTCTTGGTGCTGCTGTAGATGAGCTTGCATGTTGAATTCTTAGAGTTCTAAGTAGTTTGAATGCCTATTATGGCCTCTATGCATGCCTATGAGTAGTTGATATCACTCTTATAAGGTTTTGTTGACAAAAATTTGTGACCCAAAAGTTTTCGGAAAATTGTACGAGAATATAATGAACCTGTTGGGGATCGTTCCAAAAATTAGAATTTTCCTACGCATCACCAAGATAAATCTATGGAGTAACTAGCAACGAGATAGAGGGGAGTGCATCTTCATACCCTTGAAGATCGCAAGTCGGAAGCGTTGCAAGAACGCGGTTGGAGGAGTCGTACACATAGCGATTCAGATCGCGGCTGAATCCGATCTAAGCACCGAACAACGGTGCCTTCACATTCAACACACGTGCAGCCCGCTGACGTCTCCTGCGCCTTGATCCAGCAAGGAGGAGGGAGAGGTTGAGGAAGAGGGCTCCAGCAGCAGCACGAGGGCGTGGTGGTGATGGAGCGGCAGTTCTTCGGCTGGGCTTCGCCAAGTTCTTGCGGAGGAGGAGAGGTGTTGGGGAGGGGAGGGGCTGCGCCTTGGATGTGGTGCTGCACCCCTCCCTCCACCCCTTTATTTATAGGGAGAAGGGGGAACGGGGCCGGCCCCTCTAGATGAGATCTAGAGGGGGGGCGGCAGCCAAGGGGGAGGGGGCTTGCCCCCCAAGCCAAGGGGGCGCCCCCTCTAGGGTCCCCCCCAACCCTAGGCGCATGGGCCTGATAAGTCTCCAACGTATCTATAAATTTTGATTGTTCCATGCTATTATATTACCCCTTTTGGATGTTTATGGGCTTTATTTTACACATTTATATCATTTTTGGGACTAACCTACTAACAGGAGGCCCGGCCCGTATTCTTTGTTTTTGCCTATTTCAAGATTTGAAGAAAAGGAATATCGAACGGAGTCCAAACGGAATGAAACCTTCGGGAGCGTGATTTTTGGAACGAACGTGATCCAGAGGACTTGGAGTGCAAGTCAAGAAGCAGCCGAGGCAGCCACGAGATAGGACGGCACGCCCACCCACTCTGGGCACGCCCCCTGTCTTGTGGGCCCCTCGGGCAGCCAGCGACGTACTTCTTCCTCCTATATATACCTACGTACCCCGAAAACATCCAGGGAGCCAACAAAACACAATTTCCACCACCGTACCTTCTGTATCTGCGAGATCCCATCTTGGAGCCATCACCGGCGCTCCGCCGGAGGTGGAATCGACCACGGAGGGCTTCTACATCAACACCATAGACCCTTCGATGAGTTGTGAGTAGTTTACCACAGACCTTCGGGTCCATAGTTATTAGCTAGATGTCTTCTTCTCTCTTTTTGGATCTCAAAATGTTCTCCCCCTCTCTTGTGAAGATCTATTCGATGTAAACTCTATCGGCGCAGGGCTTCGCCTAAACTCCGCGACGATATGACCGAGGTGGAATATGGTGGAGGGGGGCACCGCACACGGCTAAGGAACAATCTTGAAGATCAACTTGTGTGTTATGTTGTGCCCCCTGCCCCCGTATATAAAGGAGCAAGGGGGGAGGAGGCCGGCCCTAGGAGGGGGCGCGCCAAGGAGAGTCCTACTCCCACCGGGAGTAGGACTCCCTCCTTCCTTGTTGGAGTAGGAGAAGGGGAAGAGGGGAGAGGAAGAAGGAAAGGGGCTCGCCCTTGTCCATTCGGACAGAGGGGGCGAGGCCTCCTTCCTTTGGCCTCTCTCCTCTATTCCCGTATGGCCCAATAAGGCCCATATACTCCCGGCGAATTCCGTAACTCTCCCAGTACTCGAAAAATACCGAATCACTCGGAACCTTTCCGAACTTCAAATATAGTCGTCCAATATATCGATCTTTACGTCTCGACCATTTGAGACTCCTCGTCATGTCCCCGATCTCATCCGGGACTCGAACTCCTTCGGTACATCAAAACTCATAAACTCATAATATAACTGTCATCGTAACGTTAAGCGTGCGGACCCTACGGGTTCAAGAACTATGTAGACATGACCTAGAACTATTCTCGGTCAATAACCAATAGTGGAACCCGGATGCCCATATTGGCTCCTACATATTCTACGAAGATCTTTATCGGTCAAACCGCATAACAACATACGTTGTTCCCTTTGTCATCGGTATGTTACTTGCCCGAGATTCGATCGTCGGTATCCTATACCTAGTTCAATCTCGTTACCAGCAAGTCACTTTACTCGTTACGTAATGCATCATTCCATAACTAACTCATTAGCTATATTGCTTGCAAGGCTTATAGTGATGTGCATTACCGAGAGGGCCCAGAGATACCTCTCCGACAATCGGAGTGACAAAACCTAATCTCGAAATATGCCAACCCAACATGTACCTTTGGAGACACCTGTAGTACTCCTTTATAATCACCCGATTACGTTGTGACGTTTGGTAGCACCAAAGTGTTCCTCCGTAAACGGAGTTGCATAATCTTATAGTTACTGAGGAACATGTATAAGTCATGAAGAAAGCAATAGCAATATACTAAACGATCAAGTGCTAGGCTAACAGAATGGGTCATGTCAATCACATCATTCTCCTAATTATGTGATCCCGTTAATCAAATGACAACTCATGTCTATGGCTAGGAAACTTAACCATCTTTGATTCAACGAGCTAGTCAAGTAGAGGCATACTAGTGACACTATGTTTGTCTATGTATTCACACATGTATTATGTTTTCTGTTAAGACAATTCTAGCATGAATAATAAACATTTATCATGAAATAAGGAAATAAATAATAACTTTATTATTGCCTCTAGGGCATATTTCCTTCAGTCTCCCACTTGCACTAGAGTCAATAATCTAGTTCGCATCGCCATGTGATTTAACACCAATATTCATATCTGTATATGATTAACACCCATAGTTCACATCGTCATGTGACCAACACCCAAAGGGTTTACTAGAGTCAATAGTCTAGTTCACATCTCTATGTGATTAACACCCAAAGAGTACTAAGGTGTGATCATGTTTTGCTAATGAGAGAAGCTTAGTCAACGAGTCTGTCATATTCAAAGCCGTATGTATTTTGCAAATATTCTATGTCTATAATGCTCTGCACGGAGCCACTCTAGCTAATTGCTCCCACTTTCAATATGTATCCAGATTGAGACTTAGAGTCATCTGGATCGGTGTAAAAGATTGCATCAATGTAACTCTTTACGACGGGCTCTTTTATCACCTCCATAATCGAGAAATATTTCCTTAGTTCTCATTAAGGATAATTTTGACCAATGTCTAGTGATCTACTCCTATATCACTATTGTACTCCCTTGCCAAACCAGGGCAGAGTATATAATAGGTCTGGTCCATAGCATGGCATACTTTTATAAAACCTATGACTGATGCATAGGGAATGACTTTCATTCTCTTTCTATTTTCTGCCGTGGTCGAGATTTGAGTCTTACTCAATTTCATACCTTTGCAACACAGACAAGAACTCTTTCTTTGACTGTTCCATTTTGAACTACTTCAAAATCTTGTCAAGGTATGTACTCATTGAAAATCTTATCAAGCGTCTTGATCTATCTCAATAGATCTTGATGCTCAACATGTAAGTAGCTTTACTAAGGTCTTTCTTTTAAAGAACTCCTTTCAAACACTCCTTTATGCTTTGCAGAATAATTCTACATTATTTCCGATTAATAATATGTCATTCACATATACTTATCAAAATGCTGTAGTGCTCCCACTCACTTTCTTGTAAATATAGGCTTCACCGTAAGTCTGTATAAAACAATATGCTTTGATCAACTTATCAAAGCGTATATTCCAACTCTGAGATGCTTACACCAGTCCATAGATGGATCGCTGGAGCATGCACACTTTGTTAGCACCTTTAGGATTGACAAAACCTTCTGGTTGTATCTTATACAACTCTTCTTTAACAAATCCATTAAGGAATGTATTTTTGACATCCATTTGCCAAATTTTATAAAAAGTGGCAATTGCTAACATGATTCAGACAGACTTTTAAGCATTGATACAATTGAGAAAATCTCATTATATTCAACACCTTGAACTTTGTCAAAAACCTTTTTCGACAAGTCTAGCTTTGTAGATAGTAACACTACTATCAGTGTCCGTCTTCCTCTTGAAGATCCATTTTTTTATGGCTTGCCGATAATCGGGCAAGTCCACCAAAGTCCACACTTTGTTCTCATACATGGATCCCACCTCAGATTTCATGGCCTCAAACCATTTTGCGGTATCTGGGCTCATCATCGCTTCCTCATAGTTTGTAGGTTCATCATGGTCTAGTAACATGATTTCCATAATAGGATTACCGTACCACTCTGGTGCGGACCGTACTCTGGAAGACCTACAAGGTTCTGTAGTAACTTGATCAGAAGTTTCATGATCATCATCATTTAGCTTCCTCACTAATTGGTGTAGGAATCACTGGAACTGATTTCAGTGATGAACTATTTTCCAATTCAGGATAAGGTACAGTTACCTCATCAAGTTCTACTTTCCTCCCACTCACTTCTTTCGAGAGAAACTCCTTCTCTAGAAAGGATCCATTCTTAGCAACGAATGTTTTGCCTTCGGATCTGTGATAGAAGGTGTACCCAACAGTTTCTTTTGGGTATTCTATGAAGACGCACTTCTCCGATTTGGGTTCGAGCTTATCAGGTTGAAAACCTTTTTCATATAAGCATCGCAACTCCAAACTTTAAGAAATGACAGCTTAGGTTTACTGCTAAACCATAGTTCATACGGTGTCGTCTCAACGGATTTAGATGGTGCCCTTTTAATGTGAATGCAGCTGTCTCTAATGCATAACCCCAAAACAATAGTGGTAAATCAGTAAGAGACATCATAGATCGCACCATATCCAATAAAGTGCGGTTACGACGTTCGGACACACCATAACGTTGTGGTGTTCCAGGTGGCATGAGCTGTGAAACTATTCCACATTATTTTAATTGAAGACCAAACTCGTAACTCAAATATTCGTCTCATGATCGATCGCAGAAACTTTATTTTCTTGTTACGATGATTTTCCACTTCATTCTGAAATTCTTTGAACCTTTCAACTATTTTAGACTTATGTTTCATCAAGTAGATATACCCATATCTTCTCAAATCATCTTGTGAAGGTCAGAAAATAACGATACTTGCCACGAGCATCAACACTCATTGGATCGCATACATCGGTATGTATTATTTCCAATAAGTCAAGTAGCTTGTTCCATTGTTCCGAGAACGGAGTTTTAGTCATCTTGCCCAAAAGGCACGGTTCGCAAGCATCAAATGATTCATAACCAAGTGATTCGAAAATCCATCTTTATGGAGTTTCTTCATGCGCTTTACACCGATATGACCCAAACGGCAGTGCCACAAATAAATTGCACTATCATTATTAACTTTGCATCTTTTGGCATCAATATTATGAATATGTGTATCACTACGATCGAGATCCAACAAACTATTTTTCATTGGGTGTATGACCATCGAAGGCTTTATTCATGTAAACAGAATAACAATTATTCTCTAACTTTAAATGAATAGCCGTATTGCAATAACATGATCAAATCATATTCATGCTCAACGCAAACGCCAAATAACATTTATTTATATTCAACACTAATCTCGAAAGTATAGGGAGTGTGCGATGATGATCATATCATTCTTGGAACTACTTCCAACACTCATCGTCACTTCCCCTCAACTAGTCTCTGTTTATTATGTAACTCCTGTTTCGGGTTACTAATCTTAGCAACCGAACAAGTATCAAATACTCAGGGGTTACTGTAAACACTAGTAAGGTACACATCAAACACCTGTATATCAAATATACCATTGTTTACTTTGCCATCCTTCTTATCCACCAAATATTTAGGGCATTTCCGCTTCCAGTGACCATTTCCTTTGCAGTGTAAGCACTCAGTTTCAGGATTTGGTCCAGCTTTGGTCTTCTTCACGGGAGTGACAACTTGTTTGCCATTCTACTTGAAGTTTCCCTTTCTTTCCCTTTGCCCTTTTCTTGAAACTAGTGGTGTTGTCAATCATCAACACTTGATGTTTTTCTTGATTTCTACCTTCGTTGATTTTTCAACATCACGAAGAGCTCGGGAATCGTTTTCGTCATCCCTTGCATACTATAGTTCATCCCGAAGTTCTAGTAACTTAGTGATGGTGACTAGAGAATTCTGTCAATCACTATCTTATCTGGAAGATTAACTCCCACTTGATTCAAGTGATTGAAGTACCCAGACAATCTGAGCACATGCTCAATAGTTGAGCGATTCTCCTCCATGTTTTAGCCATAGAACTTGTTGGAGACTTTATGTCTCTCAACTCGGGTATTTGCTTGAAATATTAACTTCAATTCCTGGAACATCTCATATGGTCCATGACGTTCAAAACGTCTTTGAAGTCCCGATTCTAAGCCGTTTAAGCATGGTGCACTAAACTATCAAGTAGTCATCCTTTTGAGCTAGCCAAACGTTCATAACGTCTGCATCTGCTCCTGCAATAGGTTTGTCACCTAGCGGTGCATTAAGGACATAATTCTTATGTGCAACAATGAGGATAAACCTCAGATCACAGATCCAATCCGCATCATTGCTACTAACATCTTTCAACACAATTTTCTCTAGGAACATATCAAAATAAACATATGAAAGCAACAACGCAAGATATTGATCTACAACATAATTTGCAAAATACAACCAGGACTAAGTTCATGATAAATTTAAGTTCAATTAATCATATTACTTAAGAAATCCACTTAGATAGACATCCCTCTAGTCCTCTAAGTGATTACGTGATCCATATCAACTACACCATGTCTGATCGTCACGTGAGATGGAGTAGTTTCAACGGTGAACATCAATATGTTGATCATATCTACTATATGATTCACACTCGACCTTTCGGTCTCCGTGTTCCGAGGCCATATCTGTTATATGCTAGGCTCGTCAAGTTTAACCTGAGTATTCCGCGTGTGCAACTGTTTTGCACCCGTTGTATTTGAACATAGAGCCTATCACACCCGATCATCACGTGGTGTCTCAGCACGGAGAATTTTCGCAACGGTGCATACTCAGGGAGAACAGTTCTTGATAATTAGTGAGAGATCATCTTAAAATGCTACCGTCAAACAAAACAGAATAAGATGTATAACAGATAAACATCATATGCAATCATAATATGAGATATGATATGGCCATGATCATCTTGCGCCTTTGATCTCCATCTCCAAAGTACTGTCATGATCTCTATCGTCACCGGCACGACACCATGATCTTCATCATCTTGATCTATATCAATGTGTCGTCACATGGTCCTCTCGCCAACTATTGCTCTTGCAACTATTGCTATCGCATAGCGATAAAGTAGAGCAATTATTTGGCACTTGCATCTTATGCAACAAAGAGACAACCATAGATCTTCTGCCAGTTGCCGATAACTTCAACAAAACATGATCATCTCATACAACAACTTATATCTCGTCACGTCTTGACCATATCATATCACAACATGCCCTGCAAAAACAAGTTAGACGTCCTCTACTTTGTTGTTGCAAGTTTTACCTGGCTGCTACGGGCTTAGCAAGAACTGTTCTTACCTACGCATCAAAACCACAACGATAGTTCGTCAAGTTAGTGATGTTTTAACCTTCGCAAGGACCGGGCGTAGCCACACTCGGTTCAACTAAAGTGAGAGAGACAGACACCTGCCAGTCACCTTTAAGCACGAGTGATCGTAACGGTGAAACCAGTCTCGCGTAAGCGTACGCGTAATATCGGTCCGGGCCGCTTCATCTCACAATACCGCTGAGCCAAAGTATGACATGCTGGTAAGCAGTATGACTTGTATCGCCCACAACTCACTAGTGTTCTACTCGTGCATATGACATCTACGCATAAAACCAGGCTCGGATGCCACTGTTGGGGAACATAGTAATTTCAAAAAAATTCCTACGCACACGTAAGATCATGGTGATGGCATAGCAACAAGAGGGGAGAGTATTGTCCACGTACCCTCGTAAACCGTAAGCGGAAGCGTTATGACAACGCGGTTGATGTAGTCGTACGTCTTCACGATCCGACCGATCCAAGTACCGAACGTATGGCACCTCCAAGTTCAGCACACGTTCAGCTCGATGACGATCCCCGGACTCCGATCCAACAAAGTGTCGGGGATGAGTTCCGTCACCACGACGGCGTGGTGACGATGATGATGTTCTATCAGCGCAGGGCTTCGCCTAAACTCCGCGACGATATGACCGAGGTGGAATATGGTGGAGGGGGGCATCGCTCACGGCTAAGGAATGATCTTGAAGATCAACTTGCGTGTTATGGGGTGCCCCGCTGCCCCCGTATATAAAGGAGCAAGGGGGGAGGAGGCCGGCCCTAGGAGGGGGCGCGCCAAGGGGAGTCCTACTCCCACCGGGAGTAGGACTCCCTCCTTCCTTGTTGGAGTAGGAGAAGGGGAAAGAGGGGGAGAGGAAGAAGGAAAAGGGGGCTGCACCCCTTGTCCAATTTGGACCAGATGGGGGGCGCAGGCCTCCTTCCTTTTGGCCTCTCTCCTCTATTCCCGTATGGCCCAATAAGGCCCATATACTCCCCGGTGAATTCCCGTAACTCTCCGGTACTCCGAAAAATACCGAATCACTCGGAACCTTTCCGAACTCGAATATAGTCGTCCAATATATCGATCTTTACGTCTCGACCATTTCGAGACTCCTCGTCATGTCCCCGATCTCATCCGGGACTCCGAACTCCTTCGGTACATCAAAACTCATAAACTCATAATATAACTGTCATCGTAACGTTAAGCGTGCGGACCCTATGGGTTCAAGAACTATGTAGACATTACCTAAAACTATCCTCGGTCAATAACCAATAGCGGAACCTGGATGCCCATATTGGCTCCTACATATTCTACGAAGATCTTTATCGGTCAAACCGCATAACGACATACTTTGTTCCTTTGTCATCGGCATGTTATTTGCCCGAGATTCGATCGTCGGTATCCAATACTTAGTTCAATCTCGTTACCGGCAAGTCTCTTTACTCGTTACGTAATACATCATTCCGTAACTAACTCATTAGCTACATTGCTTGCAAGGCTTATAATGATGTGCAATACCGAGAGGGCCCAGAGATACCTCTCCGACAATCGGAGTGACAAAACCTAATCTCGAAATACGCCAACCCAACATGTACCTTTGGAGACACCTGTAGTACTCCTTTATAATCACCCAGTTATGTTGTGACGTTTGGTAGCACCCAAAGTGTTCCTCCGGTAAACGGGAGTTGCATAATCTCATAGTTACAGGAACATGTATAAGTCATGAAGAAAGCAATAGCAACATACTAAACGATCAAGTGCTAGGCTAACGGAATGGGTCATGTCAATCACATCATTCTCCTAATGATGTGATCCCGTTAATCAAATGACAACACATGTCTATGGTTAGGAAACATAACCATCTTTGATCAACAACCTAGTCAAGTAGAGGCATACTAGTGACACTATGTTTGTCTATGTATTCACACATGTATTATGTTTCCGGTTAATACAATTCTAGCATGAATAATAAACATTTATCATGAAATAAGGAAATAAATAATAACTTTATTATTGCCACTAGGGCATATTTCCTTCATTTATATCATATTGCATGAGTTTATCCCTTTACATCATGTCATCTTTCTTAATGCGTTACTCTGTTCTTTATGAACTTAATACTCTAGATGCAGGCAGGAGTCGGTCGATGTGTGGAGTAATAGTAGTAGATGCAGGCAGGAGTCGGTCTACTTGTCGCGGACGTGATGCCTATACACATGATCATGCCTAGATAATCTCATAATTATTCGCTTTTCTATCAGTTGCTGGATAGTAATTTGTTCACCCACCATAATACTTATGCTATCTTGAGAGAAGCCACTAGTGAAACCTATGGCCCCCGGGTCTATCTTTATTCATATAAGCTTTCGATCTACTTTTATTTGCATCTTACTTTTTGTATCTATATTATAAAATACCAAAAAAATATTTATCTTATCATACTATCTCTATCAGATCTCACTTTCGCAAGTGGCCGTGAAGGGATTGACAACCCCCTTATTGTGTTGGTTGTGAGTTCTTTGTTTGTTTGTGTAGGTGCGTGGGACTTTTGAGGAGCCTCCTACTGGATTGATACCTTGGTTCTCAAAAACTGAGGGAAATACTTACGCTACTATTGCTGGATCACCCTTTCCTCTTCAAGGAAAACCAATGCAAGCTCAAGACGTAGCAAGAAGGATTTCTGGCGCCGTTGCCGGGGAGGTCTTCGCTCAAGTCAAGACATACCAAGTACCCATCACAAACTCATCTGTTGGAAATATGCCCTAGAGACAATAATAAAATGGTTATTATTATATTTCTGTGTTCATGATAATTGTCTATTATTCATGCTATAACTGTGTTATCCAGAAATCGTAATACACATGTGAATACATAGACCACAACAAGTCCCTAGTGAGCCTCTAGTAGACTAGCTCGTTGATAAACAGATAGTCATGGTTTCCTGACTATGGGGATTGGATGTCATTGATCATGGGATCACTTCATTAGGAGAATGATGTGATGGACAGGACCCAATTCTAAGCATAGCTCAAAGATCGTGTGGTTCGTTTAGCTAGAGCTTTTCCAAATGTCAAGTATCATTTCCTTAGACCATGAGATTGTGCAACTCCCGGATACCGTAGGAGTGCTTTGGATGTACCAAATGTCACAACGTAACTGGGTGGCTATAAAGGTGCACTACGGGTATCTCTGAAAGTGTCTGTTGGGTTGGCACGAATCGAGGCTGGATTTGTCACTCCGTATGACGGGAGGTATCTCTGGCCACCTCGGTAATGCATCATCATAATGAGCTCAATGTGACCAAGTGTGCAGTCACGGGATCACGACATTCAGATGCGAGTAAAGTGACTTGCCGTAACGAGACTAAGCGAGGTATTGGGATACCGACGATCGAGTCTCAGGCAAGTAACGTACCGATTGACAAAGGGAATTGAATACGGGGTTCATTGAATCCTCGACATCGTGGTTCATCCGATGAGATCATCAAGGAGTATGTGGGAGCCAACATGGGTATCCAGATCCCGCTGTTGGTTATTGACCGGAGAGGCGTCTCGGTCATGTCTGCATATCTCCCGAACCCGTAGGGTCTACACACTTAAGGTTTGGTGACGCTAGGGTTGTATAGATATTAGTATGCAGCAAACCGAAAGTTGTTCGGAGTCCCGGATGAGATCCCGGACGTCACGAGGAGTTCCGAAATGGTCCGGAGGTGAAGAATTATATATAGGAAGTGCTGTTTCGGCCATCGGGAGAATTTCGGGGGTCACCCGTATTGTACCGGGACCACCGGAAGGGTCGCGGGGGTCCACCGGGTGGGGCCACCTATCCCGGAGGGCCCCGTGGGCTGAAGTGGGGAGGGGACCAGCCCCTGGTGGGCTGGTGTGCCCCCCTTGGGCCCCCTTGTGCCTAGGGCTGGAAACCCTAGGGTGGGAGGCGCCTCCACTTGCCTTGGGGGGCACTCCACCCCCCTGGCCGCCGCCCCCTTGGGAGATCTCATTTCCAGGGCCGGCGCCCCCCCCCCCGGGGGCCTATATAAAGGAGGGGGAGGGCAGCAGTACCCTGAAGTCTTGGCGCCTCCCTCTCCCCTTGCTACACCTCCTCCTCCCGTAGTCGCTTGGCGAAGCCCTGCCAGAACTCTGCTGCATCCACCACCACGCCGTTGTGCTGCTGGATCTTCATCAACCTCTCCTTCCCCCTTGCTGGATCAAGAAGGAGGAGACATCACGCTGACCGTACGTGTGTTGAACGCGGAGGTGCCGTCCGTTCGGCGCTAGGATCGCCAGTGATTTGGATCACGACGTGAACGACTCCCTCAACCCCGTTCTCTTGAACGCTTCCGCTTGCGATCTACAAGGGTATGTAGGTGCACTCCCCTCTCTCGTTGCTGGTGAACTCATAGATTGATCTTGGTGAATGTAGGAAAATTTTTATTTTATGCAACGTTCCCCAACAGTGGCATCATGAGCTAGGTCTATGCGTAGTTCTCTTTGCACGAGTAGAACACAATTTGTTGTGGACGTAGATGTTGTCAACTTTCTTGCCACTACTAGTCTTATTTTGCTTTAGCGGTATTGTGGGATGAAGCGGCCCGGACTGACCTTACACGTACGCTTACGTGAGACAGGTTCCACCGACTGACATGCACTAGTTGCATAAGGTGGCTAGCGGGTGTCTGTCTTTTCCACTTTAGTTGGAGCGGATTCGATGAAAAGCGTCCTTATGAAGGGTAAATAGAAGTTGACAAATCACGTTGTGGCTTTAACGTAGGTAAGAAAACGTTCTTGCTAGATCACCTATAGAAGCCACGTAAAAACTTGCAACAACAATTAGAGGACGTCTAACTTGTTTTTGCATCAAGTGTCTTGTGATGTGATATGGCCAAAGTTGTGATGAATGATGAATGATATATATGTGATGTATGAGATCATGTTCTTGTAATAGGAATCACGACTTGTATGTCGTTGAGTATGATAACCGGCAGGAGCCATAGGAGTTGTCTTTACTTTTTGTATGACCTGCGTGTCATTGAAGAACGCCATGTAAATTACTTTACTTTATTGCTAAATGCGTTAGCCATAGAAGTAGAAGTAGTCATTGGCGTGACAACTTCATGAAGACACGATGATGGAGATCATGATGATGGAGATCATGGTGTCATGCCGGTGACGAAGATGATCATGGAGCCCCGAAGATGGAGATCAAAGGAGCTATATGATATTGGCCATATCATGTCACTATTATGATTGCATGTGATGTTTATCATGTTTTTCATCTTGTTTACTTAGAACGACGGTAGTAAGTAAGATGATCCCTCACACTAATTTCAAGAAAAGTATTCCCCGTAACTGCGCACCGTTGCGAAGGTTCGTTGTTTCGAAGCACCACGTGATGATCGGGTGTGATAGATCCTAACGTTTGAATACAACGGGTGTAAGCCAGATTTACACACGCAATACACTTAGGTTGACTTGACGAGCCTAGCACGTACAGACATGGCCTCGGAACACGGAAGACCGAAAGGTCGAGCATGAGTCGTATAGTAGATACGATCAACATGAAGATGTTCACCGATGTTAGCTAGTCCGTCTCACGTGATGATCGGACACGGCCTAGTTAACTTGGATCATGTTTCACTTAGATGACTAGAGGGATGTCTGTCTAAGTGGGAGTTCATTAAATAATTTGATTAGATGAACTTAATTATCATGAACTTAGTCTAAAATCTTTACAATATGTCTTGTAGATCAAATGGCCAACGCTCATATCCACCTAAACTTCAACGCGTTCCTAGAGAAAACCAAGCTGAAAGATGATGGCTGCAACTATACGGACTGGGTCCAGAACCTGAGGATCATCCTCATAGCTGCCAAGAAAGACTATGTCCGCTAGGTGAAGCACCAATCCCAGAGAACCAAGACGTTATGAACGCTTGGTAGTCTCATGCTGATGATTACTCCCTCGTTCAGTGTGGCATGCTTTACAGCTTAGAACCGGGGCTCCAAAAGCATTTTGAGCAACACGGAGCATATGAGATGTTCGAGGAGCTGAAAATGGTTTTCCAAGCTCATGCCCAGGTCGAGAGATATGAAGTCTCTGACAAATTATTCAGCTGTAAGATGGAGGAAAACAGTTCTGTTAGTGAGCACATACTCAAGATGTCTGGGTTGCACAACTGCTTGACTCAGCTGGGAGTTAATCTCCCGGATGACACGGTCATTGAAAGAATCCTCCAGTCGCTCCCACCAAGCTACAAGAGCTTTGTGATGAACTTCAATATGCAGGGGATGGAAAAGACCATTCCTGAGGTATATTCAATGCTGAAATCAGCGGAGGTGGAGATCAAAAAGGAACATCAAGTGTTGATGGTGAATAAAACCACTAAGTTCAAGAAGGGCAAGGGTAAGAAGAACTTCAAGAAGGACGGCAAGGAAGTTGCCGTGCCTAGTAAGCCAGTTGCCAGGAAGAAGTCAAGCAATGGACCCAAGCCTGAGACTGAGTGCTTTTATTGCAAGGGAAGTGGTCACTGGAAGCGGAACTGCCCCAAGTACTTAGCAGACAAGAAGGCCGGCAAAACCAAAGGTATATGTGATATACATGTAATTGATGTGTGCCTTACCAGTGCTCGTAGTAGCTCCTGGGTATTTGATACCGGTGCGGTTGCTCACATTTGTAACTCAAAGCAGGAGCGGCGGAATAAGCGGAGACTGGCGAAGGACGAGGTGACGATGCGCGTCGGGAATGGTTCCAAGGTCGATGTGATCGCCGTCGGCATGCTACCTCTACATTTACCTACGGGATTAGTTTTGAACCTCAATAATTGTTATTTAGTACCAGTTTTGAGCATGAACATTGTATCAGGATCTCGTTTAATTTGAGATGGCTACTCATTTAAATCCGAGAATAATGGTTGTTCTATTTGTATGAGTGATATGTTTTATGGTCATGCCCCGCTGGTGAATGGTTTATTATTAATGAATCTCGAGCGTAATGTTACACATATTCATAGTGTGAATGCCAAAAGATGTAAAGTTGATAATGATAGTCCCACATACTTGTGGCACTGCGGCCTTGGTCACATTGGTGTCAAGCGCATGAAGAAGCTCCATGCTGATGGACTTTTAGAGTCTCTAGATTATGAATCGTTTGACACATGCGAGCCATGCCTCATGGGCAAGATGACCAAGACTCCGTTCTCCGGAACAATGGACCGAGCGACCAACTTATTGGAAATCATACATACTGATGTGTGCGGTCCAATGAGCGTTGAGGCTCGCGGAGGATATCGTTATGTTCTCACTCTCACTGATGACTTCAGTAGATATGGGTATGTCTACTTGATGAAACACAAGTCTGAGACCTTTGAAAAATTCAAGGAATTTCAGAATGAGGTAGAGAATCAACGTGACCGAAAGATAAAGTTCTTACGATCAGATCGTGGGGTGAATATCTAAGTCACGAATTTGGTACACACTTAAGAAAATGTGGAATCGTTTCACAACTCACGCCACCTGGAACACCTCAGTGAAATGGTGTGTCCGAACATCGTAATCGCACTCTATTGGATATGGTGTGATCTATGATGTCACTTACTGATTTACCGCTATCATTTTGGGGATACGCTCTAGAGACAGCTACATTCACTTTAAATAGGGCACCGTCTAAATCCGTTGAGACGACACCGTATGAATTATGGTTTGGAAAGAAACCTAAGCTGTCATTTCTAAAAGTTTGGGGATGCGATGCTTATGTCAAGAAACTTCAACCTGAGAAGCTCGAACCCAAGTCGGAAAAATGCGTATTCATAGGATACCCTAAGGAAACCATAGGTATACTTTCTACTTAAGATCCGAAGGCAAGATCTTTGTTGCCAAGAACGGATCCTTTCTGGAGAAAGAGTTTCTCTCGAAAGAATTAAGTGGGAGGAAAGTAGAGCTTGATGAAGTACTGCCTCTTGAAATGGTGAGTAGCGCAACTCAGGAAGATGTTCTTGTGGTGCCTGCACCGACAAGAGAGGAGGTTAATGATGATGATCAAGATACTTCGGATCAAGCTCCTACTGAACTTCGAAGGTCCACAAGGACACTGTCGGTGTCAAAACCGGCGGATCTCGGGTAGGGTGTCCCGAACTGTGCGTCTATGCGGATGGTAACAGGAGACAAGGGACACGATGTTTTTACCCAGGTTTGAGCCCTCTCGATGGAGGTAAAACCCTACTCCTGCTTGATTGATATTGATGATATGGGTAGTACAAGAGTGGATCTACCGCGAGATCAAGGAGGCTAAACCGTAGAAGGTAGCCTATGGTATGATTGTTGTTGTGTCCTACGGACTAAAACCCTCCGATTTATATAGACACCGGAGGGGGCTAGGGTTACACAGAGTCGGTTACAATGGTAGGAGATCTACATATCCACATCGCCAAGCTTGCCTTCCACGCCAAGGAAAGTCCCATCCGGACACGGGACAAAGTCTTCAATCTTGTATCTTCATAGCTTTGGAGTCCGGCCGATGATGATAGTTCGGCTATCCGGACACCCCCTAGTCCAGGACTCCCTCAGTAGCCCCTGAACCAGGCTTCAATGACGACGAGTCCGGCGTGCATATTGTCTTCGGCATTGCAAGGCGGGTTCCTCCTCCGAATAATTTATAGAAAATTGTGAACACCAGGATAGTGTCCGGCTCTGCAAAATAAATTGCACATACCACCGTAGAGAGAATAATATTTACACAAGTTCAATCTGCTGACGTATTTTGTGGCGTGACATCACACCACAACCAAGCTGAGGGAGTCCTGGACTAGGGGGTGTCCGGACAGCCGGACTATCATTGTCGGCCGGACTCCAAGACTATGAAGATACAAGAATGAAGACTTCGTCCCGTGTCCGGATGGGACTTTCCTTGGCGTGGAAGGCAAGCTTGGCGATACGGATATGTAGATCTCCTACCATTGTAACCGACTCTGTGTAACCCTAGCCCTCTCCGGTGTCTATATAAACTGGAGGGTTTTAGTCCATAGGACAACATAACCATTACAACAATCATACCATAGGCTAGCTTCTAGGGTTTAGCCTCCTTGATCTCGTGGTAGATCCACTCTTGTACTACCCATATCATCAATATCAATCAAGCAGGAGTAGGGTTTTACCTCCATCGAGAGGGCCCGAACCTGGGTAAAAACATCGTGTCCCTTGTCTCCTGTTACCATCCGCCTAGACGCACAGTTCGGGACCCCCTACCCGAGATCTGCCGGTTTTGACACCGACAATGGTGGCTTCATTGAGAGTTCCTCTGTGTCGTCGCCGATAGGCTTGATGGCTTCTTCAACCAACAACAACTCAGCCCAGGGTGAGACCTTTCTCCCCGGACAGATCTTCGTATTCGGCGGCTTCGCACTGCGGGCCAATTCACTTGGTCATCTAGAGCAGATCGGAAGCTACGCCCCTGGCCATCAAGTCAGGTTTGGAAGCTTAAACTTCACGGCAGACATCCGCGGAGACTTGATCTTCGATGGATCCGAGCCACAGCCAAGCGCGTCGCACTGTCACGATGGGCATGATCTAACTCTGCCGCCGGACAGTACTTTGGAGGCTGCGCACGAATCCGCTCCGACCCATAGTTCGGAGCCGATCGCGCTGATCGAGGACGGATGGGTTGACACCGCCTCGGGAGCTGCAACCGCTAAGGCAATGGAGCCGAACACTAACCTTGTCCTTATAAAGCTCATGACTCCGAGGTGCCGGACTCCTCGCCGGACTCCGAGCCTCCCGCGCCCCTGCCAATCGAATCCGATCGGGCGCCGATCATGGAGTTCACCGCCACGGACATCTTTCAACACTCACCCTTTGGCGACATCTTGAATTCGCTAAAGCATCTCTCGCTATCCGGAGAGCACTGGCCGGACTACGGCCAGGACAGTTGGGATGCGAACGACGAAGAAATTCAAAGCCCACCCACCGCCCACTTTGTAGCCACTGTCGACGACCTAACCGACATGCTAGACTACGACTCCGAAGACATCGATGGTATGGACGACGATGCCGGAGACGGTCAAGAACTAGCGCCTACAGGGCATTGGAGGGCCACCTCGTCATACGACATATACATGGTGGACACCCCAAAGGATGGGGACGGCGAAGAAGCAGCGGAGGCAGATTCCTTAAAGAAACAGCCCCAGCGCCGACGCCAGCGGCGCCGCTCTAAATCCCGCCACAACAAGAATGGAGATTCCGGCACAGGAGATAATAATACCCCAGAAAGTGCCGAAGAGGACCCCCTCCAACATGATTCAGCATAGGAGGATGCAGAAGCCAGCCCTCACGAGAGAGCGGCAGACGATGAGGTCGAGGACGATAATTACATACCTCCCTCCGAAGATGAGGCAAGCCTCGACGACAACAAATTCGTCGTGCAGGAGGATCCCGTCGAACAAGAGCGTTTCAAACGCAGACTAATGGCCACGGCAAATAGCCTAAAGAAAAGCAGCAAAAGCTTCAAGCTGATCAAGACCTGCTGGCCGACAGATGGACCGAGATCCTCGCGGTCGAAGAGTACGAACTCGAACGCCCCTCCAAGAGCTACCCAAAATGCAAGTTGCTCCCCCGACTAGAGGAGGAAGCATACATACCTTCATCACCAGCGCACAATACGGACGACCGACCACCCCGTGGTCACGACAGAGAGGCATCCCGGCCCTCCATCAAGACCGTACCTCGGCATCGCTCGAAAAATACGAAGCCACGAGGGAACGCGCCGGACTTGCGGGATATATTGGAGGACAAGGCAAGACAATCCAGATCTATCTATGGATCATGTGGGCGCCCCACGACCCATGACGAATACCGTCGCGCCGGATACAACAACTCCGGCCGGGCCGAACACAGCAGACAACGCTCTCTTGAGCTACGTCGTGATATTGCTCAATATAGAGGCGCCGCACACCCACTATGCTTCACAGACGAAGTAATGGATCATCAAATCCCTGAAGGGTTCAAACCCGTCAACATTGAATCCTACGATGGCACAACAGACCCCGCGGTTTGGATCGAGGACTATCTCCTTCATATCCATATGGCCCGCGGCGACGATCTCCATGCCATCAAATATCTCCCGCTCAAGCTTAAAGGACCAGCTCAGCATTGGCTTAACAGCCTGCCCGCAGAATCAATTGGGTGTTGGGAGGACCTGGAAGCCGCATTCCTTGACAACTTCCAGGGCACATATGTGCGACCACCAGACGCCGATGACCTAAGCCACATAATTCAGCAGCCAGACAAATCGGCCAGACAATTCTGGACATGGTTCTTAACAAAGAAAAATCAAATCATCGACTGTCCGGATGCAGAGGCCCTCGCAGCCTTCAAACATAACATCCGTGACGAGTGGCTGGCCCGGCACCTAGGATAGGAAAAGCCGAAATCCATGGCAGCACTCACATCACTCATGACCCGCTTCTGTGCGGGAGAGGACAGCTGGCTAGCTTGCAGCAATAACCTTAGCAAAAATGTTGGCAGTCCGGACACTAAGGACCACAATGCCAGGTCGCGTCGAAACAAAAACAAAACGCCGCATTAACGGCGACAACAATGAGGATACGGCAGTCAACGCCGGATTCCGAGGCTCTAAACCCGGTCAGCGGAAGAAGCCATTCAAAAGAACCACTCCGGGTCCGTCCAATTTGGACCGAATACTCAACCGCTCTTGCCAGATACATGGCACCCCCGAAAAGCCAGCTAACCACACCAACAGAGATTGTTGGGTATTCAAGCAGGCAGGCAAGTTAGTTGCCGAAAACAATGACAAGGGGCTGCACAGCGATGACGAGGAAGAGACCCGGCCGCCGAACAATAGAGGACAGAAGGGCTTCCCCCCACAAGTGTGGACGGTAAACATTATATACGCAACCCATATACCCAAGAGGGAACGGAAGCATGCACTGAGGGACGTATATGCGATGGAGCCAGTCGCCCCAAAGTTCAATCCATGGTCCTCTTGCCCGATCACTTTCGATCGAAGAGACCATCCGACCAGTATCCGCCATGGCGGATTCGCCGCATTGGTTTTAGACCCAATCGTCGATGGATTTCACCTCACGAGAGTCGATGGACGGCGGCGAGCTGAACCTGCTTTATCGGGATACGGTCGCGCAAGATGGGCATAGACCCTCAAGGATTAAACCTACAAAGACGACCTTCAAAGGCGTCATACCAGGTGTCGAGGCCAATTATGCAGGCTCATCCTGCTGAAGTGGTCTTGATCCCGGATAATTTCGAGCGAAGAGTTAATCTTGACATAGTCCCGTTCGCATGGCGGCTATCACGCTTTGCTCGGACGAACCGCGTTCGCAAAGTTCAACGCGGTGCCGCATTATGCATACCTCAAGCTCAATATGCCAGGCCCTCCTGGAGTCATCACGGTCAATGTAAATACGGGGCGCTCCTCGAGCGGAGGAACATACAATGCTCTCGCGGCGAAGTCTGAGCAGCCTTCTAAGGCAATTTTCGAGTCCGGCCGTTAAACGACCGGACACGGCTAAACGCGCCCGGAGCAACATCAATCAAGACCACCTGGCACGTTCCGAGCACGCGTAGCAATGCGTCCCCAACCCTAGCCCTCTCATGATTGCAAGACCAGCTCTCCGCGTACATCATTACGCTCTGGAGATACCATGGGCATAGGGGGAGGGGCACGACCACAACAGACCCAGAGTGCGGCTCGACCACACCAGGGGCTCCCAAGTGTGTCACCTTTTTTATCTTTATTTTCCTTCTTTTTATACACAAGACTCCGTTCACCAGAGGCCCTGTCCGGCGGCGAACCCGCCGAACTCACGATGCAATAGCCGGGGAGGTAACAAGGCTGCGACGAACACTCAGGTGATCTCCATTACGAGCATTAAATTTGATTATACACACCGGTCCGCAGCCCACCCCTGGAGGGGGACATGTTTAATTAGTCCAATCCCTTGCTTACCGCACTATTTGTATCATTCCGCACTCACAGCAGAATTCCTTAAATAAATAATGCAGCACTTTTGCCTATAATTGCATTACTTTACATATATGTTCATTAATGACATCTCGCACCCGTATATTCTGGTACGGCCGAATACACCAGGGGCTTATGTTCCCAGCATTATGGTGTGATAAGTCCGAACACTTTCACAAGTGCGGCACCCCGAACTTATAGCATTATATGAATCGGCTCCGAATCATGTCTTGGGTCAATAGTTGGGTTTGCCCGGCTCCCATGTTTTGGTACCTTACGTTCCGTTCCGTCGGCTAAGGTAGCACTGGGAGAACCACTGCGATTGCGCCCCGGTTGAGCTGGGCGAGCGCTTGAGTGGAGAAAGCTAAAACTGACTGGCATGATAAGGCGAGAGACCGGTCGCTGTTCGAGAGGTCTTTTCGAGTCCCTAAAGACTTATGCCGCTTCGAGCGAAGAACCGGATAATGTCCGGCCAAGGCGTGGATAGCGCCCCGAACTCGGTCTTCCGAATACTAGGGGCTTCGCCGAAATTTAAAATTATAGAATTCTATGGCTAAGTAAGAGTTCAAGCATTATAAGTCCAGTTGCCTTGTTCATTGTGTTGAGCGCCTCCCTAGATGGACCCAAAAATGGGAACAAGAGTGCTCAAGTTTATCCCGAACACCCTAGCACTCGTGGCATGGGGGCTGAAGCCGACGACTTGCCATCTCTCAGATTTTATAAACGGCCGCACAGAAGGTAATATTTTAAATTAAACAAGCGTTGCTTAGCGCATATGAACAAAGTTTTCAGCGCACAGGATAACACATAGCGAGTTTACTCAATAATTACATCTCGGGGCACTCATCCGCAATCTTGCGGGCACCCTTCAGGACAGTCTTATAGTACATCTCGGGCGTACGATACTCCTTGCCCGCTGGTGGCGCGTTAGTGATAAGCCTCTCTGCATCCAGCCTGCCCCAGTGCACCTTTGCGCGGGCAAGGGCCCAACGAGCACCTTCAATACAAAGGAGCGCTTGATGACCTCCACCCGAGGCACGATCCACCAACCGCCGCCGACGAGGCGAAGTAGCTTCGTGCATGGCCTCTCGAGCCACAGCCGGACTATGAGGCCCTTCATGGCCTCGCTCGGCTACCTTAGGAGCTCGACCACTGCTTCACTGGTCGCTAGGGGCACCGGATGGCGGCCTCGGCAGATCGAGACCGAAGACCTTCTCCGTTGAGCTCCCTCCTCACCACGGTAGAATGCGGCGGCATCGGACGCACTGCAAGGCAGATCTGCAAACGCCCCTGGAGAGCTCCGAATTCGGGTAAGTATCAGGAAGTTTACATTAACATGCTTGCTTTGCATGAAAAATGCCTTACCCGCCGCTATTTTCTTCACATCCTCAACCTCCTAAAGGGCCTTATGGGCCTCGGCCTTGGCGGCTTTGGCACTTCGAGAGCCGAGGCAAGCTCGGACTCGAGTCTTGAGTCGCGCCCAAACTCTCATGCTTTTCCATGAGAGCACGGAGCTCTTGCCGCACCTCCGCCACCGCGCCTCCTGCTTCTCTCGCTCTGCCCGTTCATGCCGCATTATGTTCGGCGCGGACACAGCCTCCTTCGGGTTGCCACCTCGTTAAGTGGCCCCTACAAGATACCGTGTCATCCTTGTTACTTTTATTGCAACCTAAATCCTTTTCTGTAAGGTAACTATTCAAAGAGGTATTACTCACCTTCTTTGTCCTCGAGCTGCTTCTTGGCACGGCCGAGCTCTTGCTCGGACCGCCGAGGTCCTGCTTCAAAGCACCGACCTCCATGATCGGTCTTGGGCAGAGGTTAGAGCGCAGCCTGCAAACCCATATTGACATAATTTTTAGCAACCCTACGTATATCTTTTTAGATCCTCAGTCCGGCTTTTCTTTCCGAACACCGAACCGAGCATCAGGGGCTACTGTCTATGCGGTATTACATTACATAATTTTAACTTCTTACCTCAAAGCCTGTTAGAAGGCTATCGAAGCCGGTCAGCCCGCTCTTGGCGAGCTGAACCTTCTGAATCACCGCACTCATGATAGTGCGGTGTTCTTCCTCGATGGAAGCGCCTTTGAGCGCCTCCAGCAAGTTGTCCGGCGCCTCCGGTTGGACGGGGGCCGCCGGCATCACGGTCTTGCCCTTCTTGCAAAGGGGCCGCCTGCCGGACTCCGGAACCACTGCAGGTTCCGGCGTGGAGTCCGGCACAAAGTCTGGGAGGCTGCCTTGCGGCGCCTCCGGAGCCTCCTCCTGATGGGTCCCTTCCCGGGATCCCACCTCGGCGTCCTCAACGGCGTGAGGGGTGGAGGCAGTTGGGATGGAATCTACATCCGACGGAGCCAACGACCCGCTCGACGAAGCGGGGAGATCATCATCGGCCGGACTACAGGCAGTGTGCGGCATTAGAAGGACACTATGTGACACATAAGAAATTATAAATCATTCAGGAATCCGGATACTTACGATCTTGCCGGAGGCCTGGCCCTTGAGGGCCACTCTTCATCGCCAATGTTGGCGTTGGTGGAGCTGTCCGGGGGAATAGTTCTTCCCCTCTTGGACCCTTCGGCCTCCCCTGTTGGGGAGGCCTTCCTCTTTCTCTCTCCCTCCTCTGGGAGAGAGTCCTCTTTCTCTTCCTCTTCTTCGGGGCAGGAGTCCGCCTTGGAGCCATCAGACGATGAGTCCGATACCACCTGGCGCCGGGAACTTCTTCGAGTCCCCGTGGCCTACTTCTTGGCCTTCTTCTCCAGCACCACATAGAGTGTCGGGACCAGCAGCCCCGTTAAGCGGGCATCCGCTGGGTCTTCGGGAAGGGGAGCCGGACAGTCTACTTGTATGGACGTCCTCTGCCAGTCCTGTCAAAGGCATTGGGAGTTTTTAGATCCCATATAGAGTCAAACTATGAAAGAAAACAACTGTCCCGTAGAGGATAGCGAAGCTTACCTCACCGGCCGGGCGCTTGGTGCTGAATCCGCGATCCTCAGTCACGGACGCGGGGGCTTCTCCGCCCTTAAACAGCACCCTCCAGACGGCTTCATACGTCGTGTCGAACAGCCCGCTCAGTGTGCCGGATCAAACTCCCACAGATTGAAGGCCCGTTGTTGGCAGGGGAGGATCCGGCGGATGAGCATGACCTGGATCACAGTGACAAGCCTAAGCTTCTTGTTCACCAGGGTCTGAAGACAGGACTGGAGTCCTGTTAGCTCTTCCGAACTGCCCCATAGCAAGCCCTTCTCTTTCGAGGAGGTGAGCTGCATAGGGATACCAGATCTGAACTCGAGGGCCGCCGCCCACTTAGGGTCGCGCGGCTCGGTGATGTAGAACCACCCCGATTGCCACCCCTTGACGGATTCCACGAAGGCCCCTTCAAGCCAGATGACGTTGGGCATCTTGCCCAACATGGCGCCTCCGCACTCCGCTTGAGTGCCCTTCACTACCTTCGGCTTGACATTGAAGGTCTTGAGCCACAAGCCGAAGTGGGGCTGGATGCAGAGGAAGGCCTTGCACACGACGATAAACGCCGAGATGTTGAGGATGAAGTTCGGCGCCAGATCGTGGAAATCCAGACCGTAATAGTACATGAGCCCCCGGACAAAGGGATGCAACGGGAAGCCCAGTCCGTGGAGGAAGTGGGGAAGGAATACGACCCTCTCATGGGGCCTGGGAGTGGGGATGAGCTGCCCCTTGTCGGGCAGCCGATGCGCGATATCACCAGAAAGGTATCCGGCGCTGCGCAGTTTTGCGATGTGCTCCTCCGTAACGGAGGAGGCCAGCCATTTGCCTCCCGCTCCGGACATGCTCGGAGAAGGTCGAGACGAGATGCAAGGGCTTGGGCGTTGGAGCTCGAGAGTGCGTAGAGATGGATAAGCAAAGGAGGAAGAAGGCGTAGGTAAAAAGGGTGGATCCTTATCCCCTTATATATGGGTGGACGAAAACTATGCGTCCCCACCGGCCTGGGAAAACTCGCTTATCTCCCAAGCGCCACCATCAATGGCGCGGTTGGGTTACCCACGTCCGTATTGATGAGAATCCCGGAATAAGGGGGACAATCTCTGCTTCGACAAGACGTGCCAAGGAAACCGCTTCGCTAAACGCGCTGAGGTGGTATAATAAAAAACGATTCCAGTAAAGGCTTGGTGGTGGTGTGACGTCATGCCACAAAACACGCCAGCAGATTGAACTTGTGAACATAATATTCTCTCTATGGTGGTATGTGGAATTTATTTTGCAGAGCCGGACACTATCCTGGTGTTCACAATCTTCTATGAATTATTCGGAGGAGGAACCCGCCTTGCAATGCCGAACAATATGCGCGCCGGACTCATCGTCATTGAAGCCTGGTTCAGGGGCTACTGAGGGAGTCCTGGACTAGGGGGTGTCCGGACAGCCGGACTATCATCGTCGGCCGGACTCCAAGACTATGAAGATACAAGATGGAAGACTTCGTCCCGTGTCCGGATGGGACTTTCCTTGGCGTGGAAGGCAAGCTTGGCGATACGGATATGTAGATCTCCTACCATTGTAACCGACTCTGTGTAACCCTAGCCCTCTCCGGTGTCTATATAAACCGCAGGGTTTTAGTCCGTAGGACGAACAACAATCATACCATAGGCTAGCTTCTACGGTTTAGCCTCCTTGATCTCGTGGTAGATCCACTCTTGTACTACCCATATCATCAATATTAATCAAGCAGGAGTAGGGTTTTACCTCCACCGAGAGGGCTCGAACCTGGGTAAAAACATTGTGTCCCTTGTCTCCTGTTACCATCCGCCTAGACGCACAGTTCGGGACCCCCTACCCGAGATCCGCCGGTTTTCACACCGACATTGGTGCTTTCATTGAGAGTTCCTCTGTGTCATCAACTGTCACACCCTAGCTAGTTCATGCATTAAAGTGTTGCATCATGTCTATTTTTTTCAACAGAAATCTGAAATGGGATTGATGTAACTCCCAAATTTCTCTGAAACAACTAGGGTTTACTAAAAATATTTTTGATGAACACGAAATGCCCTTCTAAAATGTCCATCATTTTGTCTTGGTCGAAGCTCGCCAAAAGTGATGCACAATTTCCTAGGTCATCCTGTGGTCTTTGAATTAAATCATAGCTATTTGAATTTGGGCATTTAAAATTTATAAAATATTTCAAATGTCCAAATATCTCCAAACTAAAATGTTTCATGCTGGAAATATTCCAACACTGGACCAGGTGTAGTTTGGTGAATTTTGAAACCTCCTAGGTATTTTAAATAACTCAACAAAGTTACAGAAAAATAGAAAAAGAAAAACAACAGGAAAGAAACTTACAGGCACTACTGCCCACTAGCCAGCCCACTGGCGGCCCAGCCAAAGACCCGGCCAATGAGCTGCTTTGCCCGGCCAGCAGTGAGTAGGGTGCTCGACGGCGAGCACGCATGGGTGCCACGCACCTGCTCGCCGTCTCGCCGTTTCCCTCGCCTTGCCACGTCGGGGATCGGTCTCCCTCGCTCTCCCGCACCCCCCCAGACACCCGTTGGGATACCGTGCGTGAGGCCGCAAAGTGATATGATGTGTTACAGGCTAGATCGATGTGACATTGAGTCGGGGTCCTGACAGCGTTGGCATCGAGCGGACTGCTGTAGGTTCTCCAAGCCAAACTGGTCGATGTTGAGTCTAGAAATGCTTTAGTTATATGTAGGGGAATTGATTGTGGGATGGTACGTAAGGCTCTTTTTACTCCTTTATCTCATGATATTCTGATCTGAGTCAGTCCATTCTTCCACCGGGGGTTAAGGATTAGGACCTCTTCTCTCTGTTAGGCTCACGTGTTACTAATCAGTAGTACCTTGTAGGTTTGATGGTTACAAGCTTGATTCAGTTTGTTCCTTGTTATGTTACTAAATTGGACCCAGAACCTTGATATGATATTGTTGAGTGGTTATGCAATTCCTTGTGAAATGTCTCAATCCTTGAGCATTTACAGTCGTTATGTTGTCCAATTCCGCTGGAAATGCTAATGTCTTTGCATTGTGGTTATGCTTCCAGATGGCCACTCGTGACCAAAATCAGGTGGTTCGTCTGACCAGATGCATTGGTGTGACCGGTCATACAGCGATGCTAGTTCGGGTTATGATCGAAGCGGGATATCGCTGGTATCCCGAGTACAGATTGAAGAAACGATGTCGAGACTTTAATCAAAGTCAGTATCTTTGCACTGTCCGGGTGTTTCCCTCTTATCCTGGTTCCACCGAGGCCCTACACAGCTCCTATGGGCTTGGTGTTACTATTGATATGGCAGTACAAGATGCTGCGTATTCTATGATGACCATTATACGAGCCAGGACTGGGCTGCTCCGCAACACCGATTTCCGGTATATGCCGAGTTCACTTCCTGGAGCGTTTGGTTATCTTCGAGCCATCTATGCTGATTCCAGTCAGGAGGACTCCCTAACCCGTACTACCGCTGAGTTGCTCGAGGACAAGGACCGAGAGAGTCGGGCCTTGAGGATGGAGCTCTTCAATGCCCGTGCTGATCACTGGGCTACCTTGACTCGTTTTGCACCGGCTGTTCAAGCTGGTTATATGGATATGAGAGATTTGTATCCTGTCAGGGCTGCTCTGCCGGACATGATGGACTGGCATGATGTGGGGGGCATCACCCCACCTTGTGGTCCACGCTTGCCACCGTTCGTAGGTCCAAGACCTCACCCTTGTCCTTATGGTCCACAGCTCCCGGGACCGCTGTTCCTGACGATCATGTTGAACTTCCGTGTTACGGAGGAGACTTCTATGAGAACTACTACGGAGACGTCTGAGTTAGTAGTAGTCCCACTAGTATTGTAATGGTTGTATTTCCACCGTCCTGCGTGACTCATGGAATATGACTTAGTGTGTACTAATTCCGGAGGTGTAAGAAAAATAATGTATAGGAGCTTGGTGTACCTCCGATGAGATGTAATCTTCCTTTCACCGTAGTAGTACTTTGTTTGGTCTTGTACTAAACCTTGTATGGTGTGTATGACAATGGAATAAAGAAGCAGTTTCTGTATCTACCATGTCATACGGATGATCATCTCGCATTTCGAGTTATCCATTACATTCTACACTTCTATGTCGAATCTTGCCATCTGGACTAAATCCTTGTCTTGTTTTCCTAGGATGGTTAACATCAGAACAACCCTGCTCGCCAGAGCAGCAGTCAAGCGATGGAGTTGGAGAAGCAAACCTGCCTCACCCTCCTTCTCTGGCCGAAGTTATGCTAGAGGCCGAGAGAAACAAATGGGAGACCAACCGTTTGCTGGAGCGTATCGAACAGAACACAGCCCACCATCCGAGAAACAACTTGGTGTCGCTCAGTGACTTCATCAAGTTACACCCACCTACCTTCCACCACTCCGTCGAGCCTCTCGACGCTGATGATCGGCCAAAGCATTACTCACAAGCGTTTCTGATTTGGTAGTCGAGGTGACAAGGTCACCTTTGCTGCATATCATCTTGAAGGCCCCCTTGATCTCGTGGGAGAACTATATGGCTATGCACCCAGTTGGCCATGTCACTACTTGGGCAGAATTCAGCGAGGCTTTCCGTGAACATCACATTCCGGAGGGTCTCATGGATCGTAAACGTGAGGAGTTCTGCAGTTTCACCCAAGGTCGTCTCTCCGTGGGCGCCTACTGAAGAGAGTTCGTAACCTTGCACGCTATGCAATCAAGAGGTCTCCATCGACGCCAAGAAAGCAGGCAAGGTTCCGCAAGGGACTTAGCCCGAACTTCGCCGAGATCTCCGTCGCATGAGTGCACCTCTTTCCGAAGCTTGTTAACAAAGCCATCAGCCTGAAACTGGTCGACTGATTTGAAGCAACACGCAAGCATGGTCGTGATATGGGTTCCTCATCCGTGCTTTGGACCACGAAGCGCCGTGTGTGGGTGCCTATCGCTCGCCACCCAGATTCACACCGAGGCCATCCTTCCAGCGCCGCCCGATTCAGAAGATGCACCAGCTAGACCCTATGGCGGGCCAACCAACAACGCTCTTCTACGCGCCAGCCCCGTGACGTGCTTCAAGTGTGGGGAATCAGGCCACTACATGCGCGATTGTCCCCAGACCAACCCCAACCAGCCTGCTAAAGCTGTTGGCCGTGGCAAGCCAGCAGGAAAGGTGTTCTATGCCATGCCGGCCACCACTGCACGTGGCCATGTTAATTGTGTCTCAGCTGAGGAGGCCCAAGAGGATCCCAACGTCGTGCTCGGTACACTTCTTGTCAATTGCCACCCGGCATCCGTTCTTTTCGATACTGGAGCATCTCATTCATTCATATCCGAAAACTATGCTCGTTTGCATAACACCGCATTCTGTGACATGCCTTCCACCATGGAAATTTCTACCCCGGGTTCTAGATGGCAAACCTCTAGAGTAAGCCATGGTAATGAAATTCAGGTCGACAGACTTGTTTTCCTTGCATCGCTGATAGCTCTCAAATCTTCGGATATAAATATCATCTTGGGTATGGACTGGATGTCAGCCCATCATGCCAAGATTGATTGTTTCTCTAGGACTGTTCAACTTACGCACCCTTCGGGAAAGATAGTCAATGTCTTGACCCGAATATCCAAGCGCCAACTATACTCTCTTAACGCTAGTCCATTGCCAGACCTCGAAGACGTTCCGGTAGTCCGTGACTTTCCGGATGTCTTTCCAGAAGAATTGCCAGGTGTCCCACCTGACAGAGATGTCGAGTTTGTGATAGAACTTATTCCAGGAACTGTTCCAATTTCTAGAAGACCCTATAAGATGGCACCCTTAGAACTAGCCGAACTTAAGAAACAACTCGATGAGGCCTTGCAAAAGGGTTTCATCCGTCCTAGTTCATCTCCTTGGGCTTGCCCCGTCCTCTTCGTCAAGAAGAAAGATGGTACGGATCGGATGGTTGTAGATTATCGACCCGTCAACCTGGTCACAATTAAGAACAAGTATCCGCTCCCCAGGATCAACGATCTGTATGATCAGCTCGCAGGATCCTCAGTCTTCTCTAAGATGGATTTGAGGTTAGGCTACCATCAAATCAAAATCCGAAACGGGGACATCCCTAAAACGGCTTTTGTTACTCGTTATGGCCAATACGAGTACACCGTCATGTCCTTCGGCTTAACCAACGCCCCAGCCACTTTCTCCCGGTTAATGAACTCAATCTTCATGGAATATTTGGATAAATTCGTCGTGGTTTACCTCGATGACATACTCATCTATTCCAAGAACGAGGAAGAACATGCCGAACATCTAAGGCTAGTGTTGATGAAACTTCGAGAGCATCGCCTTTATGCCAAGTTTTCTAAATGCGAATTTTGGCTGCCAGAAGTGACCTATCTAGGACATGTAATTTCTGGTAAAGGTATTGCTGTAAACCCCGAGCGAGTTCAAGCCGTCCTTAATTGGACTCCACCTGAGTCGGTCAAACAAGTTCGGAGTTTCCTTGGCTTAGCGAGCTATTGCCGCCGCTTCGTCGAGAACTTCTCCAAAGTTGCTAAACCTCTAACTGAACTCCTCAAGAAAGATAAAAAGTTCGAGTGGACTCCACAATGTGAGCACAGCTTCCAGGAACTGAAAAGACGTTTAACCTCTGCTCCCGTGTTGGTACCACCAGATTTCTCTAAGGACTTTGTTATCTATTGCGACGCCTCGCGACAAGGACTAGGCTGTATTCTCATGCAAGATCGACACGTAATTGCTTATGGCTCACGGCAATTACACCCACATGAGGAAAACTACCCTACTCATGATCTAGAGCTTGCAGCTGTAGTCTATGCACTCAAAACCTGGCGACATTACCTTCTTGGTAATCGTTGCGAAATCTACACCGATCACCAAAGTCTGAAGTACATATTCACTCAACCAGATTTGAATCTCAGGCAAAGACGTTGGGTTGAGTTGATCTCAGATTTCGACTTAGGGATAACTTACACCCCAGGAAAAGCCAACGTCATGGCTGATGCGCTAAGTCGTAAATCTTACTGCAACAACCTGATGTTGCAACAAAGTCAACCACTTCTCCACGAGGAATTTCGGAAGCTCAATCTTCACATTGTTCCTCGAGGGTTTCTTTCCACCTTGGTGGCGAAACCTTCCCTTACGGATCAGATCATCAAAGCCCAAAAGGTAGATCCGGGAATTTCCCGCATCAAAAGAAACATCAAGAAAGGAGTTGCGGATTGTTTCTCCATTGATGATCAAGGAGTCGTATACTTCGGAACCCGCCTAGTGGTTCCTAAAGTACGAAACCTGCGGTGATTGATCCTTAAGGAAGCTCATGACTCTCCTCTCACCATTCATCCCGGTGGCACTAAAATGTATCGGGACCTCGCGGAGGTTCGGTGGACTAGGATGAAGAGAGACATTGCTCAATATGTTGCTAACTGCGACGTTTGTCGTCGTGTAAAAGCAGAGCATCAACGGCCTGCTGGCACCCTTCAACCCTTAGCTATTCCTGAATGGAAATGGGATAAAATAAGTATGGATTTCATCACTGGTTTTCCCAGGACCAAGAAAGGGAATAATGCTATCTTTGTCGTTATCGACCGCCTCTCCAAAGTAGCCCATTTCTTACCTATTCGCGAGAGTATAACCGCTAGTCAGTTAGCAGATCTGTACATCTCTCGAATAGTGTCTCTTCATGGTGTCCCATTGGAAATAAACTCGGATCGAGGAAGTCTCTTCACCTCTCGATTTTGGGAAAGTTTCCAAAACGCTATGGGAACCCATCTTTCTTTTAGCACTGCTTTCCACCCTCAATCAAGTGGTCAAGTAGAACGTGTCAACCAAATCTTAGAAGACATGCTTCGAGCTTCTGTTATCTCATTCGGAATGGATTGGGAGAAATGCCTTCCATTTGCCGAATTTGCTTATAACAACAGCTATCAATCTAGCTTGGGCAAAGCACCTTTTGAAGTTCTCTATGGACGAAGGTGTCGAACACCTCTTAACTGGTCAGAAACCGGGGAAAGACAATTCTTTGGCCCGGATATGATTCAGGAGGCAGAAGAGCAAGTTCGCATCGTTCGTGAAAAGTTGAAAACAGCCCAATCTCGTCAAAAGAGTCAATATGACCGAAAACATAAGGCTATGACTTACGAGGTTGACGAGAAGGCTTACCTTCGGGTTACTCCTCTGAAGGGAACCCATCGTTTCGGTATCAAAGGCAAATTGGCTCCTCGCTACATTGGACCCTTTCGCATTCTTGCCAAACGAGGAGAAGTTGCCTACCAATTGGAACTACCTCCGCATCTCTCCAAAGTCCACGATGTCTTCCACGTTTCTCAACTCAGGCGTTGCTTCTCGGATCCTATCCGTGGAGTGGACCACGAAACGCTTGATCTTCAAGATAATCTCACATATCGAGAATATCCCGCTCAGATCCTCGATCAAGCCGAGCGCACCACTCGACGGCATAATATCAAGTTTCTCAAGGTTCAATGGTCGCATCATTCGAGAAGGAAGCTACAGGAAAGGGAGGATCGTCTTCGACTTGAGTACCCCGCCTCTTTCGGAGGAACCTAAATCTCGGGACGAGATTCTTTTGAGTGGGGGTGAGTTGTCACACCCTAGCTAGTTCATGCATTAGAGTGTTGCATCATGTCTATTTTTTTCAACTGAAATCTGAAATGGGATTGACAGAACTCCCAGCCCCCTCTGAAACAACTAGGGTTTACTAAAAATATTTTGATGAACCTGAAATGCCCTTCTAAAATGTCCATCATTTTGTCTTGGTCGAAGCTCGCCAAAAGTGATGCACAATTTCTAGGTCATCCTGGGTCTTTGAATTAAATCATAGCTATTTGAATTTGGGCATTTAAAATTTATAAAATATTTCAAATGTCCAAATATCTCCAAACTAAAATGTTTCATCTTTGGAAATATTCCAACTTTGGACCAGGTGTAGTTTGGTGAATTTTGAAACCTCCTAGGTATTTTAAATAACTCAACAAAGTTCTGAAAAATAGAAAAGAAAACAACAGGAAAGAAACTTACAGGCACTACTGCCCACTAGCCAGCCCACTCGACCGCCCAGCCACACCGCGCCAATGAAGCTGCTTGCCGGCCAGCAGCGAGCAGGGTGCTCGACGGCGAGCACGCATGGGTGCCACGCACCTGCTCGCCGTCTCGCTGTTTCCCTTGCCTTGCCACGTCGGGGATCGGTCTCCCTCGCTCTCCCGCACCCCAGACACCCGTTGGGATACCATGCGTGAGGCCGCAAAGTGATATGATGTGTTACAGGCTAGATCGATGTGACATTGAGTTGGGGTCCTGACATCAACTATGGGCCCGATGGCTCCTTCGATCATCAACAACGACGCGGTCCAGGGTGAGACTTTTCTCCTCGGACAGATCTTTGTATTCGGCGGCTTTGCACTACGGGCCAATTCGCTTAGCCATCTGGAGCAGATCGAAGCTTCGCCCCGCCATCAGGTCGATTTGGAAGTTTGAACTATACGGCTGCCATCCCCGGAGACTTGATCTTCGACGGATTCGAGCCACGGCCGAGCGCGCCGCACTGTCACGATGGGCATGATTTAGCTCTGCTGCCGGACAGTGCCCTGGAGGCCGCACAAGAGTCCGCTCTGACCCTTAGCTCGGAGCCGACTACGCCGATCGAGGATGGGTGGCTGGACACCGCCTCGGGGGTTGCTACCTCTATGGTGATAGAGCCGAATACCAACCCTGTCCCTTGTGAAGCTCGTGACTCAAGGTGCGGACTCCTCTCCGGACCCGAACCTTCGCGCCCCGCTAATCGAACCCGATTGGGCGCCGATCATGGAGTGTACCGCTGCGGACATCTTTCAAAGACTTTCGCCTTTTGGCGACATCCTGAATTCATCAAGTCTCTCTCTCTATCGAGAGCCTGGCGGACTATGGTGGGGCGGTTGGGAAGCGGACGACGAAGAAATTCAAAGCCCACCCACCACCCACTTCGTAGCCACTGTCGATGACTTAACCGACATGCTAGACTTCGACTCCGAAGACATCGACGGTATGGACGACAATGCTGGAGACGACCAAGAACCAGCGCCTATAGGGCACTGGAAGGCCACCTCGTCATACGACATATACATGGTAGACATCCCAAAGGATGGGAATGGCGATGGAACAACGGAGGATGACCCCTCCAAGAAACAGCCTAAGCGCCGACGTCAGCGGCGCCGCTCTAAATCCTGCCACAGCAAAAATGGAGATTCCGGCATCGGAGACAATAACACCCCGGACAGTGCCGAAGACAACCCCCTCCAGCAAGATTCAGCACAGGAGGATGGAGAAGCCAGCCCTCATGAGAGAGCGGCAGACAGAGAGGTAGAGGACGATAATTATATGCCTCCCTCCGGAGACGAGGCAAGCCTCGACGACGACGAATTTTTCATGCCTGAGGATCCCGTCGAACAAGGGCGTTTCAAACGCAGGCTTATGGCCACGGCAAGCAGCCTCAAGAAAAAGTAGCAACGGCTCAGAGCTGACCAAGACTTGCTAGCCGACAGATGGACTGAAGTCCTTGCGGCCGAAGAGTATGAACTCGAACGCCCCTCCAAAAGCTACCCCAAACGCAAGCTGCTACCCCGATTAGAGGAGGAGGCGCATAAACCTACATCACCAGCGCACAATACGGCCAACCGGCCACCTCGTGGCCGCAACAAAGAGGCCTCTAGGCCCCCCACTAAAGCCGCACCCCGGCGTCGCTCGAAAAGTACAAAGCCACGGGGGAATGCGCCGGACTTGCGAGACATATTGGAGGATAAGGCAAGACAAACAAGATTGATATACGGATCGCGTGGGTGCCCCATGATACGTGACGACAACCGTCACGCCGGATACAACAATTCCGGCTGGGCCGAACACAGTAGACAAAGCTCGTTTGAGCTGCGTCGTGATATAGCCCAATACAGAGGCGCCGCACACCCACTATGCTTCACAGACGAAGTAATGGATCATCAAATCCCCGAGGGTTTCAAACCCGTAAACATTGAATCATACGACGGCACAACAGATCCTGCGATTTGGATTGAGGACTATCTCCTTCACATCCACAAGGCCCACGGTGATGATCTACATGCCATAAAATACCTCCCACTCAAGCTTAAAGGACCAGCTCGGCATTGGCTCAACAGCTTGCCAGCAGAATCAATTGGGTGTTGGGAAAACCTGGAAGCCGCATTCCTTGATAACTTCCAGGGTACATATGTGCGACCACCATACGCCGATGACCTAAGCCACATAATTCAGCAGCCGCATTTAATCGGCGGACAATTTTGGACACGGTTCTTAACCAAGAAAAATCAAATCGTCATTGTCCGGATCACGAGAGGACCTTGCGGCCTTCAAACATAACATCCGCGATGAGTGGCTTGCCGGCACCTAGGACAGAAAAGCCGAAATCCATGGCAGCCCTCACATCACTCATGACCCGCTTCTGCGTGGGAGAGGACAGCTGGCTAGCTCGCAGTAACAACCTGACCAAAAACTCTGGTAGTCCGGATACCAAGGACAGCAATGGCAGGTCGCGTCGCAATAAGCACAAGAGCCGCGTAACGGCGATATATCAAGATCGGCAATCAATGCGGATTTGAGGCTCTAAACCGGTCGTGGAAAAAGCCATTCAAAAGAAATACTCCGGGCCCGTCCAATTTGGACCGAATACTCGATCGCTTGTTCCAGATACATGGCACCCCCGAAAAGCCAGCCAATCACACCAACAGGGATTGTTGGGTGTACAAGCAGGCAGGCAAGTTAATTGCCGAAAACAGTGACAAGGGGCTGCATAGCGACGACGAGGAAGAGACCCGGCCGCCGAACAATAAAGGATAGAAGGGTTCCCCCCCCCCCCCACAAGTGCGGACGATGAACATGATATACGCAACCCACATACCCAAAAGGGAGCGAAGTGCACTCGAGGGACATATCTGCGATGGAGCGATCGCCCCAAAGTTCAATCCGTGGTCCTCCTGCCCGATCACTTTTGATCGAAGGGACCACCCCATTAGCATCCGCCATGGCGGATTCGCCGCATTGGTTCTAGACCCAATCGTCGACGGATTTCACCTCACTAGAGTCCTGATGGACGGCGGCAGCAGCCTGAACCTACTTTATCAGGATACAGTGTGCAAGATGGGCATAGACCCCTCAAGGATTAAACCCACAAAGACGACCTTCAAAGGCGTCATACCAGGTGTAGAGGCCAACTGTACAGGCTCAGTCACACTAGAAGTGGTCTTCGGATCCCCGGATAACTTCCGAAGCGAAGAGTTAATCTTCGACATAGTCCCGTTCCGCAGCGGCTACCATGCACTGCTCGGACAAACCGCATTTGCAAAGTTCAATGCGGTGCCGCACTACGCATACCTCAAGCTCAAGATGCCAGGCCCTCGAGAAGTCATTACGGTCAACGGAAACACCGAACGCTCTCTCCGAACGGAGGAGCATACAGCGGCTCTCGCAGCGGAAATACAAAGCAGCCTATTAAGGCAATTCTCGAGTCCGGCTATTAAGCGACCGGACACTGTCAAGCGCGCCTGGAGTAACCTACAACAAGACCACCTGGCACATTCCGAGCACGCGTAGCAATGCGGCCCCAACCCCAGCCCTCGTGAAATCGTGAAACCAGTACCACGCGTACATAACTATGCTGGGAGAACCACTGCGATTGTGCCCCAGTTGAGCTGGGTTGAGCACCTCAGTGGAGAAAGCTAAAACTGACCGTCATGATGGGGCGAGAGGCGGTCGCTGTTCGAGAGGTTTTTTCGAGTCCCTAAAGTCCGGCCCAGGCGTGGATAGCACCCCGAATTCGGCCTTCCGAACACTAGGGGCTTCACCGAAATTTAAAATTATAGAATTCTATGGCTAAGTGAGAGTGTTCAAGCATTATAAGTCCGGTTGCCTTGTTTGTTGTGTTGAGCGCCTCCCTCGAAGGACCCAAAAAATGGGAAAAAGAGCCTCAAGTTTATCCCGAACACCCCAGCACTCGCGGCATGGGGGCTGAAGCCAACGACTTACCATCTCTCAAATTTGATAAACGGCCGCACAGAAGGTAATATTTTAAATTAACAAGCGTTGCTTAGCGCATATGAACAAGTTTTCAGCGCACAGGATAACAAAATGCGAGTCTACTCAAAAATTACATATTTGGAGCATTCACCCGCTATAAGGCGGGCACCCTTCAGGACACCCTTATAGTACATCTCAGGTGTGCGATACTCCTTGCCTTGTGGTGGCGCGTCCGTCACAACCTTCTCGGCGTCCATCTTACCCCAGTGCACTTTAGCGCGGGCCCAACGGGCACCTTCAATGCAGACGGAGTGCTTGATGACTTCAATCCATGGACAAAGCGCCCACCGGTGCCGCACTGCATCGAAGTAGCTCTCAGACATGGCTTCTTTGGGCCACAGCCGAACTATGAGGCCCTTCATGGCCTGTTCGGCCACCTTGTGGAGCTCGACCAGCTGCTTCAGCTGGTCGCTCAGGGGCACCGGATGTCCGGCATCAGCATACTGAGACCAGAATACCTTCTCCATCGAGCTCCCTTCTGTTGGGGAACGTAGTAATTTCAAAAAAAATCCTATGCACACGCAAGATCATGGTGATGGCATAGCAACGAGAGGGGAGAGTGTTGTCCACGTACCCCCGTAGACCGTAAGAGGAAGCGTTAGCACAACGCGGTTGATGTAGTCGTACGTCCTCATGATCCGACCGATCCAAGCACCGAACGTACGCCACCTCCGAGTTCAGCACTCGTTCAGCTCGATGACGATCCCCGGGCTCCGACCTAGCAAAGCTTCGGGGATGAGTTCCGTCAGCACGACGGTGTGGTGACGATGATGATGTTCTACCGGTGCAGGGCTTTGCCTAAACTCCGCGACGATATGACCGAGGTGGAATATGGTGGAGGGGGGCACCGCACACGGCTAAGGAACGATCAGTAGATCAACTTGTGTGTCCTAGGGTGCCCCCCCGGCCCCGTATATAAAGGAGCAGGGGAGGAGGCGGCCGGCCAAGGAGGGCGCGCCAAAGGGGGAGTCCTACTCCCACCGGGAGTAGGACTCCCTTCTTTCCTATTTGGAGTTGATGAAGGGGGGAAGGAGGAGGAAGAGGGGAAGGAAAGCGGGGGCGCCGCCCCCCTCTCCTTGTCCTATTCGGACTAGGGAGGGGAGGGGCGCGGCCCACCTCTTGCCTCCTATCCTCTTCTCCCTTATGGCCCATGTAGGCCCAATAACCCCCGGGAGGGTTCCGGTAATCCCCTGGTACTCCGGTAAAATGCCGATTTCACCCGAAACACTTCCGATGTCCAAACATAAGCTTCCAATATATCAATCTTTATGTCTCGACCATTTCGAGACTCCTCATCATGTCCATGATCACATCCGGGACTCCGAACAAACTTTGGTACATCAAAACTTATAAACTCATAATAAAACTGTCATCGTAACGTTAAGCGTGCGGACCCTACGGGTTCGAGAACTACGTAGACATGACCTAGAACCATTCTCGGTCAATAACCAATACCGGAACCTAGATGCCCATATTGGTTCCTACATATTCTACGAAGATCTTTATCGGTCAAACCGCATAACAACATCGTTGTTCCTTTGTCATCGGTATGTTACTTGCCCGAGATTCGATTGTCGGTATCAATACCTAGTTCAATCTCGTTTACGGCAAGTCTCTTTACTCGTTACGTAATGCATCATCCTGTAACCAACTCATTGGTCACATTGCTTGCAAGGCTTATAGTGATGTGCATTACCGAGAGGGCCAGAGATACCTCTCCGACAATCGGAGTGACAAAACCTAATCTCGAAATCGCCAACTCAACATGTACCTTTGGAGACACTGTAGTACTCCTTTATAATCACCCGATTCACGTTCGACGTTTGGTAGTACCCAAAGTGTTCCTCCGATAAGCGGAGTTGCATAATCTCATAGTTACAGGAACATGTATAAGTCATGAAGAAAGCAATAGCAATATACTAAACGATCAAGTGCTAGGCTAACGGAATGGGTCATGTCAATCACATCATTCTCGTAATGATGTGATCCCATTAATCAAATGACAACACATGTCTATGGTTAGGAAACACAACCATTTTTTATTAATGAGCTAGTCAAGTAGAGGCATACTAGTGACTATATGTTTGTCTATGTATTCACACATGTATCATGTTTCCGGTTAATACAATTCTAGCATGAATAATAAACATTTATCATGATATGAGGAAATAAATAATAACTTTATTATGCCTCTAGGGCATATTTCCTTCAGTATCCCACTTGCACTAGAGTCAATAATCTAGATTACATAGTAATGATTCTAACACCCATGGAGTCTTGGTGCTGATCATGTTTTGCTCGTGAGAGAGGCTTAGTCAATGGGTCTACAACATTCAGATCCGTATGTATCTTGCAAATCTCTATGTCTCCCACTTGGACTTGGTCCCGGATGGAATTGAAGCGTCTCTTGATGTGCTTGGTCCTCTTGTGAAATCTAGATTCCTTTGCCAAGGCAATTGCACCAAGATTGTCACGAAGATCTTCATTGGTCCCGATGCACTAGGTATGACACCTAGATCGGAAATGAACTCCTTCATCTAGACTCCTTCATTTGCTGCTTCGAAGCAGCTATGTACTCCGCTTCACATGTAGATCCCGCCACGGCGCTTTGTTTAGAACTGCACCAACTTACAGCTCCACCGTTTAATAAAAATCATTATCCGGTTTGCGATTTAGAATCGTCCGGATCGGTGTCAAAGCTTGCATCAACGTAACCATTTACGACTAGCTCTTTGTCACCTCCATATCGAGAAACATATCCTTAGTCCTTTTCGGTATTTGGGATGTTCTTGACCGCTGTCGATGATCCACTCATGGATTACTTTGGTACCTTCTGCCAAGCTTATTGCTAAGCATCGTCAGTGCGGTACACAACATTGCATACATGATAGAGCCTATGGCTGAAGCATAGGGAACATCTTTCATGTTCTCTCTATCTTCTGCAGTGGTCGGGCATTGAGTCTGACTCAACTTCACACCTTGTAGCACAGGCAAGAACCCTTTCTTTGCCTGATCCATTTTGAAATTTTTCAAAATGTTATCAAGGTATGTGCTTTGTGAAAGTCCTATTAAGCGTCTTGATCTATCTCTATAAATCTTGATGCCTAATATTTAAGCAGCTTCACCGAGGTCTTTCATTGAAAAACTTTTATTCAAGTATCCCTTTATGCTATCCAGAAATTCTATATCATTTCCAATCAATAATATGTCATCTACATATAATATCGAGAAATGCTCTGAGCTCCCACTCACTTTCTTGTAAATCTGAGGCTTCTCCAAAAGTGCATATAAAACCATATGCTTTGATCACACTATCAAAACATTTATTCCAACTCGAGATGCTTGCACCAGTCCATAAATGGATCATTGGAGCTTGCACACTTTGTTAGCACCTTTTGGATCAACAAAACCTTCGGTTGCATCATATACAACTCTTCTTCCGAAATCCATTTAGAAATGCAGTTTGACATCCATTTGCCAGATTTCATAATCATGAAATGCAGCAATAGCTAACATGATTCGGACAGACTTAAGCATCGCTTCTGGTGAGAAAGTCTCATCGTAGTCAACCCCTTGAACTTGTCGAAAACCTTTCGCAACAAGTCGAGCTTTATAAACGATTACATTACCATCAGCGTCAGTCTTCTTCTTAAAGATCCATTTATTCTCAATGGCTTGCCGATCATCGGGCAAGTCAACCAAAGTCCATACTTTGTTCTCATACATGGATCCCATCTCAGATTTCATGGCCTCTAGCCATTTTGCGGAATTTGGGCTCATCATCGCTTCCTCATAGTTCGTAGGTTCATCATGGTCAAGTAACATGACTTCTAGAATAGGATTACCGTACCACTCTGGTGCGGATCTTACTCTAGTAGACCTACGAGGTTCATTAGAAACTTGATCTGAAGTTTCATGATCAATATCATTAGCTTCCTCACTAATTGGTGTAGTCGTCACAGGAACCGGTTCTTGTGATGAACTACTTTCCAACAAGGGAGCAGATACAGTTATCTCATCAAGTTCTACTTTCCTCCCACTCACTTCTTTCGAGAGAAACTCCTTCTCTAGAAAGGATCCGATTTTAGCAACGAAAATTTTGCCCTCAGATCTATAATAGAAGGTGTACCCAATGGTCTCTTTTGGGTATCCTATGAAGACACATTTCTCCGATTTGTGTTCGAGCTTATCTGGTTGAAGTTTCTTTACATAAGCATCGCAGCCCCAAACTTTAAGAAACGACAACTTTGGTTTCTTGCCAAACCACAGTTCATAAGGCGTCGTCTCAACGGATTTTGATGGTGCCCTATTTAACATGAATGCGGCCGTCTCTAAAGCATAACCCCAAAACGATAGCGGTAAATCAGTAAGAGACATCATAGATCGCATCATATCTAGTAAAGTACGATTACGACGTTCGGACACAGCATTTTGTTGTGGTGTTCCGGGTGGCGTGAGTTGCGAAACAATTCCGCATTGTTTCAAGTGTAGACCAAACTTGTAACTCAAATATTCTCCTCCATGATCAGATCATAGAAACTTTATTTTCTTGTTACGATGATTTTCCACTTCACTCTGAAATTCTTTGAACTTTTCAAATGTTTCAGACTTGTGTTTCATCAAGTAGATATACCCATATCTTCTCAAGTCATCTGTGAAGGAGAGAAAATAACGATACCCGCCGCGAGCCTCAACATTCATTGGACCACAAACATCAGTATGTATGATTTTCAACAAATCAGTTGCTCGCTCCATAGTTCCGGAGAACGGCGTTTTAGTCATCTTGCCCATAAGGCACGGTTCGCAAGTACCAAGTGATTCATAATCAAGTGATTCCAACAGCCCATCAGTATGGAGTTTCTTCATGCGTTTTACACCGATATGACCTAAACGGCAGTGCCACAAATAAGTTGCACTATCATTATCAACTCTGCATCTTTTGGTTTCAACACTATGAATATGTGTATCACTACTATCGAGATTTAATAAAAATAGACCACTCTTCAAGGGTGCATGACCATAAAAGATATTACTCATATAAATAGAACAACCATTTTTCTTTGATTTAAATGAATAACCGTCTCGCATCAAACAAGATCCAGATATAATGTTCATGCTTAACGCTGGCACCAAATAACAATTATTTAGGTCTAAAACTAATCTCGATGGTAGATGTAGAGGTAGCGTGCCGACCGCGATCACATCGACTTTGGAACCATTTCCCACGCGCATCGTCACCTCGTCCTTAGCCAATCTTCGCTAATCCGTAGTCCTGTTTGAGTTGCAAATATTAGCAATGTAACCAGTATCAAATACCAGTGCTCTTGTGAGCATTAGTAAGGTACACATCAATAACATGTATATCACATATACCTTTGTTCACTTTGCCATCCTTCTTATCCGCCAAATACTTGGGGCAGTTCCGCTTCAAATGTCGATCGCTTGGCTATGAGAAGCACTCGATTTCAGGCTTAGGTCCAGACTTGGTTTTCTTCTCTTGAGCAGCAACTTGTTTGATGTTCTTCTTGAAGTTCCTTCTTCTTCCCTTTGCCCTTTTTCTTGAAACGGTGGTCTTTTTAACCATCAACACTTGATGCTCCTTGATTTCTACCTCCATGCCTTTAGCATTGCGAAGAGCTCGGGAATAGTCTTGTCCATCCCTTGCATATTATAGTTCATCACGAAGCTCTTGTAGCTTGGTGGCGTGATTGGAGAATTCATCAATGACACTATCATCGGAAGATTAACTCCCAATTGAATCAAGTGATTATTATACCCGGACATTTTGAGTATGTGTTCCTTGACGAACTATTCTCCTCCATCTTGCAGCTATAGAACTTATTGGAGACTTCATATCTCTCAATCCGGGCATTTGCTTGAAATATTAACTTCAACTCTGGAACATCTCATATCCTCCATGACGTTCAAAACATCGTTAAAGACCGGTTCTAAGCCGTAAAGCATGGCACATCGAACTATCGAGTAGTCATCGCTTTGCTCGCCAGACGTTCTTAACGTCGTCGGTTACATCAGCAGCAGGCACTGGCACCCAGTGGTGCTTCGGGGCGTAATTCTTACGTGCAGCAATGAGGATAATCCTTAGGTTACGGACCCAGTCCGTGTAATTGCTACCATCATCTTTCAACTTTGTTTTCTCAATGAACGCATTAAAATTCAACGGAACAACAGCACGAGCCATCTATCTACAACAAACATAGACAAGCAAAATACTATCAGGTACTAAGTTCATGATAAATTTAAGTTCAATTAATCATATTACTTGAGAACTCCCACTTATACAGACATCTCTCTAGTCATCTAAGTGATCACGTGATCCAGATCAACTAAACCATGTCCGATCATCACGTGAGATGGAGTAGTTTCAATGGTGAACATCACTATGTTGATCATACCTACTATATGATTCACGCTCGACCTTTCGGTCTCCATGTTCCGAGGTTATATCTGTATATGCTAGGCTCGTCAAGTTTAACCCGAGTATTCCGCGTGTGCAACTGTTTTGCACCCGTTGTATTTGAACGTAGAGCCTATCACACCCGATCAACACGTCGTGTCTCAGCACGAAGAACTTTCGCAACGGTGCATACTCACGGAGAACACTTCTTGATAATTAGTGAGAGATCATCTTAAAATGCTACCGTCAATCAAAGCAAGATAAGATGCATAAAGGATAAACATCACATGCAATCAATATAAGTGATATGATATGGCCATCATCATCTTGTGCTTGTGATCTCCATCTTCAAAGCACCGTCGTGATCACCATAAATCACCGGCGCGACACCTTGATCTCCATCGTAGCATCGTTGTCGTTCGCCATCTATTGCTTCTCGACTATCGCTACCGCTTAGTGATAAAGTAAAGCAATTACGAGGCGTTGCATTTCATACAATAAAGCGACAACCATATGGCTCCGCCAATTGCCGATAACTTCGGTTACAAAACATGATCATCTCATACAATAAAATATAGCATCACATCTTGACCATATCACATCACAACATGCCCTGCAAAAACAAGTTAGACGTCCTCTACTTTCTTGTTGCAAATTTTACATGGCTGCTACGGGCTTAGCAAGAACCGTTCTTACCTACGCATCAAAACCACAACGATAGTTCGTCAAGTTGGTGCTGTTTTAACCTTCGCAAGGACAAGGCGTAGCCACACTCAATTCAGCTAAAGAGAGAGAGAGACAGACACCCGCCAGCCACCTTTAAGCACGAGTGCTCGTAACAGTGAAACCAGTCTCGCGTAAGCGTACGCGTAATGTCGGTCCGGGCCGCTTCGTCTCACAATACCGCTGAACCAAAGTATGACATGCTGGTAAGCAGTATGACTTGTATCGCCCACAACTCACTTGTGTTCTACTCGTGCATATAACATCAACGCATAAAACCTAGGCTCGGATGACCTTTGTTGGGGAGCGTAGTAATTTCAAAAAATTCCTACGCACAGCAAGATCATGGTGATGGCATAGCAACGAGAGGGAGAGTGTTGTCCACGTACCCTCGTGAGACCGTAAGCGAAGCGTTAGCACAACGCGGTTGATGTAGTCGTACGTCTTCATGATCCGACCGATCCAAGCACCGAACGTACGGCACCTCCGAGTTCAGCACACGTTCAGCTCGATGACGATCCCCGAGCTTCGGGGATGAGTTCCGTCAGCACGACGGTGTGGTGACGATGATGATGTTCTACCGGCGCAGGGCTTCGCCTAAACTCCACAACAATGTGACCAAGGTGGAATATGGTGGAGGGGGGCACCGCACACGGCTAAGGAACGATCCGTAGATCAACTTGTGTGTCCTAGGGTGCCCCCCGCCCCCATATATAAAGAAGCCAGGGGGAGGAGGCGGTCGGCCAAGGAGGGCGCGCCAAGGGGGGAGTCCTACTCCCACCGGGAGTAGGACTCCCTTCTTTCCTAGTTGGAGTAAGAGAAGGGGGGAAGGAGGAGGAAGAGGGGAAGGAAAGGGGGGGCGCCGCCCCCCTCTCCTTGTCCTATTCGGACTAGGGAGGGGAAGGGATGCGCCCACCTCTTGCCTCCTCTCCTCTTCTCCCTTATGGCCCATGTAGGCCCAATAACCCCCGGGAGGGTTCCGGTAACCCCCCGGTACTCCGGTAAATTGCCGATTTCACCCGGAACACTTCCGATGTCCAAACATAGGCTTCCAATATATCAATCTTTATGTCTCGACCATTTCGAGACTCCTCGTCATGTCCGTGATCACATCCGGGACTCCGAACAAACTTCGGTACATCAAAACTTATAAACTCATAATAAAATTATCATCGTAACGTTAAGCGTGCGGACCCTACGGGTTCGAGAACTATGTAGACATGACCTAGAACCATCCTCGATCAATAACCAATAGCGGAACCTGGATGGCCATATTGGTTCCTACATATTCTACGAAGATCTTTATCGGTCAAACCGCATAACAACATACGTTGTTCCCTTTGTCATCGGTATGTTACTTGCCCGAGATTCGATCGTCGGTATCCAATACCTAGTTCAATCTCGTTACCGGCAAGTCTCTTTACTTGTTACGTAATGCATCATCCCGTAACCAACTCATTGGTCACATTGCTTGCAAGGCTTATAGTGATGTGCATTACCGAGAGGGCCCAGAGATACCTCTCCGACAATCGGAGTGACAAAACCTAATCTCGAAATACGCCAACTCAACATGTACCTTTGGAGACACCTGTAGTACTCCTTTATAATCACCCAGTTACGTTGTGACGTTTGGTAGTACCCAAAGTGTTCCTCCGGTAAACGGGAGTTGCATAATCTCATAGTTACAGGAACATGTATAAGTCATGAAGAAAGCAATAGCAATATACTAGATGATCAAGTGCTAGGCTAACAGAATGGGTCATGTCAATCACATCATTCTCCTAATGATGTGATCCCATTAATCAAATGAAAACACATGTCTATGGTTAGGAAACACAACCATCTTTGATTAATGAGCTAGTCAAGTAGAGGCATACTAGTGACTATATGTTTGTCTATGTATTCACACATGTATCATGTTTCCAGTTAATACAATTCTAGCATGAATAATAAACATTTATCATGATATGAGGAAATAAATAATAACTTTATTATTGCCTCTCGGGCATATTTCCTTCACCTTCCTCGGCCCGGTAGAATGCGGCAGCATCGGACACACTACGGGCAGATCTGCGAACGCTCCTGGAGAGCTCCGAATCCGGGTAAGTAACAGATAATTCACTTTTACATGCTTGCTTTGCATGAAGAATGCCTTACCCGCCGCTATCTTTTTTGTCTCCTCAATCTCCTGGAGGGCCTTCTGGGCTTCGGCCTTAGCCGCTTTGGCACTCTCAAGAGCTGAGGCGAGCTCGGACTCTCGAGTCTTCAAGTCACGCTCCAAACTCTCGTGTTTTTCCACGAGAGCCTGGAGCTCTTGCCGCACCTCCGCCACCCGTGCCTCCTGGTTCTCCCGCTCGGTGCGTTCCGCGGCCGCATTGCGTTCGGCCTCGTACACCGCTTCCTTCAGGGTCGCCACCTCGTTCGTGGCCCCTGCAATACTCACGTTATCCCTATCATTTTTTGCAACCAAATCCTTTTCTACAAGGTATCACTTTAATAAGGTATTACTTACCTTCCTTGTCCTCGAGCTGCTTCTTGGCACGGCCGAGCTCGTTCTCGGACCACTCGAGGCTCTGCTTCAAGGCATTGACCTCCGCAGTCAGTGCGGCAGAGGTCAACAGCGCAGCCTGCATTCCCATATTGACATATTTGTGTTAGACCTGCGTATATCTTTTTAGATCCTTAGTTCGGCTTTTCTTTTCGAACACCAAACTGAGCATCAGGGGCTACTGTCTATGCGGTACTATTTTTACATTTCTTAAATCACATACCTCAAAACCTGTTAGAAGGCTAGTACAGGCTTCAGTCAGCCCGCTCTTGGCGGACTGAACCTTCTGAATCACCGCACTCATGACAGTGTGGTGCTCTTCATCGATGGAAGCGCCGTTGAGCGCCTCCAGCAAACTATCTGGCGCCTTCGATTGGACGGAGGTCACCGGCGTCGCAGTCTCGCCCTTCTTACGAAGGGGCCGCCCGCCGAACTCCGGAACCAATAAAGGTTCCGGTGCATAGTCCGGTCCAATGTCCGGGAGGTTGCCCTGCGGCACCTCCGGGGCCTCCTCCTCCTGGCTGGGCCCCTTCTGGGATCCCACCTCGGCGTTGTCTGCGTCACGGGGGGAGGAGGCAATCAGAAGTGAAGTGCTATTCACATCTGACGAACCCAGGGACCCGCTCGACGAAGTAGGGAGATCATCCTTGGGCGGGCTACATGGTTGTGTTCGGCGTTAGAAGACACTATGCGATGAAAGAGAAATCATGAGGTATTATGGAATCCAGACACTTACGATCTCGCCAGAGGCTTGGCCCTCGAGGGCCACTCCTCTTCGCTGTCGTCGGCATTGGGGGAACAATCCGGAAGAAGGGTCCTTCCCTTCTTGGACCCTTCGGCCTCCCTTGTTGGGGAAGCCTTCCTCTTCTTCTCTCCCCCCCCCCCCCGCTAGGGGAGAGGCCTCTTTCTTCTCCTCCTCGTCTTTGCGGGTGGAATCCGCCTTGGAGTCATCGGACGATGAGTCCGATAACACCTGGCGTCGGGAACTCCTCCGAGTTCCCGTGGCCTTCTTCTTGGCCTTCTTATCCGGCACCACGTAAGGCGCCGGAGCCATCAGTCCCGTTAATCGGGCATCCGCTAGGTCTTCTGGCAAGGGAGCCGGACAGTTAACCTGCCCGGACGTCTTCTGCCAGGCCTGTTAAAGGTAAAGGGAGTTTAGATCCCGCATAGAGGCAAACTATGAAAAACAAGCGTCCCGTAAAGGGTAGAATAGCTTACCTCGCCGGCTGGATGCTGCGAGCTGAATCCGCGATCTTCGGTAGCGGATGCGGGAGCCTCGGCGCCCTTGAACAGCACCTTCCAGGCATCTTCGTACCTAGTGTCGAAGAGCCTGCTTAAGGTTTGGTGTTGTGCCGGATCAAACTCCCACAAATTAAAAGCCCGCTCCTGGCACGGGAGGATCCGGCGGATGAGCATGACCTGGACTACGTTGACAAGCTTGAGCTTCTTATTCACCAAAGTTTGCATGGAGGATTGGAGTCCGGTCAGCTCCTCCGAATCACCCCATGATAGGCCCTTCTCTTTCTAGGAGGTGAACCGTGTGGGGATGCCAGATCTGAATTCGGGGGCCGCTGCCCATTCAGGGTCACGCGGCTCGGTGATATAGAACCACCCGGATTGCCACCCCTTTATGGTCTCCACAAAGGGGCCCTCGAGCCATAGGACGTTGGGCATCTTGCCCACCATGGCACCTCCGCACTCCGCTTGGTGGCCGCCCACTACCTTCGGCTTGACATTGAAGGTCTTCAGCCATAAGCCGAAGTGGGGCTGGATGCAGAGGAAGGCCTCGCACACGACGATAAACACCGAGATGTTGAGGATGAAATTCGGGGCCAGATCGTGGAAATCCAGGCCATAGTAGAACATGAGCCCCCGGACGAATGGGTGAAGTGGAAAACCTAGTCCACGGAGGAAGTGGGTGAGGAACACCACCCTCTCATGGGGCCCGGGGGTGGGGATGAGCTGCCCCTCGTCGAGGAGCCGATGCGCGATGTCGTCGGATAAGTATCCGGCCTTCCGCAGCTTTTTGATATGCCCCTCTGTGACGGAGGAGGCCATCCACTTGCCTCCCGCTCCGGACATGACTGGGGAAGGTTGAGGCGAGATGTGCGGGCTTGGGCGTTGGAGCTCGAGTGCGCGGAAATGGATAAGCAAAGGAGGAAGAAGGCGTAGGTAAAAAGGTGGATCCTTATCCCCTTATATATGGGCGGACGAAACTATGCGTCCCCACCAGCCTGGTAAAACTCGCTTATCTCCCAAGCGCCGCAATCAATGGAGCGGTTGGGTTACCCACGCCCGTATTAATGAGAATCCCGGAATAAGGGGACGCGATCTCTGCTTTGACAAGATGTGCCAAGGAAACCACTTCGCTAAACGCGCTGAGGTGGAACAATAAAAACAATTCGAATAAAGGCTTGGCCGCGGTGTGATGTCACGCCACGAAATACGTCAGCAGATTGAATTTGTGTAAATATTATTCTCTCTACGGTGGTATGTGGAACTTATTTTGCAGAGCCGGACACTATCCTGGTGTTCAAAATCTTCTATGAATTGTTCGGAGGAGGAACCCGCCTTCCAATGCCGAAGACAATATGCGCGCCGGACTCGTCGTCATTGAAGCCTGGTTCAGGGCTACTCTTGAGGAGTCTGGACTAGGGGTGTCCGGATAGCCGAACTATCATCTTTGGCCGGACTCCAAGACTATGAAGATACAAGATTGAAGACTTCGTCCCGTGTTCGGATGGGACTTTCCTTGGCGTGGAAGGCAAGCTTGGTGACATGGATATGTAGATCTCCTACCATTGTAACCGACTCTGTGTAACCCTAGCCCTCTCTGGTGTCTATATAAACCGGAGGGTTTTAGTTCGTAGGACGAACAACAATCATACCATAGGCTAGCTTCTAGGGTTTAGCCTCCTTGATCGCGTGGTAGATCCACTCTTGTACTACCCATATCATCAATATTAATCAAGAAGGAGTAGGGTTTTACCTCCACCGAGAGGGCCCAAACCTAGGTAAAAACATCATGTCCCTTGTCTCCTGTTACCATCCGCCTAGACGCACAGTGCGAGACCCCCTACCTGAGATCCGCCGGTTTTCACACCGACATCGAGTCTCACATGCGCAGTGCTTCAACTCAATTGTGGTGGATTGTGGTCAGTGGGTTCAACCCCAAGGACCCAATGAATCTCACTCCAAGATAAGCAGTTGATGATCAACTCAATGCTACCGCACACAACATGCTTCGCAACATTGTGACTGAAGACTATAGTGATTCCATTGCTCTTCTCAAAACCGCAAAGGAAATTTTGGATTGCCTTGAGGAGGCTCTTGAAGGAGATGAAGCAATTCGAAGATCTCGTTTGGCCTTGGTCAAACAAGAAGTCAATCTCTTTGTGAGGAATGAGGGTGAGTCCGCAGAAGAGGTTTACCGAAGGTTGAAGTCTCTTGTGCTCAACTTGAGAACCTTTGGGTGCACTTGGGCAAATGATGACTTCATCAAGGACAAGTTCACAGATGCTATGGTTCTCACGGAACTTACCATGGTCATGATGGTTCATCAACGTCCGGACTATCACAAGCTGACTTCGGCTCAAGTTGTTTCCACCTTCTCTACCCATGTTCTTTTGGAAACCAAGTCCAAGAAAACATTTGCAATAGCTCAAGCAACCAAGAAATCCAATCTTGCCTTGAAGGCCAAGAAAGTGGTGAGCCAACCCTCGAGGGAGGAAGAAGTGAGTGAAGAGATAGGTGAGGAGGATAATGACACCTCGTGTCCGGCAAATGATTTTGCGGAAGACTTGGCTCTCTTAGTCAAAAAGTACTCCGGGACCATGGCAAACAAAGGAAGAAATCTTCAAGGAAGATCTTTTGGACGAAGGAAATGCTACAATTGTGATAGCCCAAGACAATTTGTTCATGATTGTCCATATGAGAGACGTGACGACAAGTCCGAGAAGCTTGTGCTTAAGAAGAAGAAGTTCACCAAGTTTGCAAAGAGGAAGGATGACAAGGCTCTTGTTCATGAAGAATACATGTCTGGGGATGAAGATGACGGTGATGATGATCAAGTGGGCACGACCGCCTTTGCCATGCATGCCACTACCTCCTCCTCCACCACCGGCCTCTTCGACTCTCCAAACGAGGACAAGCCATTCACTCATCGATGCCTCATGGCCAAAGAGGTAAAAACAAAGTCCGAACCCAAGAAATCCGACAACTACACTCCCAATGTCTCATGTGAGATAGTGGAGGATGAGTGTGAGGAGGGTGTGGATAATGATGAGGAATCCTTAATGGCTTTCATGAAAACTCTTCATGGTGAAGCTCGTGCTTGTTTTGGCGATCTCCTTAAGTCACTTGCCGAACGCGATGACTTTATTGAGAACGTTGAGAACCTCCTTATAGAGGAAAAAGAGAGAGTGGATCTCCTCGAGCACGAACTTAATGAAGAGAGTGTCATGAGAGCATCACTTGAGGAAGTCTTATCTGCTCATCAAATTGACTTTGTTAAAACCAACGATGCTTTGCAACTTGCTCTTGAGAATAAAGATGCTCTTAACATTAGAGTTGAAAAGCTTCTAGTTGACCATACAAGACTTGTTGAGGAGCATGAGTTCCTTGTGATTAGTTCCAAGGTTGTCAAAGGTGACCTCATTGCCCTCACCGAGTCTTATGCCCAACTAAAAGCTACAACCATTAAGGCTCTCACTTGCATACCTCATATTGATTTAAATGATGATGCTTGTACTGCTAACTTTGCTCATGATTGCACTTTCCTTCAAGAGGAAAATAATAAGTTGAAAGCTCAAATTGAGAAAGGGCTTGTATCATGCATCCAAGGGGAGAAAAATCTAAACGACCTCTTGAGCAACCAAAAGGAGTGTGTTGCCAAGGAGGGAGTTGGGTTTAATCCCGCATCTAAGAGTGGTAAGAAAAAGAAGAAGAACAACAACAAGAAGATCGGTCCGACTCCTTCCCCTCCCCAAAAGGTAGTGTTTGTGCATGAAGGGCACAAGGAGAAGGAGAAGGAAATGAAGGGTGTTGGGAATGGAAAGGTCATTAGGGACAAGGCCATTCCCAAGAATTTTGCCAGCAAGAACAATCCATCATATGTTCTCATGAGAGGAGATGATGGCCATACCTTTGCAAAATTTGTTGGAACTAACTATGATGATTATGCTTGGACTATTTGGGTTCCCAAGATCCTTGTTGCTAACTCACCAGGACCCATTGCAAAATGGGTACCTATAACCAAAGCTTGATTATTGTAGGACTATGTCTCCGGTGGAACTCAATGGGTGATCGACAGTGGATGCACCAATCATATGACCGGAGAAAGGGAGATGCTCGTGGAGTTCGTTGATTCACTTAAGGCCTCTTCGAACATCTCCTTCAGTGATAATAGAAAGGGCAAGGTATTAGGTTTGGGCAAGGTGGTAATCTCTAATGATTCATCTCTTTCAAATGTCATGCTTGTCCAATCCCTTCACTACAATTTACTTTCAACTATTCAATTGGCTCGTGCCGGATATGATTCACATTTTGGTGAATTCCATGTGACCGTCTTTAAGAGAAGCAATCTCAAAGTGGTCTTCATTGGGCATGTTGAAGACAACCTTTACGTGGTTGATTTCTCGAAAGAGAAAACTCATCTTGCAACATGCCTAATGGCCAAGGCCGACGTGGGGTGGCTATGGCACCGTAGGCTAGCCCACGTGGGCATGAGAAATTTACAAGCTCTCTTAAAGGGGGAGCACATTCTTGGACTAACCAATGTGTCTTTTGCCAAAGATCGTCCTTGTAGTGCTTGCATTTCCGGAAAGCTTCATGAAAAAGCTCACAAGGTGAAGACTATCATCACCACCTTGAGGCCCCTCGAGCTTATCCATTTGGATCTATTTGGGCCTCCAACATATGATAGTTTGGGAGGAAGGAGATATTGCCTTGTCATTGTTGATGACTTCACAAGATATACTTGGGTGTTCTTTCTCAAGACTAAAGATGAAACTCAAGAAACCTTCATCAACTTTGCCAAAGAAGCTCAACGTCAACATAACTGTGAGATCAAGGCAATCCAAAGTGACAATGGCACCGAGTTCAAAAACTATACAATGGATGATTTCTTGAGTGAAGAGGGGATAAAGCACCAATATGCCTCACCATATACTCCCCAACAAAATGGGGTTGCGGAGAGGAAGAATCAGACTCTTATTGAGATGGCTAGGACCATGCTTGATGAGTACAAATCACCATACAAGCTTTGGGCAGAAGCCATCAACACCGCGTGCCATGCTTCAACCCGGCTTTATCTTCGCAAGCTCAAGAGCAAGACCCCTTATGAGCTCCTAATTGGGAGAAAGCCCAACGTCAAATACTTTCGGGTATTCGGTTGTAAGTGTTTCATTTTAAACAAAAAATCCCGGTGAGCTAAATTTGAGTCTAGAACTTATGAGGGCATATTTGTTGGATATGCATCAAACTCTCATGCTTACCGAGTTCTCAATAAATCCACCGGATGCATTGAGGAAACGGTAAATGTGGAGTTTGATGAAGATAATGGCTCCCACATGGAGAAAATTGTTCCTAGTGTTGTAGGTGATGAGGCTCCTTCACAAGCTATAAGGACAATGGGGATAGGCCACATTCTCCCACAAGAAACACCCCATGTCCAAGTATAAGAAGAAGGAGTAAGAGCCCCTCTTGAGGATTCTCCACAAGGGAAGTCATCACCGATGCCACTTGTCTAAGATGCTTCGGGAAATAATGAACCTATCCAAGAACAAGATCAAGACTCTCATATTCCTGAGCAAGATCAAGAGCAAACTCTTCCAAATAATGAAGAACCAATCGTTGAGGCTCAAGATCAAGCTCAGAGTCATGATCATGATCAAGATCAACCCCAACCACATGTGTCTTCATCGTCATCACTTCCTACAGAGCAAGAACCTGTGGTTGCAAAGAGAAGAGTGTCTCCAAGGTTAAAGAAATCTCAAGGGCAAGCCTCTTCATCAAGTCCAAAACCAAGTGAAGAAGAGCTTGACCGCAAAGAGCAAAAAGTGGCCACCAAGCTGAAACATCTTCAACACCTCACCGAGAACATCTACGGAAGCATCAAAAAGGGGGGTAACTACTCGTAGACGTTTGGCAAATTTTTGTGAACATCACTCGTTTGTCTCTTGTGTTGAACCCCTTAAGGTGGAAGATGCACTTGATGATCCGGATTGGATAGATGCCATGCATGAAGCACTCAACAACTTCACACGCAACAAGTATGGACCCTTGTAGAAAGACCCAAGGAATTTCATAATGTCATTGGAACAAAGTGGATTTTCAAGAACAAACAAGATGAATATGGACAAGTAATAAGGAACAAGGCAAGGTTAGTGGCACAAGGTTTCACCCAAGTTGAAGGTTTGGACTTTGGTGAAACTTTTGCCCCCGTTGCCCGTCTCGAATCCATTCGCATCTTGCTTGCTTATGCCTCTCATCATGATTTCAAATTATATCAAATGGATGTTAAGAGCGCTTTTCTTAATGGTCCTCTTAAGGAGTTAGTGTATGTCAAGCAACCTCCCGGTTTTGAAGACCCCGATCATCCTCTCACATTTATGAACTCCATAAGGCACTCTATGGACTCAAACAAGCACCTAGTGCTTGGTATGATCACCTTACGGCGTTCCTAAGCGAGAAAGGGTTCCAGATTGGGGTAATAGATTCCACTCTCTTTACAAAGAGGGTAAAAGGAGAGTTGTTTGTCTGCCAAATATATGTTGATGATATTATCTTTGGGTCAACTAACCATGCTACTAACGTTGAGTTTCAGAATCTTATGACTAAGGAATTTGCGATGAGCATGACGGGAGAGTTGAAGTTCTTTCTCGGTTTTCAAGTGAAGCAATTGAGAGGTGGAACCTTCATCAATCAATCTCATTATATCCAAGACATGCTCAAGAGATTCAAAATGTAAGATATCTAGCCAAAGAAGACACCCATGGCCACAAATGGTCAACTTCATCTTGATCCAAATGGTAAAGAAGTGGATCAAAAGGTATGTCGCTCTATGATCGGTTTGTTGGGGAACGTAGTAATTTTAAAAAAATTCCTACGCACACGCAAGATCATGGTGATGGCATAGCAACAAGAGGGGAGAGTGTTGTCCACGTACCCTCGTAGACTGTAAGCGAAAGCGTTATGACAACGCGGTTGATGTAGTCGTACGTCTTCATGATCCGACCGATCCAAGTACCGAACGTACGGCACCTCCGAATTCAGCACTCGTTCAGCTCGATGACGATCCCCGGGCTCCGATCCAGCAAAGCTTCGGGGATGAGTTCCGTCAGCACGACGGCGTGGTGACGATCATGATGCTCTACCGGTGTAGGGCTTCTCCTAAACTCCGCGACGATATGACCGAGGTGGAATATGGTGGAGGGGGGCACCACACACGGCTAAGGAACGATCCGTAGATCAACTTGTGTGTCATGGGGTGCCCCCTGCCCCCGTATATAAAGGAGCAAGGGGGAGGAGGCCGGCCCTAGGAGGGGGCGCGCCAAGTGTGGAGTCCTACTAGGACTCCCTAGTCCTAGTAGGATTCCACCTCCCTTGTTGGAGTAGGAGAAGGGGAAAGAGGGGGAGAGGAAGAAGGAAAGGGGGGCTGCGCCCCTTGTCCAATTCGGACCAGAGGGGGTGCAGGCCTCCTTCCTTTTGGCCTCTCTCCTCTATTCCCGTATGGCCCAATAAGGCCCATATACTCCCGGCGAATTCCGTAACTCTCGAAGATTGAAAAATACCCGAATCACTCGGAACCTTTCCGAACTCCGAATATAGTCGTCCAATATATCGATCTTTACGTCTTGGCCATTTAGAGACTCCTCGTCATGTCCCCGATCTCATCCGGGACTCGAACTCCTTCGGTATATCAAAACTCATAAACTCATAATATAAGCATCGCCGAAACCTTAAGCGTGCGGACCCTACGGGTTCGAGAACTATGTAGACATGACCTAGAACTATTCTTGGTCACCAATAGCGGAACCTGGGTGCCCATATTGGCTCCTACATATTCTACGAAGATCTTTATCGGTCAAACCGCATAACAACATACTTTGTTCCCTTTGTCATCGGTATGTTACTTGCCCGAGATTCGATCGTCGGTATCCAATACCTAGTTCAATCTCGTTACCAGCAAGTCTCTTTACTCGTTACGTAATGCATCAATCCATAACTAACTCATTAGCTACATTGCTTGCAAGGCTTATAGTGATGTGCATTACCGAGAGGGCCCAGAGATACCTCTCCGACAATCGGAGTGACAAAAACTAATCTCGAAATACGCCAACCCAACATGTACCTTTGGAGACACCTGTAGTACTCCTTTATAATCACCCAGTTATGTTGTGACGTTTGGTAGCACCCAAACTGTTCCTCCGGTAAACGGAAGTTGCATAATCTTATAGTTACAGGAACATGTATAAGTCATGAAGAAAGCAATAGCAATATACTAAACGATCAAGTGCTAGGCTAACAGAATGGGTCATGTCAATCACATCATTCTCCTAATGATGTGATCCTGTTAATCAAATGACAACTCATGTCTATGGCTAGGAAACTTAACCATCTTTGATTCAACGAGCTAGTCAAGTAGAGGCATACTAGTGACACTATGTTTGTCTATGTATTCACACATGTATTATGTTTCCGGATAAGACAATTCTAGCATGAATAATAAACATTTATCATGAAATAGGGAAATAAATTATAACTTTATTATTGCCTCTAGGGCATATTTCCTTCAGTCTCTCACTTGCACTAGAGTCAATAATCTAGTTCACATCGCCATGTGATTTAACACTAATATTCATATTTGTATATGATTAACACCCATAGTTCACATCGTCATGTGACTAACACCCAAAGGGTTTACTAGAGTCAACAATCTAGTTCACATAGCTATGTGATTAACACCCAAAGAGTACTGAGGTGTAATCATGTTTTGCTCGTTAGAGAAGCTTAGTCAACGGGTCTGTCACATTCAGAGCCGTATGTATTCTGCAAATATTCTATGTCTACAATGCTTTGTACAGAGCTACTCTAGCTAATTGCTCCCACTTTCAATATGTATCCAGACTGAGACTTAGATTCATCTGGATCGGTGTAAAAGCTTGTACCGATGTAACTCTTTACGACGGGCTCTTTTATCACCTCCATAATCGAGAAATATTTCCTTAGTCCTCACTAAGGATATTCTTGACCAATGTCCAGTGATCTACTCCTAGATCACTATTGTACTCCCTTGCGAAATTCAGAGCAAGGTATACAATAGGTCTGGTACATAGCATAGCATACTTTATAGAACCTATGACTGAGGCATAGGGAACGACTTTCATTCTCTTTTCTATTTTCTGCCGTGGTCGGGATTTGAGTCTTACTCAATTTTCACACCTTTGCAACACAGGCAAAAACTCTTTCTTTGATTGTTCCATTTTGAACTACTTCAAAATCTTGACAAGGTATGTATTTATTGAAAAACTTATCAAGCGTCTTGATCTATCTCAATAGATCTTGATGCTCAATATGTAAGTAGCTTTACTGAGGTCTTTCTTTTAAAGAACTCCTTTCAAACACTCCTTTATGCTTTGCAGAATAATTCTACATTATTTCCGATCAACAATATGTCATTCACATATACTTATCAGAAATGTTGTAGTGCTCCCACTCACTTTCTTGTAAATCTGAGGCTTCTTTGTAAGTGCATACAAAAATATATGCTTTGATCAACTTATCAAAGCGTATATTCCAACTCCGACATGCTTGCACCAGTCCATAGATGGATTGCTGGAGCTTGCATATTTTGTTAGCACCTTTAGGATTGACAAAACCTTCTGGTTGCATCATATACAACTCTTCTTTAAGAAAAACATTAAGGAATGCAGTTTTGACATCCATTTGCCAGATTTCATAAATTGTGGCAATTGCTAACATGATTCGGACAGACTTAAGCATCACTACAGTTTGAGAAAATCTCATTGTAGTCAACACCTTGAACTTGTCAAAAACCCTTTTGCGACAAGTCGAGCTTTGTAGATAGTAACACTACTATCAACGTCCGTCTTCCTCTTGAAGATCCATTTATTTTCTATGGTTTGCCGATCATCGGGCAAGTCCACCAAAGTCCACACTTTGTTCTCATACATGGATCCTATCTCAGATTTCATGGCCTCCAGCCATTTTGCGGAATCTGGGCTCATCATCGCTTCCTCATAGTTCGTAGGTTTATCATGGTCTAGTAACATGACTTTCAGAACAGGATTACCGTACCACTCTGGTGCGGACCATACTCTGGAAGACCTACAAATTTTTGTAGTAACTTGATCTGAAGTTTCATGATCATCATCAGTAGCTTCCTCACTAATTGGTGTAGGAATCACTGGAACTGATTTCTGTGATGAACTACTTTCCAATTCGGGAGAAGGTACAAATTACCTTATCAAGCTCTTACTTTCCTCCCACTCACTTCTTTCGAGAGAAACTCCTTCTCTAGAAAGGATCCGTTTTTAGCAACGAATATCTTGCCTTCGGATCTGTGATAGAAGGTGTACCCAACAATTTCCTTTGGGTATTCTATGAAGACGCATTTATCTGATTTGGGTTTGAGCTTATCAGGATGAAACTTTTTCACATAAGCATTGCAGCCCCAAACTTTAAGAAACGACAACTTGGGTTTCTTGCTAAACCACAGTTCATATGGTGTCGTCTCAACAGATTTAGATGGTGCCCTATTAAACGTGAATGTAGCTGTCTCTAATGCATAACCCCAAAACAATAATGGTAAATCAATAAGAGACATCATAGATCGCACCATATTCAATAAAGTGCGGTCACGATGTTCGGACACACCATAACGTTGTGGTGTTCCAGGTGGCGCGAGCTGTGAAACTATTCCATATTGTTTTAATTGAAGACCAAACTCGTAACTCAAATATTCGTCTCCGCGATCAGATCGCAGAAACTTTATTTTCTTGTTACGATGATTTTTCCAGTTTACTCCGAAATTCTTTGAACCTTTCAACTATTTCAGACTTATGTTTCATCAAGTAGATATACCCATATCTGCTCGAATCATCTTGTGAAGGTCAGAAAATAACGAAACTTGCCACAAGCATCAACACTCATTGGATCGCATACATCGGTATGTATTATTTCCAATAAGTCAGTAGCTCGTTCCATTGTTCCGGAGAACGGAGTTTTAGTCATCTTGCCCAAAAGGCGCGGTTCGCAAGCATCAAATGATTCATAACCAAGTGATTCCGAAAATCCATCTTTATGGAGTTTCTTCATGCGCTTTACACCGATATGACCCAAACGGCAGTGCCACAAATAAGTTTGCACTATCATTATTAACTTTGCATATTTTGGCATCAATATTATGAATATGTGTATCACTATGATCGAGATCCAACAAACTATTTTCATTGGGTGTATGACCATCGAGGGTCTTATTCATGTAAACAGAATAACAATTATTCTCTAACTTTAAATGAATAATCGTATCGCAATAAACATGATCAAATCATATTCATGCTCAACGCAAACGCCAAATAACATTTATTTAGGTTTAATACTAATCCCGAAAGCATAGGGAGTGTGCGATGATGATCATATCAATCTTGGAACCATTTCCAACACACATCATCACTTTACCCTCAACTAGTCTCTGTTTATTCTGTAACTCCTGTTTCGAGTTACTAATCTTAGCAACCGAACAAGTATCAAATACTCAGGGGCTACTATAAACACTAGTAAGGCACACATCAATAACCTGTATATCAAATATACCTTTGTTCACTTTGCCATCCTTCTTATTCACCAAATATTAAGGGCATTTCCGCTTCCAGTGACCATTTCCTTCGCAGTGTAAGCACTCAGTTTCAAGCTTTGGTCCAGCTTTGGGCTTGTTCGTGGGAGTGACAACTTGCTTGTCATTCTAGTTGAAGTTCCCTTTCTTTCCCTTTTCCCTTTTCTTGAAACTAGTGATCTTGTCAACCATCAACACTTGATGCTCTTTCTTGATTTCTACCTTCGTCGATTTCAATATCACGAAGAGCTTGGGAATCGTTTTCGTCATCCCTTGCATACTATAGTTCATCACAAAGTTCTACTAACTTGGTGATGGTGACTAGAGAATTCTGTCAATCACTATCTTATCTAGAAGATTAACTCCCACTTGATTCAAGTGATTGTAGTACCCAGATAATCTGAGGACATGCTCACTAGTTGAGCGATTCTCCTCCATCTTTTAGCCATAGAACTTGTTGGAGACTTCATATCTTTCAACTCGGGTATTTGCTTGAAATATTAACTTCAACTCCTGGAACATCTCATATGGTCCATGACGTTCAAAACGTCATTGAAGTCCCGATTCTAAACCGTTAAGCATGGTGCACTAAACTATCAAGTAGTCATCATATTGAGCTAGCCAAACATTCATAACGTCTGCATCTGCTCCTGCAATAGGTCTGTCACCTAGCGGTGCATTAAGGACATAATTCTTCTGTGCAGCAATGAGGATAAACCTCAGATCACGGATCCAATCCGCATCATTGCTACTAACATCTTTCAACACAATTTTCTCTAGGAACATATTAGAATAAACGTATGAAAGCAACAACGCGAGCTATTGATCTACAACATAATTTGCAAAATACTACCAGGACTAAGTTCATGATAAATTTAAGTTCAATTAATCATATTACTTAAGAACTCCCACTTAGACAGACATCTCTCTAGTCATCTAAGTGATTACGTGATCCAAATCAACTAAACCATGTCCGATCATCACGTGAGATGGAGTAGTTTCAATGGTGAACATCACTATGTTGATCATATCTACTATATGATTCACGTTCGACCTTTCGGTCTCCGTTTTCCGAGGCCATATCTGTATAGGCTAGGCTCGTCAAGTTTAACCTGAGTATTCCGCGTGTACAACTGTTTTGCACCCGTTGTATTTGAACGTAGAGCCTATCAGACCCGATCATCACGTGGTGTCTCAGCACGAAGAACTTTTGCAACGGTGCATACTCAGGGAGAACACTTCTTGATAATTAGTGAGAGATCATCTTAAAATGCTACCGTCAATCAAAGCAAGATAAGATGCATAAAGGATAAACATCACATGCAATCAATATAAGTGATATGATATGGCCATCATCATCTTGTGCTTGTGATCTCCATCTTCAAGGCACCATCGTGATCACCATCGTCACCGGCGCGACACCTTGATCTCCATCGTAGCATCGTTGTCGTTACGCCATCTATTGCTTCTACGACTATCGCTACCGCTTAGTGATAAAGTAAAGCAATTCTGAGGCGTTGCATTTCATACAATAAAGCGACAACCATATGGCTCTGCCGATTGCCGATAACCGGTTACAAAACATGATCATCTCATACAATAAAATATAGCATCACGTCTTGACCATATCACATCACAACATGCCCTGCAAAAACAAGTTAGACGTCCTCTACTTTGTTGTTGCAAATTTTACGTGGTTGCTACGGGCTTAGCAAGAACTGTTCTTACCTACGCATCAAAACCACAACGATAGTTTGTCAAGTTAGTGCTGTTTTAACCTTCGCAAGGACCGGGCGTAGCCACACTCGATTCAGCTAAAGTGAGAGAGACAGACACCCGCCAGCCACTTTTAAGCACGAGTGCTCGTAACGGTGAAACCAGTCTCGCGTAAGCGTACGCATAATGTCGGTCCGGGCCGCTTCATCTAACAATACCGCCGTACCAAAGTATGACATGCTGGTAAGAAGTATGACTTGTATCGCCCACAACTCACTTGTTTTCTACTCGTGCATATGACATCTACGCATAAAACCAGGCTCGGATGCCACTGTTGGGGAAGGTAGTAATTTTATAAAAATTCCTACGCACACACAAGATCATGGTGATGGCATAGCAACGAGAGGGGAGAGTGTTGTCCACATACCCTCGTAGACCGTAAGCGGAAGCGTTATGACAACGCGGTTGATGTAGTCGTACGTCTTCACGATCCGACCGATCCGAGTACCAAACGTACGGCACCTCCGAGTTCAGCACACGTTCAGCTTGATGACGATCCCCGGGCTCCGATCCAGCAAAGCTTCGGGGATGAGTTCCGTCAACACGACGGCGTGGTGACGATGATGATGCTCTACCGGCGCAGGGCTTCGCCTAAACTCCGCGACGATATGACCGAGGTAGAATATGGTGGAGGGGGCACCGCACACGGCTAAGGAACGATCCGTAGATCAACTTGTGTGTCATGGGGTGCCCCCCTGCCCCCGTATATAAAGGAGCAAGGGGGAAGGTGTTAGGGAACGTAGTAATTTCAAAAAAATTCCTACGCACACGCAAGATCATGGTGATGATATAGCAACGAGAGGGGAGAGTGTTGTCCACGTACCCTCGTAGACCATAAGCGGAAGCGTTATGACAACGCGGTTGATGTAGTCGTACGTCTTCACGATCCGACCGATCCAAGCACCGAACGTACGGCACCTCCGAGTTCTGCACACGTTCAGCTCGATGACGATCTCCGGCCTTCGATCCAGCTGAGCTCCGGAGATGAGTTCCGTCAGCACGATGGCGTGGTGACGATCTTGATGTTCTACCGGCGCAGGGCTTTGCCTAAGCTTCGCGACGATATGACCGAGGTGGAATATGGTGGAAGGGGGCACCGCACACGGCTAAGGAACGATCCGTAGATCAACTTGTGTGTCTATGGGGTGCCCCCTGCCCCTGTATATAAAGGAGGGAGGGAGGAGGAGGCCGGCCGTAGGAGGAGGCGCGCCATAGGGGAGTCCTACTCCCACCGGGAGTAGGATTCCCCCTTTCCTAGTCCAACTAGGGAACCTTCCATGTAGTAGGAGTAGGAGACTAGGAAGGGGAAGAGAGAAGGGAAGGAAGGAGGGGGTGCGGCCCCTCCCCCTAGTCCAATTCGGACTAGGCCTTGGGGGGGCGCAGCCTGCTCTAGGCAGCCCCTCTCTCTTTCCCGCAGGGCCCAATAAGGCCCAATACTTCTCCCCGGCGAATTCCCGTAACTCTCCGGTACTCCGATAAATACCCGAATGACTCGGAACCTTTCCGAACTCCGAATATAGTCGTCCAATATATCGATCTTTACGTCTCGACCATTTCGAGACTCCTCGTCATGTCCCCGATCTCATCCGGACTCGAACTCCTTCGGTACATCAAAACTCATAAACTCATAATATAAGCGTCGCATCGAAACCTTAAGCGTGCGGACCCTACGGGTTCGAGAACTATGTAGTCATGACCTAAAACCATTCTAGGTCATTAGCCAATAGCGGACCTGGATGCCCATATTGGTTCCTACATATTCTACGAAGATCTTTATCGGTCAAACCGCATAACAACATACTTTGTTCCCTTTGTCATCGGTATGTTACTTGCCCGAGATTTGATCGTCGGTATCCAATACCTAGTTCAATCTCGTTACGGCAAGTCTCTTTACTCGCTCAGAATACGTCATCTCATAACTAACTCATTAGTTACATGCTTGCAAGGCTTAGGTGATGAGTATTACCGAGAGGGCCCAGGATACCTCTCCGACAATCGGAGTGACAAATCCTAATCTTGAATTATGCCAACTCAACATGAACCTTCGAAACACTGTAGAGCACCTTTATAATCACCCGATTCACGTTGTGACGTTTGGTAGCACACAAAGTGTTCTTCCGTACACGGAGTTGCATAATCTCATAGTTGTAGGAACTTTGTATAAGTCATGAAGAAAGCAATAGCAAGTATACTAAGCGATCAAGTGCTAGGCTAACAGAATGGGTCATGTCAATCACATCATTCTTCTAATGATGTGATCCCACTAATCAAATGACAACACATGTCTATGGTCAGGAAACATAACCATCTTTGATTAATGAGCTAGTCAAGTAGAGGCATACTAGTGACTATAGTTTTGTCTATGTATTCACACATGTATCATGTTTCCGGTTAATACAATTCTGGCATGAATAATAAACATTTATCATGAAATAAGGAAATAAATAATAACTTTATTATTGCCTCTAGGGCATATTTCCTTCAGTCTCCCACTTGCACTAGAGTCAATAATCTAGTTCACATCGTCATGTGATTTAACACCAACATTCATATCTGTATATGATTAACACTCATAGTTCACATCATCATGTGACCAACACCCAAAGGGTTTACTAGAGTCAATAATCTAGTTCACATTGCTATGTGATTAACACCCAAAGAGTACTAAGGTGTGATCATGTTTTGCTCGTGGGAGAAGCTTAGTCGACGGGTCTGTCACATTCAGAGCCGTATGTATTTCGCAAATATTCTATGTCCACAATGCTCTGCACGGAGCTACTCTAGCTAATTTCTCCCAATTTCAATATGTATCCAGGGTGAGACTTGGAGTCATATGGATCAGTGTAAAAGTTTGCACTGATGTAACTTTTACAACAAACTCTTTTATCACCTCCATAATCGAGAAACATCTCCTTAGTTCTTACTAAGGATATTCTTGACCAATGTCCAGTGATGTACTCCTAGATCACTATTGTACTTCCTTGCCAAATTCAGAGCAAGGTATACAATAGGTCTGGTACATAGCATAGCATACTTTATAGAATCTATGACTGAGGCATAGGGAATGACTTTTCATTCTCTTTCTATTTTCTGCTGTGGTCGCGGTTTGAGCCTTACTCAATTTCATACCTTTGCAACACAGGCAAGAACTCTTTCTTTGACTGTTCCATTTTGAACTACTTCAAAATCTTGTCAAGGTATGTACTCATTGAAAAATCTTATCAAGCGTCTTAATCTATCTCAATAGATCTTGATGCTTAATATGTAAGCTGCTTCACCGAGGTCTTTCTTTGAAAAACTCTTATTCAAGTATCCTTTCATGCTTTGCAGAATAATTCTACATTATTTCCGATCAACAATATGTCACTCACATATACTAATCAGAAAGGCTGTAGTGCTCCCACTCACTTTATTGTAAATACAGGCTTCATCGCAAGTCTGTATAAAACTATATGCTTTGATCAAATTATCAAAGCGTATATTCCAACTCCGAGATGCTTGCACCAGTTCATAGATGGATCGCTGGAGCTTGCACATTTTGTTAGCACCTTTAGGATTGACAAAACCTTCTAGTTGCATCATATACAACTCTTCTTTAATAAATTCATTAAGGAATGCAGTTTTGACATCCATTTGCCAGATTTCATAAAATGTGGCAATTGCTAACATGATTCAGACAGACTTAAGCATCGATACGAGTGAGAAAATCTCATTGTATTCAACTCCTTGAACTTGTTGAAAACCTTTCGCAACAAGTCGAGCTTGGTAGATAGTAACACTACTATCAGTGTCCGTCTTCCTCTTGAAGATCCATTCATTTAACATGGCTTGCTGATCATCGAGCAAGTCAATCAAAGTCCATACTTTGTTGTCATACATGGATCATATCTCAGATTTTATGGCCTCAAACCATCTCGCATGAATCTGGGCTCATCATCGCTTCCTCATAGTTCGTAGGTTCATCATGGTCTAGTAACATGATTTCCGAACATGATTACTACACCACTCAGTGCGGATCTTACTCTGGAAGACCTACGAGGTTCTGTAGTAACTTGATCTGAAGTTTCATGATCAATATCATTAGCTTCCTCACTAATTGGTGTATTTGTCACAGGAACTGATTTCTGTGATGAACTACTTTCCAATAAGGGAGCAGGTACAGTTACCTCATCAAGTTCTACTTTCCTCCCACTCACTTCTTTTGAGAGAAACTCCTTCTCTAGAAAGGATCCATTATTAGCAACGAATGTTTTGCCTTCGGATCTGTGATATAAGGTGTACCCAACAATTTCCTTTGGGTATTCTATGAAGACGCACTTCTCCGATTTGGGTTTGAGCTTATCAGGATGAAACTTTTTCACATAAGCATCGCAGCCCCAAACTTTAAGAAACGACAACTTGGGTTTCTTGCTAAACCACAGTTCATATAGTGTCGTCTCAACGGATTTAGATGGTGCCCTTTTAACGTGAATGCAGCTGTCTCTAATGCATAACCCCAAAATGACAATCGTAAATCAGTAAGAAACATCATAGATTGCACCATATCCAATAAAGTGCGGTTTACGACGTTCGGACACACCATAACGTTGTGGTGTTCCAGGTGGCGTGAGCTATGAAACTATTTCACATTGTTTTAATTGAAGACCAAACTTGTAACTCAAATATTCGTCTCGCGATCGATCGCGAAACTTTATTTTCTTGTTACGATGATTTTCCACCTCACTCTGAAATTCTTTGAACCTTTCAACTATTTCAGACTTATGTTTCATCAGGTAGATATACCCATATCTGCTCAAATCATCTTGTGAAGGTCAGAAAATAACGATACTTGCCACGAGCATCAATACTCATTGGATCGCATACATCGGTATGTATTATTTCCAACAAGTTAGTAGTTCGTTCCATTGTTCCGGAGAACGGAGTTTTAGTCATCTTGCCCAAAAGGCACGGTTCGCAAGCATCAAATGATTCATAACTAAGTGATTCCGAAAATCCATCTTTATGGAATTTCTTCATGTGTTTTACACCGATATGACCCAAACGGCAGTGCCACAAATAAGTTGCACTATCATTATTAACTTTGCATCTTTTGGCATCAATATTATGAATATGTGTATCACTACGATCGAGATCCAACAAACTATTTTCATTGGGTGTATAACCATTGAAGGTCTTATTCATGTAAACAGAATAACAATTATTCTTTAACTTCAAATGAATAACCGTATCGCAATAAACATGATCAAATCATATTCATGCTCAACACGAACGCCAAATAACATTTATTTAGGTTTAACACTAATCCCGAAAGTATAGGGAATGAGCGATGATGATCATATCAATCTTGGAACTACTTCCAACACTCATCGTCACTTTCCCTTCAACTAGTCTCTGTTTATTCTGTAACTCCTGTTTCGAGTTACTAATCTTAGCAACCGAACAAGTATCAAATAATCAGGGGCTACTATAAACACTAGTAAGGCACATATCAAAAATCTGTATATCAAATATACCCTTGTTCACTTTGCCATCCTTCTTATCCACCAAATATTCAGGGCATTTCCGCTTCCAGTGACCATTCCCTTTGCAGTGTAACCACTCAGTTTCAGGCTTTGGTCCAGCTTTGGCTTTCTTCACGGAGTGACAACTTGCTTGTCTTTCCACTTGAAGTTCCCCTTTCTTTCCCTTTGCCCTTTTCTTGAAACTAGTGATCTTGTCAACCATCAACACTTAATGCTCTTTCTTGATTTCTACGTTCGTCGATTTCAACATCACGAAGAGCTCAGGAATCGTTTTCGTCATCCCTTGCATACTATAGTTCATCACAAAGTTCTACTAACTTGGTGATGGTGACTAGAGAACTCTGTCAATCACTATCTTATCTGGAAGATTAACTCCCACTTGATTCAAGCGATTGAAGTATCCAGACAATCTGAGCACGTGCTCACTAGTTGAGCGATTCTCCTCCATCTTTTAGCTATAGAACTTGTTGGAGACTTCATATCTCTCAACTCGGGTATTTGCTTGAAATATTAACTTCAATTCCTGGAACATCTCATATGGTCCATGATGTTCAAAACATCTCTGAAGTCCCGATTCTAAGCCATAAAGTATGGTGCACAAAACTATCAAGTAGTCATCATATTGAGCTAGCCAAACGTTCATAACATCTGCATCTGCTCCTACAATAGGTCTGTCACCTAGCGGTGCATCAAGGACATAATTCTTCTGTGCAGCAATGAGGATTAACCTCAGATCACGGATCAAATCCGCAACATTGCTACTAACATTTTCAACACAGTTTTCTCTAGGAACATATCAAAATAAACATATGAAAGCAACAATGCGAGCTATTGATCTACAACATAATTTGCAAAATACTACTGGGACTAAGTTCATGATAAATTAAAGTTCAATTAATCATATTACTTAAGAACTCCCACTTAGACAGACATCTCTCTAGTCATCTAAGTGATCACGTGATCCAAATCAACTAAACCATGACCGATCATCACGTGAGATGGAGTAGTTTTCAATGGTGAACATCACTATGTTGATCATATCTACTATATGATTCATGCTCGACCTTTCGGTCTCCGTGTTCGAGGCCATATCTCGCATATGCTAGGCTCGTCAAGTTTAACTCGAGTATTCTGCGTGTGCAAAACTGGCTTGCACCCGTTGTGGATGGACGAGAGCTTATCACACCCGATCATCACGTGGTGTCTCGGCACGACGAACTTTGGCAACGGTGCATACTCAGGGAGAACACTTCTTGATAACTTTAGTGAGAGATCATCTTAAAATGCTACCGTCAATCAAAGCAAGATAAGATGCATAAAGGATAAACATCACATGCAATCAATATAAGTGATATGATATGGCCATCATCATCTTGTGCTTGTGATCTCCATCTCCAAGCACCGTCGTGATCACCATCGCCACCGGCGCGACACCTTGATCTCCATCGTAGCATCGTTGTCGTTTACGCCATCTATTGCTTCTCGACTATTGCTACCACTTAGTGATAAAGTAAAGCAATTACGAGGCGCTTGCATTTCATACAATAAAGCGACAACCATATGGCTCCTACCGATTGCCGATAACCGGTTACAAAACATGATCATCTCATACAATAAAATATAGCATCACATCTTGGCCATATCACATCACAACATGCCCTGCAAAAACAAGTTAGACGTCCTCTACTTTGTTGTTGCAAATTTTACGTGGCTGCTACGGGCTTAGCAAGAACCGTTCTTACCTACGCATCAAAACCACAACGATAGTTTGTCAAATAGACTCCGTTTTAATCTTCACAAGGACCAGGTGTAGCCACACTCGATTCAACTAAAATTGGAGAAACGGGCACCCGCTAGTCACCTGTGTGCAAAGCACGGCGGTAAAACTAGTCTCGCGTAAGCGTACGCGTAATGTCGGTCCGGGCCGCTTCATCCAACAATACCGCTGAACCAAAGTATGACATGCTGGTAGGCAGTATGACTTATATCGTCCACAACTCACTTGTGTTCTACTTGTGCATATAACATCAACGCATAAAACCTAGGCTCGGATACCACTGTTAGGGAACGTAGTAATTTCAAAAAATTTCCTACGCACATGCAAGATCATGGTGATGATATAGCAACGAGAGGGGAGAGTGTTGTCCACGTACCCTCGTAGACCGTAAGCGGAAGCGTTATGACAACGCGGTTGATGTAGTCGTACGTCTTCACGATCCGACCGATCCAAGCATCGAACATACGGCACCTCCGAGTTCTGCACACGTTCAGCTTGATGACGATCTCCGGCCTCCGATCCAGCTGAGCTCCGGAGATGAGTTCCGTCAGCACGACGGCATGGTGACGATCTTGATGTTCTACCGGCGCAGGGCTTCGCCTAAGCTTCGCGATGATATGACCGAGGTGGAATATGGTGGAAGGGGGCACCGCACACGGCTAAGGAATGATCCGTAGATCAATTTGTGTGTCTATGGGGTGCCCCCTGCCCCAGTATATAAAGGAGGGAGGGAGGAGGAGGCCGGCCCTAGGAGGAGGCGCGCCATAGGGGAGTCCTACTCCCACCGGGAGTAGGATTCCCCCTTCCTAGTCCAACTAGGAACCTTCCATGTAGTAGGAGTAGGAGACTAGGAAGGGAAGAGAGAAGGAAGGAAGGAGGGTGCGGCCCTCCCTAGTCCAATTCGGACTAGGCCTTGGGGCGGCGATCCGCCCTAGGCAGCCCTCTCTCTTTCCCGCAGGCCCAATAAGGCCCAATACTTCTCCCGGCGAATTCCCGTAACTCTCGGTACTCCAATAAATACCGAATGACTCGGAACCTTTCCGAACTCGAATATAGTCATCCAATATATCGATCTTTACGTCTCGATCATTTCGAGACTCCTCGTCATGTCCCCGATCTCATCCGGGACTCGAACTCCTTCGGTACATCAAAACTCATAAACTCATAATATAAATCATCATCGAAACCTTAAGCGTGCGGACCCTACGGGTTCGAGAACTATGTAGTCATGACCTAAAACCATTCTAGGTCATTAGCCAATAGCGGACCTGGATGCCCATATTGGTTCCTACATATTCTACGAAGATCTTTATCGGTCAAACCGCATAACAACATACTTTGTTCCTTTGTCATCGGTATGTTACTTGCCCGAGATTTGATCGTCGGTATCCAATACCTAGTTCAATCTCGTTACGGCAAGTCTCTTTACTCGCTCATGAATACGTCATCTCATAACTAACTCATTAGTTACATGCTTGCAAGGCTTAGGTGATGAGTATTACCGAGAGGGCCCAGGATACCTCTCCGACAATCGGAGTGACAAATCCTAATCTCGAATTATGCAAACTCAACATGAACCTTCGAAACACCTATAGAGCACCTTTATAATCACCCGATTCGTTGTGACGTTTGGTAGCACACAAAGTGTTCTTCCGTACACGGAGTTGCATAATCTCATAGTTGCGTAAACTTTGTATAAGTCATGAAGAAAGCAATAGCAAGATACTAAACGATCAAGTGCTAGGCTAATGAATGGGTCATGTCAATCACATCATTCTTCTAATGATGTGATCCCACTAATCAAATGACAACACATGTCTATGGTCAGGAAACATAACCATTTTTGATTAATGAGCTAGTCAAGTAGAGGCATACTAGTGACTATAGTTTTGTCTATGTATTCACACATGTATCATGTTTCCGGTTAATACAATTCTAGCATGAATAATAAACATTTATCATGAAATAAGGAAATAAATAATAACTTTATTATTGCCTCTAGGGCATATTTCCTTCAGAAGGAGGCCAGCCCTAGGAGGGGCGCGCCAAGTGTGGGGTCCTACTAGGAAAGGGGGGCTACGCCCCTTGTCCAATTCGGACCAGAGGGGGGGCGCAGGCCTCCTTCCTTTTGGCCTCTCTCCTCTATTCCCGTATGGCCCAATAAGGCCCATATACTCCCCGGCGAATTCCCGTAACTCTCCGGTACTCCGAAAAATACCCGAATCAGTCGGAACCTTTCCGAACTCCGAATATAGTCATCCAATATATCGATCTTTACGTCTCGACCATTTCGAGACTCCTCGTCATGTCCCCGATCTCATCCGGGACTCCTAACTCCTTCGGTACATCAAAACTCATAAACTCATAATATAACTGTCATCGAAACCTTAAGCGTGCGGACCCTACGGGTTTGAGAACTATGTAGACATGACCTAGAACTATTCTTGGTCAATAACCAATAGCGAAACCTGGATGCCCATATTGGCTCCTACATATTCTACGAAGATCTTTATCGGTCAAACCGCATAACAACATACTTTGTTCCCTTTGTCATCGGTATGTTACTTGCCCGAGATTCGATCGTCGGTATCCAATACCTAGTTCAATCTCATTACCGGCAAGTCTATTTACTCGTTACGTAATGCATCAATCCGTAACTAACTCATTGGCTACATTGCTTGCAAGGCTTATAGTGATGTGCATTACCGAGAGGGCCCAGAGATACCTCTCCGACAATCGGAGTGACAAAACCTAATCTCGAAATATGCCAACCCAACATGTACCTTTGGAGACACCTGTAGTACTCCTTTATAATCACCCAGTTACGTTGTGACGTTTGGTGGCACCCAAAGTGTTCCTCCGGTAAATGGGAGTTGCATAATCTTATAGTTACAGGAACATGTATAAGTCATGAAGAAAGCAATAGCAATATACTAAACGATCAAGTGCTAGGCTAACGGAATGGGTCATGTCAATCACATCATTCTCCTAATGATGTGATCCCGTTAATCAAATGACAACTCATGTCTATGGCTAGGAAACTTAACCATCTTTGATTCAACGAGCTAGTCAAGTAGAGGCATACTAGTGACACTATGTTTGTCTATGTATTCACACATGTATTATGTTTCCGGTTAATACAATCTAGCATGAGTAACAAACATTTATCAGGAAATAAGGAAATAAATAATAACTTTATAATTGCCTCTAGGGCATATTTCCTTCACGGTTCCTTGCTTTACCTTTGTGCATCTAGGCCAGATATTATGTTGAGTGTGTGTATGTGTGCAAGATTTCAATCTGCTCCTAAGGAGAGCCACTATTCAGCAGTGAAAAGGATCCTTCGATATTTGGTTACCCCAAACTTGGGTCTTTGGTATCCCAAGGGATCATCATTTGAGTTAATGGGTTACTCGGATTTGGATTGGGGCGAAGACAAGGTTGATCGCAAGTCCACCTCCGGTTCATGTCAATTTCTAGGGAGGTCGTTGGTAAGTTCGTCTTCAAAGAAGCAAAACTGTATATCTCTCTCCACAGCTGAAGCCAAGTATATTGTTGTCGGAAGTTGTTGTGCCCAATTATTATGGATGAGGCAAACTTTGATGGATTATGGTGTCAAATGTGACAAAGTGCCTCTTTGGTGTGACAATGAAAGTGCCATCAAGATCGCCGAGAATCCGGTTCAACATAGCAAGACCAAGCATATTGAGATTCGTCATCATTTCATTAGAGATCATGTGGCCAAGGAAACATTGATTTACTCCATGTCAACACCGAGAATCAACTTGCAGACATTTTCACCAAGCCCCTTGACGAAGCAAGATTCTGCGAGTTAAGGCATGAGCTAAATATCATGGATATTAGTAACTTCGGATGAAACTCTTGCTCATACACACATACTCATGTACTATCTTGCTTAGATGTAGGCACATGTCTAGGGGGAGCTAGCTCAACCCATGAGCTATCTTATCCTGGAAGTGCATAAAACAAACTCAATCTTTCACATTAGCCACTTTAGGTGGTACTTGTGCTTCAAAGATGAGTATTGGTCTTGGGCCCAAGGTTCATATCTTCGCGGTGCCATACCAAGTAAACTCAAACATGGTGGCCCCAGCCACCGCCCTCGCTTGAGGGTTGTGTCCGTGTTTGTTTCGCTTGTGTGGTGTGTTGTTTCTTTTCCTTTTTTTTGTTTGGTTCTCCTTGCTTCTCTTTTGGTACAAGTTCTCCACATATACCCTTTCCATAGTGATAGGTATTTCCTCGCGGCGTATTCAGAAATGTAGACCGAGTGCTTTGTGAAGTAGGGGTAAGAGTATACACTCATCCCTGTATTTAAAACAAATCCACTCATGTCAAAGTTCTGATTACCCCTGCAAGACTGAGCTGTACCGTGCACACGGGCTCCGTGCCCACGGGCTCAGATCGTCTTGACGGGACCCCCATGTGCACGGGATCTCTTAGCCCGTGCGCACGGGGTGCTGATTCTGGTCCTGAGGAGGTGGGGCGTGGGGGGGCTCGGGCTCATTTCCGCCCATTCGCCCCCTCCACTCCCCAGAAAGCCTCCAGCGCCCCCGCCGCCGCCTCCCCTCGCTGGAGCTCCTTCGGGCTTCGTCGGGGTTCTTCCTCAGTGGATCTACATCCAGATGGGGTCCTCCTCCGGTTGGTCTTGCCTCCTTGGTCTATCTCCTTGTGTTCCTATCTTTTTCTCTAGCTTTAGGGTTTCTTTGCTCCCTAGATTTGTTTGGCCTCAACTGTTTGTAGATAGAAGTCTAGTCCTTAGATCCTCTAGTCCCTCTGCTACACCCACTCCCAGAGTTCATTCTGGTAGTGGCTGCTGCTGGGAGACCCTCGTGTCCACGAGGTGTTTGACCCTGTGCGCACGGGGCCCCGTGCCCACGGTCCTATACCGTGCGCACGGGACCCCCATGCCCACGGAGTCTAAACCCCTGTGTGCACAGGCTATCCAGGAACTTTTGCCTAGATTTTTGTCTATCTCCTTGCCATTCATCTTGCACTTGTACTCATTTGTGTTTCGTTCTTTGTGTTTTTGGGTGTTTGCGTGTGTTTCAGACTCCGCTGATAAGAGGTCTGAGCTTCGTCGCAAGCGTGGAAAAAGAGGATCAGAGGACTTCACCATTGCTCGTCGTCACCGCCCGAAGGCATGGGTCAGGGTGCAGGTGCAGTGGGGCCGTGTTCACCGTGCTGCCTCAAAGCGGCCCGTTGTAGAGGCTTCCGATAATTCTGAGGAAGAATATGACTCGCAAGATGATGTTTACTATGCCAATCCCAATAATGATGATGAGATAGAAGAAGGAGATGATCGTGGTGAGGAAGATGAAGAAGAGGATGAGGAGTCTAATCCGGAGCAAGCCATTCCGGGCGGGCGTGACCTCCGGAATTTGTCTCTTGTCAAGTGGACCAAGCCAGAGATCTGGGCTAAGAGACAGAGCCATCCGTATGTTGCTGCCACTAGTATGGGAGTGGATCCCCGGTTCAAGAATGAGTTTCAGCAAAGGGTCTATCATGAGCTTTTTATGACCAAGTCAAAGAATTTTGCTCCTCACAAGCAAGTCAACACTGAGAGTTTGTGCGACAATGATCATCTGTATCCCGGTGTGTACTCCGCTCTTGGACGACTGGGTCTGATTCCGTTTGTCACCTTCAACCACCCCTATAATGAAGATCTAGTGATGCAGTTCTTTGCCACTCTGTACTTCTCCAATGATTCTGCTCGCACCCTCACATGGATGTCCGGAACGCATCAGTGCAGCTCCTATGGCAAAGTTCTCCGAGATCATTCCCTACCCGTTCATGGATGAAGAGACCGTTTCTGATGAGTTTGGCGTTGTTCGGGAAAGTGGGCAGCGCACTAAAGATGAGATTGCCTTTGCTTACAAACAAGAGAAGTCGTTTGTCACTGGGTCAATCAAAGACCTCTTGCCCCTCTATGATACCATGCGCCATATCCTGAGGTATACCCTCACTCCAAAGGTCAGGGATTCCCAAAACATTCGGAGCTCCATGCTTGATGTCTTTGTGTATCTTCATCAGAAGAAGAACGTGGATGTTCTGGATTTCATGTACTACGAGCTGCGTCAGTGTGTACAAGAGAACAAGTCCTTGATCTATGCTCCTTTCATACAGGCGTTGATTGAGACCGTCTGTCCAGCAAAGTACATTGCCAGCTTCAAGACTTCTGTTCCCAAGCGCAACTCCAACTGGACCCCAGCTGCTCTTGATCCCTATGTGCCTATCAAGAAGGGGCGCAACCCTAGGCCTGAGGATCGTGTTGCCTACACTCCAGGCATGTCCTCTACTACACGGATCCCTCGTGGTCGGGCCAAGTCTGTTGGCTCTGAGGCCATCTTTGCCAAGGTAGAGAAGAAGTCACTGTTCAAGACCTTGAGCAACATGTTCAAGATGTGTCAGTCGATTCAGCGTCGTTAGATCAAGGAAATCAACAAGGAGAAGCTTGTTCGGCGTGAGCAGAAGGCAGCAAGGGCTGCTGCTGGTGAGGAGGTCGGTCCAGGTTCAGAGGATGTCAACAGTGAGGCCACTTCTCGGTATTTCCCAATGGCCGGGTGGCGTTTTGATGATGATGATGATGCCTCGAGTGCTCCTCCTCTTGTCTAATGGGTCTCGTGTCGCCATTTGTCTCCTTTTTGTTGTCTTGATGACAATGGGGGAGAAGTGGTGTGTGGTGTGCGTTCGTGGGTGTGTTGAGATCTTAAGCCTCTTGTTTCTCGCTGTTGGTTGGTTTTAGTTGGCTTGGGATACTCTTATTTACCTTTTGTCTGTGTGGTTGTGAGACTCTAGCTTTATTATTGAACCTTGCCATTATCCTCTTATGCTTATTGGGTCTCACATTATTTTCTCACCACACTGTGTCATGAGTTCTAGGCACCGTTATAGGTTTATTTTGTTGAATCTCATGACTTTTCAATAATGATCTTGGTCGAACCTCCTATGGGTGTTCTAGATGCATTCTTGTTTTCGGGCACACATATAGGGGGAGCTATCATGATCATTATTTGTTCCATGGCTTTCTATCTATTTATCCTCTATGACATGCTCTAACCACGTTGTCATCAATGCACCAAAAAGGGGGAGATTGAAAGTGCTAGTGGCACTTATGCTTTATTTTGGTGTGACGACAATGTGGTTAGTTGAACTAATATCGGTTGCTAAAGTTTATCTCAGGTTATTGGTTCTAAGTGCCCGCGATGGAGATGTGCGACCCCCCATTTCAAAAAGGACAAAGGCGTTGTCTTTCGACACTTCGAAGGTTTAGTTTTGGTTTGCTTCGAGTCGTAGGAAAGACCGCACAATTAAGAGGGGTTTGTGTGGATAAATGTCGTGTGGGAATGCCATTGCCGAGCCTTACTCTCTTACCCTTCCCACTCCGACCACCTAATAAGGACCTAGTGTGTATCTGTGGTACTCGAGAAAGTTGCAATAGAAAGTTCTTGGGTACCCGTGCAAGACGGGTTTTGACCCCGTCTTGCACGAGTCTCGCAGAACTCTCTGGGTACCCCATGCGCACGGGGTCGCATGATTGCCTCTGAGTACCCCGTGCGCACGGGACTGACTTAGCCCGTGCGCACGGGCTCCAACGGGCAGAAATCCCCACCAGCCCCTGAACACTATATAAAGGCCCTTCTTCCACCTCCAACCTTCAACCCTAATGTCTTGTTGAGCTCCACCATTGCTACACCCCCTTTTGCTCAGTACTCTCAATCCCTCCACCCAAACTTGTTGAAACTTTGGGGATTGGGAGAGCAAGACCCGATCTACATCTTGACCAAACCAAATCGCGTTCCCTGCAACATTTCTTCCCCATTGACTTGTTACTCTTGGAGCTTGGACTCTTAGGCGGCTAGAGGTTCCTCCGGAAGCTTCCTTGCTTGTGGTGTGCTCCGGAGAAGTTTGTAAAGGTGTGGTGGTCGCCTTCAAGACCAGCCCCGAGTGTTTTGAGGCTCATCCGTTGGGGGTGACTCGAAGGAGAATACGGTGAGCCTTTGGTGGCGTTCCGCAAGCTTTGGCTCCGGCACCGCTCCAAACGGAGATTAGCTCTTCCCCAAGGAAGAGTGAACTTCGGGTTAAAATCCGCGTCCTCGTCTCACTTGTGGTTAATCCCTTCCCGCACCTTTCCTTGTTGTTGTATGCTTGTTGGCTTGCTAAGTAGTTTTTTGCCTAGCATATTTATCTTGGAGCTTGCTTTTCATATAGGTTGCATTCACCTACTTGCATATCTAGTGAACTCTTTTATCCGCTAAGCCTTAAAATCTACTAGAAAAATTAAAATTTGTAGTCTCCTATTCACCCCCCCCCCTCTAGTCGACCGTATCGATCCTTTCAGGGGGGCGTGCGCCACCTTGGTGGCCTACCTCCTCTCCTCCACTATGGCCCAATAGGCCCAATAACTTTCCCGGGGGGGTTCCGATAACCTCCCGATACTCTGAAAAATCCCCAATCTTTTTCGGAACCATTCCGGTGTCCGTATATAACCTTCCAATATATCAATCTTTACCTCTTGACCATTTCGAGACTCCTAGTCATGTACGTGATCTCATCCGGGACTCAGAACAAACTTCGGTCACCAAAACACATAACTCATAATACAAATCGTCATCAAACATTAAGCATGCAGACCCTACGTGTTCGAGAACTATGTAGACATGGCCGAGACACATCTCCGGTCAATAACCACTAGCGGAACCTAGATGCTCATATTGGCTCCTACATGTTCTATGAAGATGTTTATCGGTCAAACCGCATAACAACATACGTTATTCCCTTTGTCACCGGTATGTTACTTGCCCGAGATTCGATTGTCGGTATCCTCATACCTAGTTCAATCTCATTACCAGCAAGTCTCTTTACTTGTTCCATAATGCATCATCCCGCAACTAACTCATTAGTCACATTTGCTTGCAAGGCTCATCATGATGTGCATTACTGAGAGGGCCCAGAGATACCTCTCCGATACACGGAGTGACAAATCCTAATCTCGATCTATGCCAACTCGACAAACACCTTCGGAGACACCTGTAGAGCATCTTTATAATCACCCAGTTACGTTGTGACGTTTGATAGCACACAAGGTGTTCCTCCGGTATTCGGGAGTTGAATAATCTCATAGTCAGAGGAATGTGTATAAGTCATGAAGTAAGCAATAGCAATAAAACTAAACAATCATAATGCTAAGCTAACGGATGGGTCTTGTCCATCACATCATTCTCTAATGATGTGATCATGTTCATCAAATCACAACACATGTCTATGGCTAGGAAACTTAACCATCTTTGATTAACGAGCTAGTCAAGTAGAGGCATACTAGGGACACTCTGTTTTGTCTATGTATTCACACATGTACTAAGTTTCCAGTTAATACAATTCTAGCATGAATAATAAACATTTATCATGATATAAGGAAATATAAATAACCACTTATTATTGCCTCTAGGGCATATTTCCTTCAATCTAACCCTGTTTTCTAAAGTGTATTTCTTCAGGAAATTGCTCAAGTACCTCAAGGTAAGTATATGCATCACACTCACGTGCATGATCATCTCTTACTTGTTGCACATATTTTTTTGCAAGGAAGAATCATGGATATGAATATGAAGATACTGCATTCTCATTCTTTTGCTCTAACTAATGCATATAGCCAAGATACATGTAACACATTACGTATTCCTTCTTGTTGTGCATCTATATTCCAAAAGCTATTATCATTTAAGTGGCTACACACTTGTAGTGGTAGCATATGCATGTTACATGTTCTCTCAAAGCTTTCATACATTTCTTAAAATTCTTTACTTTAAGTTTTGATGTATGCTGTCATCAATTATCAAAAAGGGGGAGATTGAAAGCACATTTGCTCCCTTGGTGGCTTCGGTAATTCATGTCAACATACATATTGTTGGACTAATGCTTTCATCTATTATGTTTCAGAAAATTTCAATGTTGGCATGGCAAGGACATGAGACTGTGGACCCCTTGAAAATGCTAAGGACATGTATTGGCAAATCTTAAAGACTCTACATTTTTGGTTAAGTGATCCAAGATCACATTGAGTCCATTGAAAAGCCAATACTATTAAAAGGGGATGATGTTTTGATCATGACTCAATTGCTCAAGTGCTTGAAGATATTGCTCCAAAAATCCTCAACCACTTTCTCAATATCGTATCTATCCAGACCTTAAATAGCCAACTTGGTCCCACCGAATATATCCCATCCGAACTCACCGAGTTGATCCTATACACGTCAAACCCTAGAATTTTGGTTGTACCGAGATGACGACCGGTTTCACCGAGTTGCACTAGCCAAGTTTCTGTAACCCAATTTGTTCACTTCAGAATCACCGAGTTGAACCGATCGGAATTACCGAAATGAAGTCTTTCCTAGTACATCGCATTTCGGTCCATCCGAGATTTCCAGTTCGATCTCACTGAAAAGCCCAACATTCATATCTTTTACACAGGTCGGTCTCACCGAGTTTTTAGTTTGGTGTCACCGAGTTGAGTCAAAAGGATGTAACAATTGGATTTCGGGTGAAGGCTATAAATACCACTCCACCCCCACCTTCTCTTTAAGAGAGCCATCAGAACGAAACTACACTTCCACCATTCATTTTCTGAGAGAGATCCACCTACTCATGTGTTGAGATCAAGACATTCCAATCCAGCCATTTGAACCTTGATTTCTAGTCTCCTCAAGTTGCTTTCCACTCCCATCCTTCTCCTACACAAGCCAAATCTGTGAGAGAGTGATTGAGAGATTGAGGAGACTATCTTTTGAAGCATATGAGCAAGGAGTTCATCATCAACAACAACATCTATTATCCTTTGGAGAGTGGTGTTTCCTAGATTGGTTAGGTGTCACTTGGGAGCCTCCAAGATCTTGTGAAGTTGAACCAAGGAGTTTGTAAGGGCAAGGAGATCGCCTACTTTGTGAAGATCTACCCCGAGTGAGGCTAGTCCTTTATGGACGTAAGCCATGGTGGAATAAACAGGGTTGCTTCTTCATGGACCCTTCATGGGTGGAGCCCTCCGCAGACTCATGTAGGTGTTACCCTCCGTGGGTTGAAGTCTCCATCAACGTGGACGTACGATAGTGCCACATATCGGAACCATGCCAAAAATCATCGTGTCTTCATTGCGTTTGATCTTCCATGTCTGGCCCTTTATTTTCCGCACAATTGCATGTTGTATTGTTTCCGCTGCTCTACCTCTAGATGTGCATGCGTAGGAAGTTTTGGTTGTATCTTAACTAGTGCCAAAATCTGCCTGAATTTCAAGAAAACTAAAAAACTGCACCTTTGGTTGGTTAAGTGTCTATTCACCCCCCCCCCTATAGATCTATCTTCTCGATTCTGCCCCGCCGGTACCGCTGACCGTGACGGCTGGCGTCAGGGCAGCCCGACACTGTAGAAGCGTCGTGCCACCCACCCCGTGACGTTGAGGCCTACAGGCCACGGTACCGAACAGCCGGCGGGACCCAGCAATCGGCGGACCCCACTAGAGGCCAAAGACACTGGCAGCAGGTGCCCACCCCTCTTTCTCAGATATTTTATAACCTGGGAGGCCCAAGTATAAGACCTCCTAGGAGCCCCCTGGCAGGTCGGCCATTTCATCCCACCCACCCACCCCCCTCCCCCCCCCCCACACACACAAGGGGGAGAGAGAGAGAGAGAGCTCAGAGCCCTCTTCTTCCTCCTTCGATATAGCTCCAGGAGCAACCATGTACACCTTGTGTTCATCAAAGAGATCATTGTAAGAGTAGGGGTGTTACCTCCATGCGAGGGCCCTGAACCTGGGTACGTCGTTATGTCCGCCAGTGCTCATGTCTAATCCCGCATCCGGACACCATCGATGTCTATCGGCCCCTAACCACACGAGATAAGCCACCCCCATGGCGTCGTGCAAATAACACGACACCCCCCGGTGTCACTTATATAACAGCGAAGGGGCCGAATTTTTGGGTCGCCCTGTTTTTCTTTTTTCGGGCTGGCCGATATAAAGGGTCTGTTCAGGCCAAAAAAATGACCAACCATCATCCGGAATTTTTCACACCGGCGGCCTTTGGCAGGATCTACTGAAGATGCTCTAATATGATTTAACATCAATGCAAAGGGGTGTTTGAAAGAAAGAAAAATCTTCCTGCTCTAACAGTCGAACTGCCTGCCCCTCGACCTCGCTGAAATTACAAGATATTTGCCACCGCAGGTTCCCGTTCAGGTTTCCCCAATTCATCGCCCGAACCCTCCTGCTCGTGGCCATGGTGCTTGGCGGCGGAGGCTAGGTTATCTCGGCGCCGCCGTCCCTCACTCCGGCTCTCACCCACCGCCATTGCCCACTCCATCCGGCCGCTGCCCCATCCCTCTGCTCGTCCCGTCGTTGCTCCAAACCTGCAGCTCGTCTTGCCGCAGCCCCGAGATCGATCCGTCTCCAAGCCTCGTCCACCGCCCGCTGCCGCCGCGCGGAAGGTGTTTGACACCCAGGCCGACGCGAAGGAGTGCCCCAGGCTGCGGATCTGTTGGAGGTTGCCGCCAGGTCCACCCTCTGCCTCTTACTTTACGTATGTGTCTTGAATTGTCTACCCATAGAGTGGATTCAAAAAATTCGGATGAACGGGTGAAGGGATTTGTGGCATCAATGTATTGATTAAATTTCTGTGTGGATTAAGTTTCTGTGTGGTCATATGTATGTGTTGAATGTTTAACACATGAGAGTGACATGCAATTTTATTTTTGTGGACCACACTGCAGTGGTACACATGCATTTCCTTTACAGCACATCGCATATTTGTTCTTCACCATATTTTCAACATATGGCAGTGCACATTACATACGTATGCATGAGATTGTTTAGAACACATAGAAGTGAGCAAGTTATTTTGGCATAGCCTTTTGTCATTGAACGCTCATTTGGTTCTGTCGAGATAAATAGTGAATGCTTGTGGGCATACCTAGCTTTCTGGTCGATAATAAGCAAAAAAAAAGGTACAGTTTTATGGTGAACTTGATTTTCTCAGCAACTTCTGCAAAGAATATCAGAAACAATTTGCTTGTATACTCCTGGATGAAACAAAAAAAAATATTGGCAACTTCTGCGAATAATAGCCAGAAATAATTGTTTTGTACACTCCTAAAGGTCAGCCAGGTGCATGTAGCTCCCGCTTGCGCAGGGTCCGGGGAAGGGTCCGACCACTTTGGGTCTATAGTACGCAGCCTTTCCCTACATTTTTGTAAGAGGCTGTTTCCAAGACTTGAACCCTGTTTTGTACACTCCTGAATGAAACAATTGTTTTTCTTGGCAACTTCTGCAAATAACTGTAAAAAAACTAAGTTTACCATTGAAAAAAGCTACTATTTATAAACCTTCCCCAAGAATCAGGTACAATTTTCACTAGCTTGTTCTCATTGTGGTTTATCGGGATTATCTGGACAACTGGCTTCTGCACAAGCTTAACTTGTTTCAAACCCACCCATTATCGTGATGTCGCTGAACCGGACAACATCATCAACTTCGAGTGGCACAGCTTCTCCTCCTAGTGAACATGATTTATTTTCTGCTGAAGGACAGAACATCAATGACAGGTGATAGTATATTCGAATCTCTTGTGTATTTGATTTAGCAGAAATAAAGATGATGTGCATGCTGTATTTAAGCACTTGCGCAATATAACAACCCCTTGGTTGTAGAGATGCCATAATATACAATAAGGAGTTCAATATGTTTTATCCACATGTATATGTGTCATGGTCACCAGCATGAAATATGACTTGTATTTATGCAAGTTTTGAAATTTTGAACCACCCTCACATGTTCTAATTGTTACAATATCCTTTCCAGCAATATTGAGGTACTTTTTTTGGGGGGGGGGGGGTTGTTAAAGGTTGCCAATATCCCTTCCAGAGATAGAATATATACCCACATGTGCGCAGTGGCGTAGCTAGTGGGTAGCACGGGTGGGCCGTGGCACACCCAGAATTCCGGGAAATTTTCTTTATCATGTCATATTTTGCGGATTTCAAGTGTGCGCATCCTTCTTTTGTCAAAAATTATATGACACTTGAACTAAGTAAAATTTTCTTGAGTCTGCACACCCTTCATTTTACTCCTGGCTACGCCACTGCATGTGCGTGTGATGTTGTTTCAAGTTTTCGCTCTAAAAACAACTTGGTTAGAGGAGACACTTCTACTAATAACCATGTCCAATAATTTGTTTATATAACTTTCTCGTAAATCATCAGTGATGTACAGACTTCGTATTTCTTTAAACATGGGTCAGTTTCATTCTTTTCTTGTGCATCATATTGTCATAGTTTACTCTCTCATATGAAGCAGTGATGATTATAACCATATAGTATTTTGTCATGTAGTGATGGATTTGCTGGATTAGAGACTTGGGAGGATCCCACTCCTAGACCATCATCAATTACTTTTGAAGACTTGCGTGATGCTTTTGTTGAAGCCTCAAAGCACCAGATGCGTCTTAGGCCCAAGTCACCATCCCGGGAGGACATGATAATGCGTAGCCAAGAGCATGACCGTAAGAGTTTGGTGATAGCGTTGAATGTCTACGCCAAGCTAAATAACATGCAGGTGTGAGGAAAAAGAATCTGGCATGCAAATTAGAACTGAATTGATTTTCTTTCTTTGCCTAGTCCTTGGTTTTAAGGATTGCTTTAATTTACTACTCTATATTGCTTCTGTTAGCACAATATAATTTGTCCATAGATTAGTGCATGTTGTAGTGACCTATTTTGAATTTACATTCCAGCCTAGGGAGTTAGAGCTTGTGGAAGTGAAGCAAAGGAACCTAATTGATGAGAATGGGAAAGGCTATGTGCACTTCAACTTTACAGTGAAGAGATTGGATGGCACAATTAGTTTGTTCTTTGCTGAGGTACATCCTAACTGCAGAGAGGACGATGATGTATATCTTTGCACTGCACTGGAAGAGAATGTCTCTGGTAAGTGGTATTTATATGCATTGAATTGTTGTTTCATGTTGATTAGTTAGGCATCCATCCATCCGCTAACGCACCCCCTTGCCTTTTTCAGGTGCTTGTTTTGGTTGTGAAGATCGAGCAAAAGAGCTTGTACATCCCAGCGGTGGCTACTTGGGTGGGCACAAAGATGTAGGATATCCTTTCATGGAGTGTGAGGTTTCTGATTGAGCGGAGCAGGGAATAAGTGAAGATGACTGTCGGTAGGTCGCGGCGTGGAATGAAGACTAGCTAGTGGTCATTATTTATCTATCTATAACATATATATATAGCAACTTGAATCCTCCTCTAGTCTGGGATCTGTTTTGTTAGAGGTTCTTCTGCAGTGGATTTTCTCGCAGGAGCAGTATGTCTACAGTTTGAACATAGTTACCGTGCTAACGTGATGAGACTATTTGGTTCATGTGTAATGTAAGATTTTCACACATGCATCCACTGGGCTACACTTAGGGTGTGTTTGGTTGCCTGGGTGGCTGTAGGCTGCATTGCATGGCGGATCCTGGGTGAGCAGGGCTTGGTTGAGCTGATGCAAGGATGAGCTAAGATGTATGTTTGGTGGACTGCATGATATGGATGCACGAGAGATGCTATATACAATAGATGTTGTTTGGTATCCTGCATGAGATTAATTCTGTGAATTTTCTCTTCCATTTTTAATTATTTCAACTGAATCTAGATCATTTTATGTGCAAGATAGCAAGTAAACAAGTTTAAACTGAACTGAAATCTGAATCAAAATCTGCACGAGAGAAGTTGTGAGCAAAGTCTGAACTAAAACATTTTCACCAATCTGGATGAAGAGGTGGAGGGCAACGAGATGGTTGTGGGGGACATGGGCAGCCGAGAGGAGATGCCGGTGGAGATTCGACTCCAACTGGATTGACGGTGGTGGCTCTGCTTGAGGGGAGAAAGGGGGGAAACAGGAAGCCAGTTGTGGCTCGTGACGCATAGGTGCTCCCCTTCCCTCCCCCTTCTTCATGTCGATCCGTTGCGGGCGGCGTGGTGAGCTTCGGTGAGCTCGTCCACAGGTGCATGTGCTCGCGGTGATGGCGGAGTTCGGCGGCGGCGGAACCGGATGATGTCGAACGAGAGAGCTCTGACCAGCTGCACCTGCACATGAGGGGGCTCAGAAGACGGCGGCGGTGGTGGGTTGTGTGCTTGATTGGATCTGACGCGTGCGAGAGAGAAAGAGAGAAAGGAAAAAGAGATACGGGATGCGCGGGCCTGGCTGCGAGGTACGCCCGATTCCTGCGTACGAGAGAGCCTGGCTGGGAGGCCTCTTTTGCATCTGTCAGGCCAGACTGAGAAGGCCGCCCAGGAAACCAAACGCGCTCGATTTTGCATCTCGGGTGCGAGCCAGGCGCGACCCAGGAAACCAAACACGCCCTTAGTAGATACATGCATCGCCACTGACTGGATGCATGTGGATCTCACATAAAGAGTGAAAGCCTTTGGAACTTTTTTGATGAAAGAAAGCAGAAGGATTTCCTTGTTTCACCACAAAAAATAACCTTTGTCCTAGTGGTTTTTTCTTCTCTTCATTTTGAGTGGTGGATTCTTTTCTTCTTTTTTCAAGGAATTAAAAACACTGTCCTACTATTTTTTTTAGAAGAGCGACCTAAAGTTACTCCCAAACAGAGTTACACTCTGTAGCCACAGAAGCACGTCTGCAATCAGTTCCTCATCTCCTTGTCTCCTAGCAGGGGCTGCATGTTCATGCGTCAAAGCATTTTGATTCCTTCCGATGGCCTGAACCTGATATGAAGCCAACTCAGGCGGTTTTATTTTGACATCAGCGAGAATTGGATGAAGCCAACTCAGGCAGTTTTGTTTTGACATCAGCGAGAATTGGATGGCGCTTTGAATGAATAATTTCCTTCATGTTCAGTTCTTTCACTGCGAGAGAGCAGTCCATCTCCAAGACCACTGGCCCTCCACTACAACCGTACCAGCTCCGACAGATCCTCGGAGCAGCCAAAGTGCTCATTTGCTCCCATGTCAACATGTTTGGCTAATTTTTATTGTGTTGCAGCATTTTGAGTCATAAAATTTGCCATTTGGCTGAAGACGCTACCGTGGCATTAAATAATGCTGCCACAACAGCGAGCGGTTACGTTGCTTTTCTGCCCTGGCGACGCTATTAGGGCACGTACAATTGGGACGCTAAGCGAGGAGCACTAGGAATTAAATCTTGGTTGTTTTGACAGTTTTCATGCCATTCCTGATGCTTTTTCTGGCATCGATGCCCACCTAAGAGTCAGACGCTTAAAAATCACGTACAAAATTCCCTCCCTAGCGCCCGCACCTAGTGCCCAGCGGTTGTGAAAAAAAATCAGGATTTAAGCACCCCTCCGTTGGAGATGCCCTTAGTGGTGTGCACATAGATCCACTCGTTGGGGTTAAAAAGAGAATGATTGCGTTCTATGCAGACGTTCACTCTCAATGACCTTCCCAGCAAACGCTCAAAGGGGCGTCCCCTGCATACTACTAAACCCTCTCCCCCTTTTAACACCCTCTTTGGCATGCTATCAAAGAGAAAATTGCCTAACAATGTTATCAGTAAAATTTATCATGTTGCCATGTGTGCAAGGATTGCCATGTTGCAGCATAGAATAATTGTCATGCTACACATTCATTAATTGCCATATGAAAAGAGGGGGGCTGCCATTGGCACATAAAAAAAGAATTGACATCCGCAAAAGTTGTCATAAATGTTCATGATTTGTCATGCTGCAAAAGAGGAGAATTGCCATGCTATAGCATGGAGAATTCCATGTTGCAACAGAGAATTGCCACACATGTCTTCATAATTTTGCCATGCTATAGACAGAGATTTGCCATGATATAGCTCGAGAATTGTGATGGTGCAGTGCGAGAAGCTGTCATGTCATGTTTTTGAAAGAAAAAAATAGAGTTGTCATGCTATAACATATGTAGTTGCCATGTGTAAAAGGTATGAATACACAAAGAATTTGTCATGCTATAACAATGGTAATGTAAAATAAAAACCTAAAAAACACGAAAATATGCATGTTATAGCAGCGGACCGTTTGGTTCTCTTGGGATGGGGGTGCAAATGCTATGAGATTCGCACGCGAGATCCGACGTACCTGAGAGTGTTCACGCGAAAAATGTTGTGAGCTGATGTCAGTTCAATACATGTAGGAAAGAAAAACAGTGGACCGCCTTTTATTTATTTTAGATTTTTTAGGCGATTTTATTTATTTTAGATTTTTTTTTAGACAAATTTATTACAGATGCTGATCATGATGAATCCGAGAGGTGGATATTAGTACGAATCGAACTGGAGGAGGATATTAGTACGAATCGAACTGGGCCGCCGGCCCAGGCGGCCTGCCCATAAATACTCCCAAGGTATTCCTTGCGTGGCTGAGGTGAAAGAAGAAACAGAAAAAAGAAAAAAACAAGAAAGAAAGAAAAAGCAGAAGAGGGGAACTGCCCTAGCCGTCGGCCGGCGCCGGCGACCTCCTCCTCCGTAAGCCGCCCCGCCCTCGTCAATTAGTCACTACAGGCGACGACGCCCGCCAATCTTTTATTTCCTTTGTCTAGGAAAAAGAAGGGGATCCGATTACGATTTCAGATTTAATTCTTTTTATTTCCTTTGTCTAGGAAGGAAGGAAGGGGATCCGATTAAGATTTCAGATTTAATTTGGATCCAAGACAAGATGTCGTCGACGGTCTCGACGCGACCGTCCTCGCCGAAACTCGGCGAGCGCGACGACGTCAACGGGCTGGAGAGCTGGGACGATCCTATTCCCAGACGGTCGCAGTGGACCGTCCAGGACCTCTGCGACGCGTTCGTCGCCGCCTCCAAGCACCAGCTCAGCCTAATCCCCCAGCCGCCGCCCCGCGAGGAGCGCGCCCGGCTGAGACAGGAGCGCGAGCGCAGCTTCCTGCTCAACGTCGCGCTCCGCAAGTACGCCGCACAAAACAACGTACAGGTATACTCGGGCTTTTTCCGCCCTCTCTCTCTCTTTTTCGAAGATATACTCATCATCACTGTCTTTGGTGTTACTTTCAGCATAGCGAGTTACAGCTCGTGGAAGTGAAGGCCAGGAACTATGTCTTTGAATGCCCAAGATCCTACTTGCACTACAACATTCTGGTGAGATGCCCCGATGGCACGCACACCATGTTCTTCGCCGAGGTGGACCCTGAGCGCGCTGGAGAGGAGGATGTTCATCTCTGCACCCCTCTGAAAGACACCGACAACAATGGCCCCTGTTTCAGTTGCAAACACCGAGCCAGGGGCCTTATGCATCCCACCGGCGCTGGCTACTTGGGCGGGCACATGGAAACCAATTTCCTTGACTTTGAGCTTCCAGATAGCAGTGATGATGAATATATCTGAATCTACAAACCTCGCTCTTGGCTGAATATTAGTCCGTGTAATAAAGTCAGCTATCTCAGCGGGAGTGGAGTTTGGTTTTTGGATTGCTGTCACTAGGGATGAAAATGGAATGGAAAATGGAAACGGAGAGGAAATATGAAAATGGAAACGAAAATTTGCAAAACGGTAACGGAAATGGAAATTTTTACGTGGAAACGGAAACAAAAATGAAAAGATATTTTCCGGTGGAACAGACGTGGAAATGGAACTTTCCGTTTCCGTGACTATGGAATTTCCGTTTTTACTATAGGCCTATAGCTACTTTGTGGCACTAGGATCAAACAACACACAAGGACAAAATGAGCAAACTGGATTATTTAGGTACAACTTTTACTACCACACACGTACTTAACTAATCATATACGCAATTATCATGTACTACTCCCTCCGTCCGAAAAAACTAGTCCCTCAAATGGATGTATCTAGCACCAAGTTAGTGCTAGATACATCCATTTGACAAACAAGCTTGGGACAAGTTTTTTTCGGACGGAGGGAGTACTATAATACAATACTAAGTTGTTAACATAATCATACTATTTTGTAGCCATATTAACAATTCATCAAAAGATTGTTCTTGTGTGTATTTCTCTATGATTCATGGGGTTTCTAAGTTCCGCTCAGTGCCCATTTCTGTTTCCGTGTCCGGTCTGTGTACGCTCCGTGTCTGTTTCCGGTAGTATCTGTTTCCGTATTCATTTTCGGGGTTTCTGTATTCGTTTTCGCATCTGCAAAAAAAATATGAAAACAAATGTGGTTGAACCCAGTTTCGTCCGTTTCTGCTCCATTTTTCATCCCTAGCTGTCATCGTGGTGGTATTTTATTTATTTCCATTTAAATGCTATGTTTAGCATATAATTTCAATTTTTCCCCTGCTGTTCTTCTGACCATTAACGCCCACACGTGTGGGCATGCTAGACATCCGCCCACACACCGTGTGTGGCTTGAGTAGGAGGAAGCCCACACGAGCTGTGTATGGGTGAACATTAGAATTGCCCACACGTGTGGACGCAGCTACTTCGTGCCACACGCCCAACAAGTACTACTCATATCCATCCCGTGCGTGTGGCACGAAGCAAAAATGCCCACACGTCCTGTCGCAGATACGTTAGGTACCCGCGGGATGACGATTTAGTTGTCATCCGGAATGACAGATATAGTTATTCGGGATGGCAAATGTAGTTGTAAAAGCATGGAAACTCTATCTGTTTTGGTTAACTATAGTTGCCATGTCTAATTTATGGTAGTTTCCGCGTGTAATCAAACAATAGTTGCCGTGTGTGATTAACTACTTGCCACATATGGTCAAACAGTAGTTGCCATGTGTGTTTACCTAGTTACCATGTGTGGTCCAACCATAGTTGTCATGTATGGTTAATCACAGTTGTCATGTATGTTTATCTGGTTGCCACGTTCGCGTAAGTGCAGTTGCCGTCTAGCAACGAATCATAGTTGACATGTGTGTTTACCTAGTTGGCACGTACGCGTAATTGCAGTTGCCATCCAACAATGTACGAGTGTCGTGTGGGCGAAAAGTAGTGCCCACACGCGCGTGGAATAGGTGTTGGCTGTGTGGGCAGAAACTAATTCGCCCACACAGCGCAGCTGGCAAACCGCGTGCTGCGGGGCGTGTGGGCGAACTCTCCAACGCCCACACACCAGCCATGTCCTACGTGGCACGCAAATTCCGCCTCAATGTGTCAAGATTCATGTAAACTCGACTGGACGGTAATACACGCGTGAGACTGCCACACATGGGGGCGTTACTATTTTTGTTTATTTTATTTTCATAGTACATCTGTGGATAGCTTGTTCCAGCCGAGTGGAGGTGGCTTTATGTTCTCTCTACATATATACCTGTTTGCTAGAGCAACTCTAGTAGAGTCGCTATAGTTGCCGATCACCATAATAACCGTCAATATAGCGTTTCCCCCCTAGAAAAACACTCTACGGATTCACTATATGGTCGCTATTCGCAAAAGCCAAAGGCAAAACTAGCGGGGCATATTATAAAGGAAAAATAGACCCAGTCGTAATATTTTGAAAAAAAATTCATGGTAATACGTGTCTCATTCAAATTATAAAGATCATAGTACAAGTCATGTAAGAACCGACATTACAAAACTGAAAAGATAGCAAAACATCTCTGATCTTGACACCAACGCGTGTCACCCGCCTTCGGCAATACCACAGCAGCCACCGAAGAAAAAAATGCCAGATCACCTCCTCACCCGAGCTCGACGCGACTCGATCGTTGGTAAGAAACTTTGCGGACCTCCAAGGTGGCTCACCAAAAGTGAAGCCATTGCTGTTGAACGAATCAGATCGGAGCAACAACCCAAACATACCATCGAACTCCAAATCTGGCACCCCACCATGACTAAGACACCGAAGGAGGAAACCACGCCTGCCATCCATCAACCATGAACCCAACGCATGTTCCATCTTTCATATGCGGTTGATGCAGACCACAATCTGCATCCGCTCCTGGACTACCTCCCAAGCTCCGAGCCAAAGTTGGAGCAGACGCCGACGCAACCACGGATCCCGAGGACACATGTTCATCAAGAGGATGCCACCGAGTTGTTGATTGTTTTTTAGATAGCTACCCACTTATTCCAAGTGGTAGACCCACCCGTAGTTACAACGAGCTCATGTGACTATTTATCTTTTTTTACATTATAATATTATTAATATATATGAATTATTATACTATACTAATTATATTAAGGAAGACGAGTGGTACAAAGGAAAAACGGACTGCTAAATCTCAGTTGACTAAGAGCTAACCAAGTCTTAGTCGATGTTATATTGTGGAGATCTGCGAAAATTTTTCTATTAAATCTTTAGTTCTTCTTAGGCCTTATACAATGCTAAATGCTTAGGGAGGTGCTTAGAAAAATAAACCGGATTTTTCTGAAGCATTAGTGCCTATTTCTACAAGAAAGACGCCTAGTTCAGCGTCTACCATGTACAAATAAGCACTGGTGCTTAGGAAAAGACTGGTTTATTCTTCAAGCATCTCTCCTAACCACCTTGCATTGTACAAGGCCTTAGCGTGTCTCACCCGTGCCTCCTCTATGGGCCTTGCACCACTCATCATGTGGACACGTGCTCCCCCAACGCTCCCTCGTACTTAACATCGGCGCTTCTTCTTCCTGTCTCCTCCGCCGCACTTTCTCCTTCTCTCTGTATGCTTTGCTCTCAACCAACGATGACCGCACGCCCTTGATTTTTTCCGGCGGGGACGTCTTCCTCTTTTTTTCTGTTAGAAGTCACCATGGGTATGCTGCACCCCCTCCCCAAAAAAGGATGCTTCCAAAAGCTTCCATGTCGTCAATCAAGCGGTCGAAATTTGATGGAACCAACATAGTCGGTTACCAGAACCGGCAATGGCACCTCGGCGTGCTAGGGACCACGACACCGGGTGGCGACCGGCTATGCTGGGATGGCACACATGGATGTTGGAACCAAGCGCGAGAGTGCTAGAACTGTGACATGGCGTTGCTGGAACCGGCGTGCGCCCGAGCTAACATAGCTTGTAACCCGTGCAGGCAAAAAGCTACAACCGACCATGGAGGAGTTGCAAGCCCGCACCGGCTCGTGTCATGGCAACAACACAAAAAGCTACAACCAGTGACAACTCGTGTTGCAATAGTCATCAGTGGAAGCTACAACTAGCCATGGTGAGCCGCGACCTCGCACGATGGCACCAGGAATGCTGCAACCGTGGGGAATAGTCGGAGCTCCCAGTGGTGACCACGCTCAGGCGGGTGCTGCAACCGCGACGCCACACACGGGAACCGCTACTTGCCGTTGCTGCAACCGGCTACGGCGAGGATGTTATAGCCCGTCAGGCTGTTTTGTTGGAACCAACAATGGAATTTGCTGCATTGGAGTGGACATACACGGGGCACGAGCGATGCAACCGTCAAGCCGGCGAGCTGTGCCAGCAAGCAGCGACAGCGAGCCGATGAGCAGTGCCATTTAGCTAAAGGGGGAGGCCGCGGGGGACGACGAGCAAGAAGGGGATGTGCGCGCGTCACCCGCGAACAAGAAGAGGGGGACGTGCGTGAGGCTTTAGAGGCTGAATCATGTGGTCCAGGGCGTGCTTATCCTGTAGCTGCGGGGCGACCGGCCGGTCGACCGGCGCCTAGCACGTCCCTAAAACAACTGTCCGGACAGGAACAAGCATGGTACGGTACGACATAGCCACTGGCCATTTTTCATTCTCCGTCTCTCTTTTGCATCTCGAGCTCATCAGCTGATGTATCCGCGCGTCTGTCTCTCTCTTGTGCAGGCGGACGTTGTATAGATCGAGCTGCTAGAAATCCATCAAATCGACGATAAATCGATGTGGTGTGGATCGGCTAACAAATTTTATTTGTTTTTTTTTTTGAAAAATCACCGGGGGGAGTTCCCCACCTGAATATATTTCTCATGATTGTAACCCAACAAATGTTCGATTACAAGGTGAATTACATAAGCACGTGTAGTCGTGATAGGAGATAGGAACGCCATAAGGAGGCGGCCTGTTTCTGCTCTGTTTTCTTGATCCTATGCGTCCAGAGCATGATATCATCAATGATTCGCTTGAGGGTGAAAATGCTATGGTGATTTTGTTGCCTGAAGGCTATAGCGTTCCTGGAATCCCATATTTTCCAGAGAACAATGAGGATGATGGAGTGCCATATGATCATGTCGACCTGTGGTGGCAAACGGCAGCCCCAAAGATCAGCGATGCTCTCAGAGGGGGAAAGTCCAAGCCTTTGCCGTATGCGCCGAGCAAGCGAACAGTGGATGAAGATGTGAGAGCTGTCTTCGCCATCGAACCCGCATCATGGACATAGTTCATCAGTGATGATATGTTTGTGAAGCAGATTGCTCTTAGAGTTGAGCCGATCCCGAAAGAGGAGCCAGGCAAAGATCTTCACACGGTTAGGAACGCATGAAGACCATATGGAAACGGCATGCGTGTCCTCATCGTGGTTGCCCATGGATAGCTGGTAGGCAGCCTTAGTTGAGAAGCATAGGCCGCCACTGAGGCAACGGTCATCCGGTCCTGGTGATACCTGAAAGTCCTGCAGGAGAGACAACAAAGAGCACAACTCGGCAGCAACATTAGATGCTAGGCGATTCTGAAGGATTGATTCTAAACCGTGATTCATAACAGCAGCCACACGAGCGAGAGGTGAAGTGGTGTGCGAGTAGAGGCATGGGAAAAGTGCGGTAAGGGAATTTTGGTGTAGCCAGCAATCTAACCAAAAGTAAGTACTTGTTCCTGAATTTGTTATAACAAATGGAATGGCGTGCAAAGCAGGTAATTGTTGGTTGATGGTACGGAAAAGGAAGGACCGGCTGTTTTGTGGAGCGGAGAATGCATTTGGGTGTTGTGGGGCAATCCATTCTAGCCACGGTGTTTTTTCTGGGCGGAGGGCTTTGCCAGTGAATTTCATAAGCAAACAATTATTTTGTTGGTGAAGATTTTTCAACCCCAAACCACCCAGATTTTTGGGTTTACAAACATTTTTCCAAGCAACTAAGCATTACGCACCAGTGCAAGTTTCCTCCGTGGCCCAGAAGAAGGCTCTACGGATGGAGTCTATTGTTTTTAGGACGCTTTCTGGGATGAGGAAGACAGACATGAAGTATACCAAGATGGAGTCGAGTACTGCCGAGAGTAGGATGAGCCTGTCTCCCTTGGATAGAATTTTGGCTTTCCATCCTGCTAATTTTTTTGGCATCATTCTATAATAGGCAGGAAGGCGTTTGGGGCGAGTCTGGTGGGTGCTAAGGGAAGCCCTAGGTAGATCTGAGGGAAGAATGAGGTGGAGCATTGCAATGTGGAGGCAACGGAGTCTACCATTGCATTTTGGAGGTGCATAGGTACAATCATTGTTTTTGTGAAATTAATGGTGAGACCGGTTGCCATAGCAAAGTTGTGGAGGATGTTTTTAAGTTGTACTGCAACATAATTTGATGCTTTTGCTATGATTATGGTGTCATTAGCGTATTGTAGGACAATCGGAGGAAGGTGTGAGAACATCGGGTGGCAGAGATGCAGTAAGTCACAGTCCTACAGGATCATTTGTTATAGGAGATCGGCAACGATGATGAATAGATACGGAGATATGGGGTCGCCCTATCGAAGGTCATTCTTGCAATTTATCCAATTTCCAGGAATCCCGTTAAGCATGACAACAATTTTTCCAGTTGATAGGAGATCATGAACCCATGCTGAGAATTTTCGCGGGAATCCGCAGCATTGAAGAATAGAAGAGAGGGAGTCCCAAGAGAGGGAGTGGAAAGCTTTGCTGAAGTCTAATTCGATGAACATGGTTGGGGCCTTTCTAGAGTGGCAGGCCCCAACAAGGTCTGTGACATATACAAAATTTTCAGTGATGCAACGACCTGATATAAAACCAGTTTGGTTTCCGTGGACAAGCAGTGGGATTAGATGTTTTAGTTTGTTGGTGAGCACCTTTGCGACAGCTTTGATAGGACAGTTTTGGAGAGAGATTGGTCGGTAGGCACCCGGGGTATTTGCATGGTCCTGTTTGGGGAGTAGAATAAGATGGGCTCTATTTAAGCATTCTGTTTGGGCTTGGTCGTTTTAGAAGTCGGCCATGAAGGAGTTGATATGATTTTTAACAAGGTTCCAGTATTTTCTGTAGAACTGGGGCCCGAAGCCATCGGGTCCAGGACTCGCTAAAGGGTTCACTTGGATGAATGCCTCTTTTATTTCTTCATCGTTGAAGGGGGAGTCTTGGGTGGAGAGCTGGGGTAAGGGATGAGGGTAGTATTGTTGTGGCTGAAATGTCCAGAAAGTGGTTGGAGTTCGGCCTATAATGTTCGTGAAATGATCTTTTAGGACGGCTGCTTTTTAATGGTGAGAGTGGAATTCTGTCCCATCAGCTATGAGGGAAGTTATTTTATTTTTCGAAGTCGCTCGGAGGCTGCCGCGTGGAAGGATCGGCCAACAAAGGCAGCAGGGGTAGAATTAGGATCCAATAAGTAGCCCACCGAGTAATTCCCAGCCGGTCGACGGAGAGGAGGCATTGTTGAGCTAGCTAGGCTCTGTTGGAAATATGCCCTAGAGGCAATAAGAAAATAGTTATTATTATATTTCCTTGTTCATGCTATAATTGTATTAACCTGAAACTGTAATACATGTGTGAATACATAGACCACAACATGTCCCTCATGAGCCTCTAGTTGACTAGCTCGTTGATCAATAGATGGTTATGGTTTCCTGACCATGGATATTGGATGTCATTGATAACGGGATCACATCATTAGGAGAATGATGTGATGGACAAGACCCAATCTTAAGCATAGCACAAGATCGTGTAGTTCGTTTGCTAAGAGCTTTTCTAATGTCAAGTATCATTTCCTTAGACCATGAGATTGTGCAACTCCCGGATACCGTAGGAATTCTTTGGGTGTACCAAACGTCACAACGTAACTGGGTGGATATAAAGGTGCACTACAGGTATCTCTGAAAGTGTCTGTTGGGTTGGCACAAATCAAGACTGGGATTTGTCACTCCGTATGATGGAGAGGTATCTCTGGGCCCACTCGGTAATGCATCATCATAATGAGCTCAGTGTGAATAACGAGTTAGTCACGGGATCATGCGTTACGAAACGAGTAAACAGACTTGCCGATAACGAGATTGAACAAGGTATAGGGATACCAACGATTGAATCTCGGGCAAGTAACATACCGATAGACAAAAGGAATTGAATACGGGATTGATTGAATCCCTGACATCGTGGTTCATCCGATGAGATCAGCGTGGAACATGTGGACCAACATGGGTATCCAGATCCCGCTGTTGGTTATTGGCCGGAGAACGTCTCCGTCATGTCTGCATGGTTCCCGAACCCGTAGGGTCTACACACTTAAGGTTCGGTGACGCTAGAGTTGTTATGGGAAATTTTATGTGGTTACCGAAGGTTGTTCGGAGTCCTGTATGAGATCCCGGATGTGACGGGGAAATCCGAAATGGTATGGAGGTGAAGATCGATATATTGGGCAAAGGGTATTGTAGTCCGGAATTGTTCCGGGGGTACCGGGTGACGACCAACGTGTCCGAAAGGGGTTTCGGAGGCCCCGGCAAGCGTTGGGGGCCTTATGGGCCAAGAGGAGGGGCACATCAGCCCACTAAGGGGCTGAGCGCCCCTCCCACCCCATCTCACGTAACCTGGAGAGGTGGGGGCACCTCCCCTAGGGCAGCCACCCCTCCCGGCTTGGGGGGCAAGTTTCCTAGGGGTGCGGGCGCCCAAACCCATCTAGGGTTTCCCCTATGGCCGCCGCCCCTCCCCCAGGGAAACCCTAGGGCGCCTCCTCCTCCCCCTATATATAGTGAGGGAGAGAGAGAGGGCAGCCGCACCCTTCCCCTGGCAACCCTCTCCCTCCTCCAACACCTCCTCCTCCTCCTCCGTAGTGCTTGGCGAAGCCCTGCAGGAAAACCACAAGCTCCACCACCACGCCGTCGTGCTGTCGGAGCTCTCCCTCAACTTCTCCTCTCCCCTTGCTGGATCAAGAAGGAGACATCCCCAGGCTGTACGTGTGTTGAACACGGAGGCGTCGTCCGTTCGGTGCTAGATCGGATCTTCCGTGATTTGAATCGCCGCGAGTACGACTCCATCAACCGTGTTCTTGTAACGCTTCTGCTTAGCAATCTTCAAGGGTATGGAGATGCACTCCCTCTCTCTCTCGTTGCTAGCATCTCCTAGATTTATCTTGGTGACACGTAGGATTTTTTTTGAATTATTGCTATGTTCCCCAACAGTGGGATCATGAGCTAGGTCTATGCGTAGATTCTATGCACGAGTAGAACACAAGTAGTTGTGGGCGATGGTTTGTTCAATTTGCTTACCGTTACTAGTCCTTTCTTGGTTTGGCGGCATTGTGGGATGAAGTGGCCCGGACCGACCTTACACGTACGCTCATGTGAGACAGGTTCCACCGACTGACATGCACTTGTTGCATAAGATGGCTAGCGGGTGTCTGTCTCTCCCACTTTAGTCGAATTGGATTCAATGAAAAGGGTCCTTATGAAGGGTAAATAGAAATTGGCATATCACCGTTGTGGCTTTTGCGTAGGTAAGAAATGTTCTTGCTAGAAACCCATAGCAGCCACGTAAAACATGCAACAACAATTAGAGGACGTCTAACTTGTTTTTGCAGGGTATGTTATGTGATGTGATATGGCCAAAAGGATGTGGTGAATGATATATGTGATGTATGAGATTGATCATGTTCTTGTAATAGGAATCACGACTTGCATGTCGATGAGTATGACAACTGGCAGGAGCCATAGGAGTTGTCTTATTTATTCTATGACCTGCGTGTCTATGAAAACGCCATGTAATTACTTTACTTTATTGCTAACCATTAGCCATAGTAGTAGAAGTAATAGTTGGCGAGACAACTTCATGAAGACACGATGATGGAGATCATGGTGTCATGCCGGTGATGAAGGTGATCATGCCGCGGCCCAAAGATGGAGATCAAAGGCGCAAGATGATATTGGCCATATCATGTCACTTTATGATTTGCATGTGATGTTTGTCATGTTTACATCTTATTTGCTTAGAACGACGGTAGCATAAATAAGATGATCCCTCACTAAAAATTTCAAGAAAGTGTTCCCCCTAACTGTGCACCGTTGTGAAAGTTCGTTGTTTCGAAGAACCACGTGATGATTGGCTATGATAGATTCTAACATTCGCATACAACGGGTGTAAGCCAGATTTACACATGCAAAACACTTAGGTTGACTTGACGAGCCTAGCATGTACAGACATGGCCTCGGAACATGAGAGACCGAAAGGTCGAACATGAGTCGTATAGTAGATACGATCAACATGGAGATGTTCACCGATGATGACTAGTCCGTCTCACGTGATGATCGAACACGGCCTAGTTGACTCGGATCATGTATCACTTAGATGCCTAGAGGGATGTCTATCTGAGTGGGAGTTCATTAAATAATTTGATTAGATGAACTTAATTATCATGAACATAGTCAAAAGGTCTTTGCAAATTATGTCATGGCTTGCGTTTTAGTTCTACTATTTTAGATATGTTCCTAGAGAAAATTTTAGTTGAAAGTTGACAGTAGCAATTGTGCGGACCGGGTCCGTATACTGAGGATTGTCCTCATTGCTGCAGAAGGATTATGTCCTTAATGCACTGCTCGGTGTGCTGAACCTCGAGCGTCGTCTGTGGATGTTGCGAACATCTAACATACACGTTTTGATGACTACGTGATAGTTTAGTGCGTAATGCTAAACGGTTTAGAATTGAGGCGCCAAAGACGTTTTTGAAACATCGCAGAACATATGAGATGTTAAGGACTGAAATTGGGATTTCAGGCTCGTGCCCACGTCAAGAGGTATGAGACCTCCGACAAGTTTCTTAAGCCTGCAAACTAAGGGAGAAAAGCTCAATCATTGAGCATGTGCTCAGATTGTGTGAGTACTACAATCGCTTGAATCAAGTGGGAGTTAATCTTCCAGATGAGATAGTGATGGTTCTCCAAAGTCACTACAACCAAGCTACTAGAGCTTCATGATGAACTATAACATATCAGGGATAGATATGATGATCCTTGAGCTATTCGCGATGTTTGACACCGCGAAAGTTGAAATCAAGTAGGAGCATCAATTGTTGATGGTTAGTAAAACCACTAGTTTCAAGAAGGGCAAGGGCAAGAAGGGATACTTCATGAAACGGCAAATAAGTTGCTGCTCTAGTAAAGAAACCCAAGGTTGAACCCAAACCCGAGACTAAGTGCTTCTGTAATGAGCGGAACGGTCACTGAACCAGAACTACCCTAGATACTTGGTAGATGAGAAGGCTGGCAAGGTTGACAGAAGTATATTGAATATACATTATATTAATATGTACTTTACTAGTACTCCTAGTAGCACCAGTGTATTAGATACCGGTTCGGTTCCTAAGTGTTAGTAACTCGAAATAAAAAGCTACGGAATAAACGGAGACCAGCTAAAGGTGAGGTGACGATATGTGTTGGAAGTGTTTCCAAGGTTGATGTGATCAAACATCGCATGCTCCCTCTACCATCGGGATTGGTGTTAAACCTAAATAATTGTTATTTGGTGTTTGCGTTGAGCATAGACATGATTGGATTATGTTTATCTCAATACGGTTATTCATTTAAGGAGAATAATGGTCACTCTGTTTATTTGAATAATACCTTCAATGGTCTTGCACCTAAAATGAATGGTTTATTGAATCTCGATCGTAGTGATACACATGTTCATGCCAAAAGATATAAGATAGTAATGATAGTACCACATACTTGTGGCACTGCCATTTGAGTCATATTGGTATAAAACGCATGAAGAAGCTCCAAGTTGATGGATCTTTGGACTCACTCGTTTTTTAAAAAGATTGAGACATGCGAACCATGTCTATTGGTATATACGCATGAAGAAACTCCATGCAGATGGATCATTTGGACTCACTTGATTTTGAATCACTTGAGACGTGCAAATCATACCACATGGGCAAGATGACTGAAAGGCCTCATTTCCAGTGAGATGGAATAAGAGAGCAACTTGTTGGAAGTAATACATTTGATGTGTGCAATCCAATGAGTGTTGAGGCACGCAGTGAATATCGTTATGCTCTTACTTCATAGATGATTTGAGTAGATTCTAAGTATATTTACTTGATGAAACACAAGTCTGAATTATTGAAAGGTTCAAGTAATTTCAGAGTGAAGTTGAAGATCGTCGTGACAAGAGGATAAAATGTCTATGATATGATCATAGAGATGAATATCTGAGTTACGTGTTTGGTACACAATTAAGACATTGTGGAAATTGTTTCACAACTAATGCCGCCTGGAACACCATAGTGTGATGGTGTGTCCGAACATCATAGTTGCACCCTATTGGATGTGGTGCATACCATGATGTCTCTTATCAAATTACCACTATTGTTCATGGGTTAGGCATTAGAGACAACCGCATTCACTTTAAATAGGGCACCATGTAATTCCGTTGAGATGACAGCGTATGAACTATAGTTTAGAGAAACCTAAGCTGTCGTTTCTTAAAAGTTTGGGGCTGCGACGCTTATGTGAAAAAGTTTTAGCCTGATAAGCTTGAACCCAAAGCGGATAAATGCATCTTGATAGGACACCCAAAACAGCTGGGTATACCTCCTAATTCAGATCTGGAAGCAAAAGTGATTGTTTCTAGAAACGGGTCCTTTCTCGAGGAATAGTTTCTCTCGAAAGAATTGAGTGGGAGGATGGTGGAGACTTGATGAGGTTACTTAACCATCACTTCAACCAGTGTGTAGCAGGGCACAGGAAGTCGTTCATGTAGCGCCTACACCAATTGAAGTGGAAGCTGATGATAGTGATCACAAAACTTCGGATCAAGTCACTACCAATCCTCGTAGGTCGACAAGGATGCGTACTACTTAAGAGCGGTACGGTAATCCTGTCTTGGAGGTCATGTTGCTAGATAACAATGAACCTACGAGCTATGGAGAAGCGATGGTGGGCCTGGATTCCGACAAATGGCTCGAGGCCATAAAATCCGAGAGAGGATCCATGTCTAAAAACCAAAGTGTAGACTTTGGAAGAACTACTTGATGGTCGTAAGGCTGTTGGGTACAGATGGATTTTAAAAGGGAAGACAGACAATGATGGTATATGTCACCATTAAGAAAGCTCGACTTATCGCTAAGATGTTTTCCGACAAGTTCAAGGAGTTGACTACGATGAGACTTTCTCACTCGTAGCGATGCTAAGAGTCTGTTGGAATTATATTAGCAGTTACTGCATTATTTATGAAATATTGCAGATAGGATGTCAAAACATGATTTCCTCGACAATTTTCTTGAGGAAAGGTTGTATGTGATACAACCAGAAGGTTTTGTCAATCCTAAAAGATGCTAACAAGTATACAAAGCTCCGGCGATCCTTCTAAGGATTGGAGTAAACATCTCGAAGTTAGAATATACACTTTGATGAGATCATCAAAGATTTTGGGTTTATACAAAGTTTATGAGAAACTTGTATTTCCAAAGAAGTGAGTAGGAGCACTATAGAATTTCTGATGAGTATATGTTGTTGACATATTATTGATCGGAAATGATGTAGAATTTCTGGAAAGCATATAGGGTTGTTTGAAAGGTGTTTTTCAATGGAAAACCTAGATTAAGCTACTTGAACATTGAGTATCAAGATTTATGAGGATAGATAAAAAACGCTTAATAGTACTTTCAAATGAATGCATACCGTGACAAGAATTTGAAGGAGTTCAAAATAGATCGGCAAAGAAAGAGTTCTTGGCTGTGTTATAAGGTGTGAGTATTGAGTAAGACTCAAGACCTAACCACGGCAGAAGAGAGAGAAAGGACGAAGGTCGTCCCCTATGCTTTAGACGTAGGCTCTACAGTATGATATGTTGTGTACCACACCTGAAGTGTGCCTTGCCATGAGTCAGTCAAGGGATACAAGAGTGATCTAGGAATGGATCACAGGACAGCGGTCAAAGTTATCCTTAGTAACTAGTGGACTAAGGAATTTTCTCGATTATGGAGGTGGTAAAAGAGTTCGTCGTAAAGGGTTACGTCGATGCAAACTTTGACACTAATCAGGATGACTCTGAGTAGTAAACCGGATTCATATAGTAGAGCAGTTATTTGGAATAGCTCCAAATAGCATGTGGTAGCTGTAAGATGACATAGAAATTTGTAAAGCACACACGGATCTGAAAGGTTCAGACCCATTGACTAATAACCTCTCTCACAAGCGAGATATGATCAAACCCCATGGGTGTTGGATTCATTGCAATCACATAGTGATGTAAACTAGATTATTGACTCTAGTGCAAGTGGGAGACTGTTGGAAATATGCCCTAGAGGCAATAATAAAATAGTTATTATTATATTTCTTTGTTCATGATAATTGTCTATTGTTCATGCTATAATTGTATTAACCTGAAACCGTAATACATGTGTGAATACATAGACCACAACATGTCCCTCGTGAGCCTCTAGTTGACTAGCTCGTTGATCAATAGATGGTTATGGTTTCCTGACCATGGACATTGTATGTCATTGATAACAGGATCACATCATTAGGAGAATGATGTGATGGACAAGACCTAATCTTAAGCATAGCACAAGATTGTGTAGTTCGTTCGCTTAGAGCTTTTCTAATGTCAAGTATCATTTCCTTAGACCATGAGATTGTGTAACTCCCGGATACCATAGGAATGCTTTGGGTGTACCAAACATCACAACGTAACTGGGTGGCTATAAAGGTGCACTACAGGTATCTCCGAAAGTGTCTGTTGGGTTGGCACGAATCGAGACTAGGATTTGTCACTCCGTATGACGGAGAGGTATCTCTGGGCCCACTTGGTAATGCATCATCATAATGAGCTCAGTGTGACTAAGGAGTTAGTCATGGGATCATGCGTTACGGAACGAGTAAAGAGACTTGCCGGTAACGAGATTGAACAAGGTATAGGGATACCGACATCAAATCTCGGGCTAGTAACATACCGATAGACAAAGGGAATTGAATACGGGATTGATTGAATCCCCGACATCGTGGTTCATCCGATGAGATCATCGTGGAACATGTGGGAGCCAACATGGTTATCCAGATCCGTTGTTGGTTATTGGCCAGAGAACGTCTCGGTCATGTCTGCATGGTTCCCGAACCCGTAGGGTCTACACACTTAAGGTTCGGTGACGCTAGAGTTGTTATGGGAAATTGTATGTGGTTACCGAAGGTTATTCGGAGTCCTGGATGAGATCCCAGACGTGGCGAGGAACTCCGGAATGGTCTGGAGGTGAAGATTAATATATTGCACAAAGGGTTTTGGAGTCCGGAATTGTTCCGGGGGTACCGGGTGACGAACAGCGTGTCCGAAAGGGGTTTCGGAGGCCCCTGCAAGTGTTGGGGGCCTTATGGGCAATGAGGAGGGGGCACATCAGCCCACTAAGGGGCTGAGCGCCCCTCCCACCCCATCTCACGTGACCTGGAGAGTTGGGGGCGCCTCCCCTAGGGCAGCCACCCCTCCCGGCTTGGGGGACAAGTTTCCTAGGGGTGGGGGCGCCCAAACCCATCTAGGGTTTCCCCTGTGGCCGCCGCCCCTCCCCTAGGGAAACCCTAGGGCACCTCCTCCTCCCCCTTCCCCTATATATAGTGAGGGAGAGAGAGGGCAGCTGCACCCTTCCCCTGGCGCAGCCCTCTCCCTCTTCCAACACCTCCTCCTCCTCCGTAGTGCTTGGCGAAGCCCTGCAAGAGAACCACAAGCTCCACCACCACGCTGTCATGCTGCCGGAGCTCTCCTCAACTTCTCCTCTCCCCTTGCGGGATCAAGAAGGAGGAGACTTCCCCAGGCTGTACGTGTGTTGAACGCGGAGGCATCATCCGTTCGGCGCTAGATCGGATCTTCCGCGATTTGAATCGTCGCGAGTACAACTCCATCAACCGCGTTCTTGTAACGCTTCTGCTTAGCGATTTTCAAGGGTATGAAGATGCACTCCCTCTCTCTCTCGTTGCTAGCATCTCCTAGATTGATCTTGGTGACACGTAGGAAATTTTTTGAATTATTAGTACGTTCCCCAACAGGCTCATGCGTGGGATCTGGATTCTCGATCTGCAGCTCGCAGTCCACCCATGGAGAAGGAACCATGGGGTGGGATGGGATGGATGGATCCACGCGCCGCAGCGAGCGCAAAACCAGAAATTGAAGGTCTCATGGAGGGAGAAGCATATAGACGTACCAATCCGAGCGGCCGGCCGGGGTGCGTTGTGCCTCGTGCTGATCCGTCTGGCCGGCGGCATATCGATCGGTCAATTATCTGAGCTGAACAAGGCGCCGGAGATCCAACCAGAGAGGCTCGATCTGTCTCGCGCCAAGTCCTTCATCCGCTGTCTGTCCACATCTCTCCCCTGTCCCCATGGCCTCCCTCAAACTGACCAGGGGGGTGGGAGACCGGCCGGGGGAAGAAGAAGAAGATGTGGTGTACTACTACTAACCCCGGCCCACATTGTGTGGCTGGAGACCTTGTAAAAACTTTAGGTGGCACCTGGCCCACATGTAGAGGGTTGGAGGCAGGGTACGCAATAATTTATGTGTTGGATGTTACAGGTATCCCCTTGTCGCATAATTTGGCAGTTGGGTGCATGAATGCGTCATAAGGGTCTACGTATTTACTACCCATGTACTGCTCTGCTCTGTCCAGGTGGAGGTGCATGTAATTCGACGTAGTGCGAACCAACATGTGGTTGGATGGTTAGAGGGACTATGGTATCCCCAACCCATCAAGGTTCAAGTCCCGGTGCTCACATTTATTCCTGGATTTATTTCAGGATTTCCGACGATGCACACTCAGTGGGAGGAGACGTTCCCGTCGATGACGAGGTGCCTACAGTGACTTCGTAAATTTCAAGATGATATGCCGGCTCAGTCTTTCGAAGGTGCTCATAGGGGTAGGGTGTGCGTGTGTGCATTCATAGGGGTGAGTGTATGCGCATGTATATGAGTGCTTGCATCTGTATTGTGTTAAAAAAAAGGTAATTCGACGTAGTGCACACATGATGTGACGTTCTATTATCTCACGGTAAGATAAGAAATTGGCTGCGTCCATTCTGAGAGTCTCTGCTCGATCCGATGCAAGGCAGCTCTAGCCTTTTTTCTAGCCCAGATAAAAAATATGACATGTTTTTGCATCTGCAACTTCTTGAGTGTTTGTTTCCTTCTCCTTCTTTTCGTTCATGCTCCAACGCGGATCCGCAAACCTCCTCCATGTGTCCGGACAGGGGAAACCATCTAACACGGGCCTGTCTCAGCATAGGCCCGCAAGACGATTAAGATGCAATTTCTTGTTGGAAATATTAGCACTTTTCCGATTAGGCTAATCCACGAGTATACAATAAACATGGCAAATATGGTATGCAACTCATATCGATACCTAAGCATGTGAGCACGTATAGTACATAGAATCAAAACATCTATGAACATCATATATAAGGCTAGCACAATAACGAGCAAATAGAGGATGAATGAGTCGTACCCCCCAGTTGGCTAGGCCAACGCAGTGGCGGCAGCGGCAACCTCAGCATCGGTCGAGGCCTTCTTCCTGGTGGTTTCATCGTCAGCCATGGAGTCGATGCAGAGGAAGTAGTGGAAGTAGAGGCAGATGGAGACGGGGACGGATCACGAGCAGTCGCGTCGAGACGCTCCCCAAAACCCTATTGTCGTTCTCCCGGGAGGGATCTCAAATGATAGGGTTTGCCGTTCTCTCGAGCAGGATCTCAAACGACAGGGTTCCGGAGGCACATGCTCTCCCAACCAACCGTGCACGCGATTGTCGGGATGGGATCGCCGGAAGAAGCACATAGAGAGACAATATAGGACAGCTAGGGTTGTGCAGAAGGGAGTGAGTGAACTATGGTTCACTCCACTGGCCAGCGCCTCCTTATATAGGTTATCAGGTAGATGGGCCTGGGCTCAGGCCCACGATCGAGTCCACAAAAAGCCCACGATCCAACGTCCAGCAGCGCGTGTCATGGTGAGGCGTGGCGAGGCGAGGCGGGCGGCGGAGGAGGAGGAGTGCATGTGTACAACTCCTCTTCCCAAGCTCCCAATGGCATGTGGTAGAGCAGCCCTTATAAAGGGGTCTCACTCTCACTCCACTAGCAGTATGGTACTAAACTTCCCACCACTTGCCATGCACCAAAATGTGCCTTAGAGATTAACCAAGGATTATTGTCTTGTATGGGCCAAAGCCCATCTATAATCCAACAACCCCCACCAGATCTCAAGGCACATATGTTGGTCAACTATTCCAAACAATGTTTGACATACCAGAATTTTCAGTGGAGACTGTTAAGTTGAACTTCCACCTAGAGCAATAGGATTAGACTTATTCACAACTGGACAATGGACTATGCCTTGAATTGTCAGTTTAGCGTGCAGAAGTTTTGCCTATTGTCAGCTGATACGTGGCTGCCGAAGGCTAAATCCCACGGGTGGAGCTTATTAGTCATACTCCTTACCTTCTCGTGAACTTCCTAGAGATTACCCAATCTCATAGACTGTGACCAGCAGTCGGGCTCACATAGGTGCGTTCCTCCAAAGAATGCCCTATAGGATAGCATCTTGCTTATATAAGCTTTGGAACATCACTACAAAAAAATACACTTCCGTGATGATACATGTTTGTCACAGTAGGTCACGTTTTCTATCATGCATGTGCATCCATGAAGATTTTATGACAGAATCAAGATCATACGTGTGCTGTCGTAGAAGTGTTCCATGACAATACCAAAATTATCATCACATAAGTGTCCACTTCCATGACGATAAATCACGTGTCATAGAAGTGCTTTCGTCAAGGGTGACCAACACGTGGCATCCATCGTAACGGGACGCCGTTAAGCTATCGGATCCGGTTTTGGATCCGATAACCCGCTAACAGCCACGACCAATGCCATTTCCACGTGTAAAATTCTCATTGGGCGACGGAACCACATGTCAGCTCCGCGTTGGCACATGTGTCACTCATCCAATGGTCTAGATGCGCCTATGATATGTTGACATGTGGATGGGCCCAAAAGTGGCCCATAAAGTTTAAATGGGCCAGCCCAACTAAAGTCCCACAAGATTTAGCGGACCATAATGGGTCGGCCCAGCTAAAGGCCCACAAGATTTTGCAAACTATAATGGGTCGGCCCAGCTAAAGGCCCAACATCCTCAGTTAAGGCCCGTACAACTAGTGTTAAATCGGCCCATCAACGGCCCGTCCTAAACTTGTCATCAGTGCGGCCCATGGTCACTTCTGGCCCGTTAACAGTCCGCTAAGTATTTGGGACGAATTACGGCCCGGTGTATTCCGACCTGTTAAATGGCCTGCTTCATTTGGGCCCATTTACAGGCCATTGAAACTTTTGGCCCATAAACGACCGTGAAGGATTTGGGTCATATTCGGCCATGTCTGACATTGGCCTGTTAGAGGCCCACTATAGATTTGGGCCACTTTCAGCCTGTTGTAATTTTCGGCATGTTAACATCGGACGAAATACATGGGCCATATGTGGCCCAACGTCACATCGGGCCTATTAACGACCCATATAAAAACGACACTAGTTAAGCTCGACCGAACTTCCGGCCTGTTAAAGGCCCATGTAGTAGGTCGGCGCATTTATGGCCCGTCCGAATTTTGGCATGTGAACGATCCGCACTGTAAATGGGCCACCATTCCGGCCTGCTAAGACCAGTAGGTTATTTGGCACAATCAGGGCCCAATCTCACTTTCGTCCTATTAAAGGCCCATGTTTTTTATGGGCTCGATATATTTACACCTGTAAACGGCCTATTGTTACCGAGGGCCCAAATTATGTTTAGGCCTGTTAAAGGCCCACTATGGGCACAGGCCTACCAGAAAAATATGAAAGCTTATGCTGATTTAGGCCCAGATATTTTTAGTGGGCTACATGCAAATTTCGGCCCATAATCGTTTTTAGCCCAATTGGAATGGGCCCGACGAATGTTGGCATGTTGGGCTACTACGAAGCTTTCGACCGAATACATTACTAAGATAAACCTACACTATACAAAATACTGTCGTAATTACTGCAACCTTTGGCAGCATCATAAATGTTGTATCACAACAAAATAAATTCCAACCATACAACAAAAGGCATGTTGGCATAAAGTTTACAGTCCTTGCAGATAAAAGCACCATCAGATGTATAGAAGCACAGATCATTTGACCTGAGTGCTAATGTTTCAGGCTGTAGAATTTGATGGAGCAGCACAATCTTCACCCTTTTTCCGCCATTGCTGTTGAACAACGAAGTGAATGTCTGATACTATGGTTTCAAAACCATTCATATCTTGAAGACATTTGTCAACCACTATTCTTGTTTCCGAAACGACATCCATTGGGGATTGGACTTGTGTCTGGAGCACAGATATGTCACTCCGTCTAGCCGGAAGATTTTGTTTAGTAGGCGATTTGGACAAGGTTACCTTGATAACCAACCCAGAATTACGCAAGAAGGTGCTTTTTGCACTGCTAGTGGAGAGATACTGACGCACTGCAGCAAGAGGTGACATTGCGCCTGTGGTAGCCTCGTCACCTTCAGGTGGTTGTGGCTGTTCAATCATTTGTTCCATAGCTTGCTAAAAGTTTGAACTTGTAGATTAGTGTACTAGATAAGTTACTAATGAGAAAAAACAAACAAAATAGGTTACACGTCTATACATAACTTATTTTGGTGAACTACTGTAATACATTAGCATGTATTATAGTGCCAACTACATAATAAAATCACTTTCGGAACATATGTCCATGTAGCATGCATAATGTATTGTCTATTTCCTCAGATTCGTTGACATCTAAGGATAAAGAGACATGGTTTAAAGTTGGATGAACATAGTATGACATCATTCATATCATGGGCAAACAGATATAAAACAAACATGCTATTTTATCATTGTGTGCGCACGTGAACATCACAACTAGATTACAGATGAAGACCAAAAGAATATCCTTCATCTCTTTTAAACCATGTAAGATGAAATGATACGTTAAGACAACTGTGTATAAAAGTGAACAGAGTAACTGACATTGGCTAAAAAACCAAGCAGTTAAATGAACACATCACAATACCAATTAGTTCAAAGGCAGGAGGAGTAAGGACTTACAACAGCGGCTTGAACTGGTGTGCTCATGCCATTCATCTTGCCGGTGTGGCAATCCTTGAAGATTTGCACTACATTCGGTTCAGGTTCTTTTTGGTCCACACGGGCTTTCCTCTGTATTTGGAACAAGTCAATATAGATACGATAATATGGCACAGAGAAAAGAAGGAAGTAGCAGCTATTTACAAGAGCCTCGCAGTGTGCAATATAGCTACGAGATTCTGTTGTCTGTTGGAATTTCACTTTAGAACGGTTGGTCTTGTTCTTCAAACAGTTAGCCTAGAAGAAGATACACTTGTAAGGCACACACATAAATAAAGTTCAATATGTGGTCTGATCAAATACATATATAGCCTACCTGATACTTTGGATCAGACCAGTGTTTAACAAGGGTTGTCTAGTCTTCATCTGTAATATATTCCACTTGAGATGTTTGGGTGATTTCATTGTTAGCCTTGCCTTCAAAGTGAGATTTTCTAAGGTGGTACCGACATCGCCAGCAGAAAGGCATCGAAAACATGAGTGCATGCTTGTTTAGTTGCATCACCTTCGGATCCAACTTGAACCTCATCTGCTGAAAAAAGAATGTGAGTCTTATTAGGAGGAAGCTAGAAAGTATGGGATGAGCAAGACAATATTACTAATTGCGATGAATAACATTACTTACGGATAAATGGTCAAGGAAGGTGTTAAACTGGGTATTGTCTTTCTCATTCCTGTACTGGATCCACGTTGGGAGGATACGTGCATGTCACCTAACGGCAACGGCTGACTCTGTAGCATCATATGGCCTTTTTAAACCCGCCTCAAAATGGATCTCCATTCTTTCTCTTTTAGATTTTGTTAATCTGTCAAGCATTATCCCTGATGTCTGTTTCCGCTTGCGCCGTGGTGCTAGTTCAACAACGAATATGGAAAGTGTTAGTGTACGTCAAACTGTGGAGTACATATAAAGGAGCATGCAACTGCAACTTGAATCGGTAAGGTACCCTCTTGGTGTTGATGCTCATGAGGTTCATCTAATCTTGCCAAGTCCTATTGTGTCAGTAGTGCTTCGGAAGTAGTGTTAGGTGTAAATGCAGCTTGGGAACTGGCCAGTTACGGAACAAACGAACGAGTAACTCGTTGAGATGCTCGTACAGTTGAAGCGGATGCTGCAACTGGTGGAGCAGGTAATATTGTGTTTGTAGATATAGCCGGTGGACTTGGACCTTCTACTGCACTATAAGTACCATCAGAATCTCGAGGGCGGATCCTTTTCTGTTTCACCCGACGAGTAACACCATTCCCTGCATATTCTTTTCCTTGCTCTTTTTGATTTTGCCATGTCAAGCCGTACCCACAACACAAAAGAATAAAACCGCTCTTCAGAACTCATTGATGCATGATACAGACAAGCAATACTTTGATGTAAGACAACCGTATGAAGATGGAATATGTAAGAAAAACAGGACGACGTGACATATTCACAGCTACGATGTGTAAACTAAGCAGAAGGATTTTCAAGAAAATAGAAGTAATGTAAGCTAGACACCATATGAAATATGCAACCAATATTACTTTGCCAAGTTAAAAGTGTCTTGTCATAAGTGGCAATTCAAAAAATTAGAAACAGTACAACGTAGAAATCAATGCAAGATGCAACCACTATCAAACTGTCATGTTAAAAGCGTTCAATCATGAGTGCCTGATGTGGGATACACAACAGCAGTACATTAATGTAAGAACATGGTATGATAGATAGATGCAGTGTATTCTAGACACAGAAAGCCATGTCATATGCACATGTATAACGCATAATCAACTCGCTCGCTGCACCCCTCTGGCAAAAATATTTTACTCGGTCTCCCCTCCGGCGCGGCGCAACTGGGTAGTTGCGTTGTGAGTCTTTTTGTCTCTGGTTTTATTATCAGGGTTTTCATTGTTTGGAGCAGTTTCTCTGGCTTTCTTAAATTTTATTTTTATTTTCTCTTTTTTCTTTGGTTTTCTTTGATCCTTCTTCAATCTTGATCGGTTTTTTTTGTTTCCTTGGTTTTCTCCTTTTATTTTTCTGCAACACATATCTACATTTTTGTACACATTGTACATTTTTTCTATATCAAGAAAATTTTTTATGGACGTTTACCTTTATGAATACATGATTAACATTTATATGAATAAAAGTTTTGATATCTATTTTTATCATACAAATTGCACATTTTCGGTATACATTTTACAAAAACTATGAACGTTAATATTTTTCAAATACATGATAAACATTTGTTTCAAATATATCTTTCTGAATATTTTTGGAATACATGTTAAACATTTAATAATACAAGTTTTTTTTGAATGATACAATTTTTTTAAACTATGAAACATTGTTTTTGCATTGTATACAAAATTTCTAAAAATGTATTATTATTATTTTTGAAAAGCTTGGACATTTTTAAAAACATTTGTTTTACATCGTATTACCTCTATCCTGGTTTATTGGTTGCCTTCATAATTTGTTTTCAAGTTTGACCATAAATTTAACTAACAAAATGTTAACGCATGACACCAAGTATTATATAGTCGGATTCGTATTTGAACATAGTTTGTTTTACATTGTACTACCTCTATCCTGCTTTATTGGTCCCCTCTATATTTTGTGCCAAAGTTTGACCATAAATTTAACTAACAAAATGTTAATGCATATCACCGAAAATTATACATTGGATTATTTGAACATAGTTTCCGATAACATTATGTCTATGATGTATATTTATTTAAAATGGTGTCGAAAATGTGACGCTAAACACGGGAGGGGCAAATAAACCAGGAGGGGAAGTATAACAATTTCCAAAAAAGTTACATGCATTATTTGTAAGTGCTTGAACTATTTTGCAATGTAAGACCCTTTTTATTTTGAATGCTATCAACATTTCTTTTAAATTACAATAACATTTTTTACTATGTTAAATTTCTTCAAATTCAAGTTCTAAGCAGAAGAATATTTTTGGAATATATGTAACTATAATATTTTTAAAATTATAAACAAAACGAAAATGAACAAAAACTGATATATGTGCGCCTATGTGATTATGGGCCGGCTCATCTAGGCTATCCTTTCAGGTGTGACGTGCATGTGTCTCGGGCAAGACACAGTCGGGGACCTCCTATCTGACACATGCTGCATCATATAGGAGCTCGACGCATGACTGGGCCGGCCCACGAACCTGCTCGTTGTTCCGTTTCCTATCGCGGGACAGAAAAAAAAGCTGAAAAACTAGCGTCCCATGAAGCGAACCCCCGACTTCAGACTGCTACCGTGAGCTATCAGCCACTACACCACACAACACGAATGGAACATCCAGGTGCAAAACTCTATAAGAACACATATCAGCGTTGAGATTTGAAAAACATTTCTTAAAAATTTTGAGCACATTTGAAATGCCGCATTTTCATGAATTCCAATTTTTTTTTAGAAAAGTGAAGATGTTTTGTACTTGCAATTGAAAAATGAAACACGAACAAAATTTGCAAATCCCAAATTGTTTCGAAAAAACAACAATTATTAAAAACTATCATTTTCTAAAAAACGAAAAACTATGAAAACGGATATTTATTTGAAATTTTCTAATTTTTTCAGAGATCGTGAAAAGTTTTTGCTTTTTAACAAAAATAAAATTAGGAACATTTTCTAAATTCAGCACCAACAAAGTTAAACAGGAATGTTTTTGAAATGCGAACAAAATTTGTATTGTATTTTTTTTGGAAAAGTAAACAGAATTGGAAACATGGGAATATTTGTCAAAAATTGCGAAGACAACGTTGAATCCGCAAACATTTTTATGAAATGGTGAACAAATTTTGAAGACAAAAACATTTTCTGAAACTCCAGAATTTTTTTTAAACACCAACAATTTTCTGAAACTGTGAGCAAATTTGAAAACGACAACATTTTTTGAAATAATGAAAAAAAAATATATGAGATTTTTTTGAAATTTTGAACAGATTTTGAAAACGTAACTGTTCTTGAAATTGATGAAGAAAAAATGAAACACAATTTTAAACATGAATACATTTCCAAAAGAGGAACATGTTTTTAAAATATAAAAATATATTTGATATTTCCGAAGAGAAGAAACAGAAAAAGAACAAAAGAAAAAACAGAAAAAGTAAAAACAAAACGAAAAAGATGAATAAACAGAAAAAGGAAAAATAAAAAGTAAACAAAAAATAGAAAACCCGGTTCAGAAACCTTCTAGAAAGTTCTCAAAACCGATTAAAACCGTCTGGGAATCTCTGCAACTTTGCTAAAACAAGAATCGCTGCAGCAAGTTAACGGGCCGGCGCAACTTTGTGCTTTGATCGCCCGCCTGTGCGAAAGCTCGACAGTTTGACACATGATAGGTCAAATAGGATATTCCACACAATTAGTCCCTCCTGGCCATTGCTATTATGCATGTAGGTCGCCAAATAGCATCCGCACCTGTTTCGGCCGTCCATTGCGGGATTCCACCCCACATATATTGGGAAGCTTCTAGAACCTTCTCATAACCGGTTTGCTTCTTTTTTCTTTATTCATCTTCTGGTTTTTTCTTTTACTTTTCTTTTTTTTTCTCTCTTTTTCTTTTTTGTTTTTTGTTACTTTTCTTCTTTTCTTTGTCTCCCTATTTTCTTTATTTCTTCCATTTCTTTCTTCTTTTTTTGTCCATCTTTCAAATTACGAATATTTTTTAGCCCAGGGAACTTTACGAAATCATTTAAAAATTTGTGAACATTTTTAAAAAATCACAAACTTTTTTCAAAACCTTGTACATGTTTGGAATTGACGATCATATTTTACAAATTAGCATTTTTTTGGAACAAGTGAACATCTTTCAAATTTTATAAACATTTTTTCAAATTGAGAATAATTTTTGAAACATGAACATCTTTTCAAATTCGTGAAAAGTTTTAAGAATTGTGAACATCTTTCAAATTCATGAAGATTTCTTGAAGATGTGTACATTTTTGGTAAATGTGAAAAAGAATTAAAGTTTGAAAACGAAATTTGAAATTCAGGTTTTTTGGTAAATACTTTTAGTTCATTAATACTGCTTGAAATAATGAACATTTGTTGAATTTTGTGAACATTTTTCGTTGTGTGGGAACATTTTTGTAGAAATTCATGAACATTTTTTGAAATCGTAAATATTTCTTGAATAGACAGACATTTTCGTTGAATTCACGAATATTTTTTGAATCCATGAGTATTAATCATTTCTCAAACATTTTTCAAATCATGAAGACTTGTTGAGTTCACGAACAATTTATCAATTTTCAATTTTTTTGAATTCCCAAATTATTTTTGAAAATGAAAATACATAAAACAGAAAAAAGCAAGAAAAAAAGAAGGGGCTCCCCGCCCCGCACATGGGCCAGAAGATTCGGTATTTATCTTGCAAATGGAAAAAGATTTGGTATTTATCAGTCATTACAAACAACTTTCAGATAATAGATTTGAGTTCGTCGGATTTCTACAAAATGCATTTCTACGTACATAATCTCGTATGAACTTCAAACCACATTCCGCTTGGCTTTGTGAAGTCCAAATATACTCTCTTGTTTCTTTAACTTTGTTTCCCCAAAATTCAGATATTTGTTTCCCGAATAGTATTTAGAAGAGTGGATTCCGACCCTATGTTTTATGACTTTGTTTATCAAAAAATATTTTTGAATTTAGGACATTGTTTACCCCATTCAGAAGAATTGCCACATTTTACCTTGAATTTGTCACATCATGTCAAGTTTATGCCCATTTAATATCTCCCATGATTCTGACGGGAAGGGTCCATCTTGGCGGCCGACGAGCAAAACCTGTTACACCTTTTCACCACATGGCCAAGGTTAATGTGGATGCTTCCATAGCTGGGAGTTCGGGTATTGGGGTAGTTGCAGAGGTGTGCAGATATAGGAGGGCATGTACCTGGGTTCATCGGCCATTGTCTTTGGGGCACCAGCGGCCCTACCACATTGGAGGCACTAGCAGTAAGAGAACCAATGGCTCTCGCAGAGGATGTTAATTTACAGTCTATCCATGTTGTATCAGATTGTTAGGTGGTGATTGAGGATATTAAGTGGAGGAGTGGGGCAGGCTATAGTGCTATTATACATGAAATAATAGAGTATTTGAGTAGTTTCATTTTACATAATTTTTTTCATGAGTTTAGGAGCTCGAATTTCGAGGCTCACAATCTTGCGAAGGATGCATTTCATTTAAGGGTTGGCCACCATGTTTGGTTAGGCCATCCCGGTGAACTTTCTTTCGTCCATGTAAACATTGTCACGGTTTAATAAAGCTTTGCATGATTGTCTAAAAAAAACCTTTTTGCCACATTCTACCTTAGATGCCAACTTAGAAATTTGTTGTGGTCTTGCATTTTCTCCCCACTTGAAAGACCCGGCCTGCTAACTCGCTCCGTATGCACCTTCTTCCGCTCACTTAGACTCACAAAGTCAATATGATTCCCCACTACTCTCTTCTCTCTCTTGCTCGGACGCTATCTAGGATTAGGGATAATTGGCAACAGTGTTGTGGTAGCAAGTTGGCTTCGATGGAAGGGGAAACGGCCTTGGCTGTAAACAAGGCGTGTTGACGGCTTGGTTGCTACGCTCCATAGGGTGGGATGGGAGGCACATGAAGAGTCCAATGAGGCCGAAGCCGATCACATATGAAACAATTTTCTTCTCCGGGGAAGTATAGAATCTGCCAACGGTGAACCCCAATGTCGCCACACTACCCCTCAATTGCTGCACTCTGTACCATCTCCTTACCCACGCTTGCGGCACAATGAGATGGAGTCAGTAATTGAGCTAGTTTTGTTTGACCAAAACAGATAGGAGGTGCAACTTATCGGGATGGTTGTCTGCGGTGAGATGCGTAGGGTGCCTGGATCAACCATTGTCTTAAACGTACACCCATACCTACTAATAAAGGGATTAGTGCTCCTGCTCGTCCGCCCCTAAAGTTGCCATGAATTACATCCAATGCCTCCTGTAAGTGGAAAAATTATTTGGTTTTCCTTCAAGTCGCTGGCCGTTGTGTTTGTTCATGTTCAAGTACCCCCTCATTCATCACAATTGAACAAGAGCCGGACTAACCAGAGCCTTGCTCTTCTAGTCGGGAAACCTGAGTTCGATCCCACTACTCCCCTTTTTCTGCCTTTTCTTTTTTAATTCCAGTTGGCGTAAGATAGAGTTGCCTAGCCTATGTGTCGCTTAGCAGATGGGCTCATTTCCTCTCTGTTTACTTTTTCCTTTTTTTTGGCAAAATCAAATACTTCTAAAAATATTCATATCATTCAAATCTTAACACCAGATTTAACATGTTATGCATGAAAATCGCTCAAAAAATGTGTAGATTCCAAATATGCTATTATCTTGCATGTTAATCATTTTAAAATGTTTAGAACGCACCTTTGATTAATTCTTTTATTTACATGGGGTATTTTGAAAATGTCTATTATATATGTTTCTTACCCATTTAAATTGACTAGATAGAATAGTTTGATGATCTCACAAAATCTATTATTGGTACCATAGGGGATGTTCCTTTCTACCCATTTACAATTCCTAGCTAGGTTTTGTTCCTTTTTAAATAATAAACTACTAGCTAGCTTTTGTTCTTTTTAAAGAAAAACTACTAGCTAGCTTAGTGCTATATATGTACGTGTAGAAATATATGTCTACACGTCGTTGTGTACAGTGGGTCGCCCGCCACCATTGCATGCCAATGCCCACCAATGTGAAGCAGTTGATGGTCGGCTACAAATGACATGGACATGAAAGGAGCAATGTTGGATATGGGGCGCAAAGGGAGCTAGGGTTTGGAGTCTGCACGAGTCGTGAGTTCAGGTTGGGATTGGAAGCGGAGGAGGTCTCGACCATATATCAATCCTGATCTTTCCTAACACAAACAAGCATGTTTCACTTTCTGCCACTGTTACTCTAGACTAATCTACCTGATAATATTGTTACTTTTAAATTGGTTCATAATATTATTTCTTGTCGATTTACTTTTAAAATTAGCTCATGACATCAGGTCCAAACTATTAATTATGTTATTTCTTCAAATTTTACTTTTAGTTTCAGAATGAACTAATGAGCTGAACTAAATTTACTCGGGACCCTATCTCTTGTTTCGAATTGGCATCCTGAAAAATCCAACCCTCAATCAGTTCATTGTTGGACATGCTGTTCATTGTTTTTATGCTCATGTTCATGTTGAATGACCATTGGTTGTCATGTTAAAACAGAGGGCGTGCACCTGTGAAGAGTCATGAGAATGCTTATCACATTAAAGGCGTGTGTCATTGTATGATCTCCCATTGCAATGCACGGGAATGTTTCCTAGTAAGCAATAAAAAGGAAGAGTGCACTTAGGTGTTTTCTGAGATGCTGTAAAACTAACGCAATATGAGATCTAAATCTTGGTGCAATCCAGGAAGCCCGAAACTGCAAACAGCACACAGGAATACAAGATGCTACAGCATTATCATATTCCACAAAATGTCATCCGTGAACACACCTCGTTACTTGATCCGTGTGATTAAACAATCACAAGGGCCAGAAAACCAACCTCTGTTCCACGGATCGTTACCAGGAGGCTCTCTGCAGGAGGACGAGGAAACAGGAAAACCTCCCCGATCTCGCGCGTCACCACATGCACACCCGGCCAAATCACGAGCCAGCACACAGAGAGAGAGAGACAGGGGACTCTCCCAAGATCTTCCCCACTAAACCGCCGCCTCGGGCGGCCGTCACGTCTTCGTCCGCCGCATTTGTTTAAGCGCTCCGGCGATGTGGCCTCCCCGCGTCCGCTCGGCCCCCGATTTGTTTACTCGGCGGCGATGGACTCGTATTACCCGCCTGCGTCCATGATTCGAGACATGACTCCTCCCCACTCCCACTACGGGAGGCATGCATACGCACGCAGGAGATCTCGGGCTGGCCCCTGTCGCTTCTCGCGATTTTACTTTGGCGGAGAGATGTCGCTTGTCGCACACCCGCCATTGCAGTAGGAGTACTACCTAGCTAGCTAGGCTTTGCTTGACACGCATGCACGATTTGGTGGGTGGCTGCTGCGTGCTGAAAAGATGGGCACAATCTCAAGTTAGATGCGGCCTGGCACCGGCAGCCGGACCTGCATGGATCAGCCTGTCCTACCTTCACTAATTTGTTTATCTGGAGCAAATCTGCACCCTAAAGTCAGGTCGTAGGATAAGACGGCTAGGCGCCTACTTTAGTCCTAGGGTCGAGCTGATTTGTTCAAACGGACTCTTGCTGCCGGAGCGATTTTGGCGAACCAGGGGTGCTCGCAGGAGGCATGCATGTAGCTCAGCTGACGGACGCTCTAATTAATCATTGGGGCCGGCCGAACCGCACGACGGTGCTGTTGCGGTCCATTCATCGATCGATCCGCCAGGAACGGTGTTGCCATCGGCTGTCTCCTGAACAGTAAGAGCTTTGTAGGGGATCCGATCCGGCCTGATCCGCGTGACACGGCTTAGTCCCGTGCTGTCAACTCGCGCGCGCCTAACGTAATCGGGTCGTTGTCTAGCTCGATCAGCTTCTGGATTCGCCATCAGCGAGAAGCAACTTGGAGCCATCGCTAGTTCGATACTGTTGGGGCGACGGGTACACTTTCCACTTGCGGGAGCATTTAGGTGTGTGGCGTTCTCGAAACGGAGGGCCAGTGTACGTAAATCTATCTGGAGACTGGAGATATAGCGGCATCGATGTAGTCGTACCATCCATGTTCGATGAGGCCTGATGGATGATTAACGACTGACTGCGCGATCAAAGTGGGCAAAGCAAGGATCACGGAGAGGGACCCTTTTGCTGAAAACATTCAAGCTGGCGGTGTGCTGGTATAGACGAGAGAGACAGCATATACTACTAGTACTAGTACGTAACAGTGCATGTATACTTTTCTGCTTTGAGTGCGTCGTTGTCAGTTCCGTAGCTAGGGCGCCCTTCTTCAGTTTTGGTGCTGCTCATCTAACTCTCTTCTTCAGGTGACGCTTGATCCAGCTGTGTAGGTAGATATTTCAGGCGTTTCACCTGCTGCCTGCGCTTCACAGGCAGCTTTGCCGATCGCTGCACAAACACCAAGCTTTTTACCGAGCCAACTGGTTTCATTTTTTCCCAAAAAAAGTGGTCTCCTTCCTTCCGCTGTATGTAGGGCTAGCTGAACTGACTTGTGACCGTGCGTCGTGGTGGGTCAAACCCGGCCGGACGACGCAGCGTACGCGTGGCGTCCGAGATCCACCAAACGCGGGTGTTTGCGGGCGAGGAGGACGAAGGAGATTGACGATGCCCGTGCCAGATGGAGCCCTCGACGCGACGTGGCTCGTCGGTCAGCGTACGGGGCGGGACACACCCCTCGTCGTGCTGCACACGTCCCGCTGCACCCATGCCCCCATGCATGGCCCTCGCGACCCGGCCTCCAGTCCATAGCACGACTGGACTTCCCGGAGTACAAGCGGTAAAACCTAGTCCTATATATAGCATCGGCAGAGGATCGGAATAATCCTTCATGGGTGTAGCATGCACACACGATTCAGGTCGATCTTCACCACAGTGCGCGCGTGCACGAAAGCCCTCCATCTATCCATCAAGACCAAGACCTGGTCCAATGGCGGCCTGGTTCATCAAATGGGCGGACCGACGTTTGAGGTGAGCAATGGCCAGTCAGCCAGCCGGGGCGACCTCGTCAAACCTTCGGCGAGAATCTGGACGCCAATGTCGGGGCGGCGGGTGACACGGCGGGCCGAGCCCCACGCGGCCACCGGAGACTCGCCCGCCCCACTGCCTGCAGTCACCGATCACATCGCCATAAAAGCCTTTGGGAATACTCTACACGTTTGCCTGTCCAAAAGTGACCCGCCCGATCCTTTTAACAACGATCAATCAGTATACAAACCATGAGAGCACGGCCCCTAAAAAATCATTTCTACTGGAGCCAAACGGAAAAATATAATCAGTTTGAGGACTAGGTCAGTGAGTTCAGATAATGCACTCCTATTGGAGCCAAGAGCAGAGAGATTAGAGCATTACTAGCAGAACCCTCAAACCCTCAAACCCTTATAAATAACTGCTTTTTTACAGTTTGCGAGCAAAAAATCGCGTAGACTAGAACCCTTTAACCCTCAAACCCTTAAATTTTTTTAAGGGTCCAACCCTCAAACCCACTCCCAACCCTCAGAAGTAAGGGTTGGGGAGCAAAACCTACCACAACCCTCACTTAGCGGTTATCTTCCCGCCAACTCCCGCGCCCGCGCCCACGCCCGCGTTCGGCGCTGCTAATCGCCCCCGCCCGCGGCCGCCCGTCGACCTCCGCGCCGCCGCCGCCACCGCCGGCCACCTCCTCCTCCTCCCGGGCGCGCGCATCGCCCGCCCGGCCGTCGCCATCCATCCGCCGCCGCGCGCCGCGCCCGCCGGCTCTACTCCCGTCGCGCCGCCGCCTCCGCCTCCCGCCCGGCCTCTCCTCCCGCGCCCTCCAACTCGCGCCCTCGCCTCGACCGCCGCCACCGCCCGCCCGCCCGTGCCGCTCCCCGCCTCCGCCTCGCCCGCGCCTCGCCTCCGCCTCCCACCCCCCGCCGCCCTCGCCGCGCCCGCCCGCCATCCGCCCTCTCGCCCCAGCGCTGCCCTCCGGTGTCGTGCACGAGGTGCTCGACGGTATGCCCGCAACGAAAATACCGTTCATGGGGAATATTCCGTTATAAGGGTTGGGTTTGAGGGTTCTAATCTTTGCCCCTGTTTTTCAACCCGTAAAAGTGCACAAAAAGACCATTTTTGGACCCTTAAAACGCTAGTGAGGGTTTGAGGGTTTGAGGGTTCTACTAGTAATGCTCTTAGTTCCCATTAGTTCCCTCTCCTGGAGAGGCCCATCTTTGGACGCTGGCGGGAGCCAAACACCTGAGTGCGCTTATGTCACGATAGTAGTCTTTCTTTCTTGCCGTTCTGCGGCTATTGTCTAAACCTTTTTCTTATTTAATAAAAATGGCAAGTCTTTTGCCTTGTTTCAAAAAAATAAAATTCCCTCTCCTGGAAGCCAGGGCAGACAGCTTCCTTCAGCTACAACTCTCTCTCCTCCGAAACTCAGCAACCACTCAATTGGAGTATGTTATAATTGCTTTTTATTTGTTCTTCAGGTTTTTGCTTTTTCTATGTATAGTTTTTTCTTTTCTTTCTCTCTTTTTTTGAAGACATTACTCGTGTATCATTTATTTAAAAAATCAATGAAATACACAGCATAGTCTTACTGTTTGCCTAAAGAAACACGAGAGCACGGGTGTCCAGAGAAAGTGGGAGAGATAGATACTCTGAGGGCATCTACAGCGGGGCGTCATAAACTGTTGCCAAACGCCCGGGTGGCCCACCCGGTCACTGACGGTCATGATTTTTCGACCCAAACGGCCCCTCAACGAGGCTCAAACGCCTGGGCTGACCGGATATGGGGCGCTGGGACACGTTCGGGCACGCCCGCCATGTTGGTCTGACGGCGGGGTCCCACGCAGAAACTCCCGGAAACCCGGCGGTCGGACGGACGCCGCGGTGTGAACGCTGCTCCGGCTCGTCGCCCAAGACCAAATCCAGCTATTTAAGACGGCCGGCGTCCCGCAACCCTAACCCATCCACCTTCCCCCTCTCTACGCCACCAGTCCGAGCCCATCCACCTTCTCCCTCTCCCGCTCCGGCGCTCTGCCCACAATCCGATGCTACACCCATGCTTCGGCACTCCGCCATGGTCTGCAGCAAGATCCCCTACTACGCCATGCTGACGCCAGAGCGTATCTACGAGATCTTCTGGGAGATCTAGGCGAAACAAGCCGCGCGCGCCGTCAACATCGCTGCTGGGCTGCCTCCGGACTCGCCGGAGCCGGAGGAGGAGGAGGAGCCGGGGGTAGAGGAGGAGGAGGAGACGGCTTCGATGGAGGTGGAGCAGGCGGAGCAGCAGGAGCCGGAGCTGCCGGGCTTCAACATGGAGCAGGCGAAGGCGGATTCGCCGTCGCCCAGCCGGAGGACAATGGCGGAGCAGCAGGCCATCCTGGAGTTCGTCCAAGGGCGAGGCCTATGTGGAGGCCAATCGGCTGTTCCTCCGCCAGGAGCAGGCGGCGTCCGACGCGCTCTTCACCGAACTCGACATGAAGATAGAGGCAGAGGAGGTTAGAGCGGAGCCGCCGGAGCTGCAGCTACTGGAGCCGGGCACGGAGATCGTCGAAATCTCCGACGACGAGTAGCTAGGTGATCGACCTAGTACGCAGGTTTATTTTAGTTTACATGTCTTTGTATGAATTTGAGAATTTAGTATGAGATGCCCAGATACAGCTGTTGAAATTTAAGGCACTTTTCAGGTGCCAGATTTATCAAGTCCGTATGTAGATGCTCTGAGCTAAGGAGGAGCCAGGAGGGCAGGCAGACCCGTCCGTCGTCTACGACGAGTCCTCGTCAGTTTATTTTACTAGATCGCCATGCATGCAGCAGATATGCATATGGAGTGATGAGTCTGTGCCAACAAGAGTAAGCAGCAGCACTCGCCGTCGTTTGCACCTGGTACGGAGCTACAGTCACGCTCTAATTACACGCGCTCTGGTTCGGTGTAGTACTCCTATCTGATATTCATCAATAGTTATACTTGGTTTTATCCAGTTATGGAGGCATTTTATTCATGGACATTTTTTTCCAACCGGGCCTCATCCCCTTTCCATTAATTTCTTAACGGAAATACAAAGTCTGTTAACCAGAGACTAAAGTAGCTCCGATACCATGACTGAGAATAACTGAGAGTGGGAGAAAGCGAGCTGGGGCACTAGCTGGAAACCTGCTACCCGGAGCTCGGAATCGAAACTCCAGTTACAGGGCAAAAAACAGTTACAGTGAAGTGGACATTTTATTCGTGGACATGCCAGTACGTGATGATTTTTTCCCGATAATGCATGTCCGCTGCAATCAAATTATGTCGGCATCGCGCAACTGTTTGGCGGAGAGTGACGTTATTCGAAGCTGATACGCGACGGGGACTCCAGAGTGTGCATTTCTGATTTGTGTATACATTAGATGCATCTGGGCTTGCTGATCTGACAAGTCACCATCGTCGTCTTTTTCGTGATAACAGCTATCGATACTTTGATGCTGATCGATGGGAACTGGTCAAGATTTGTCTTGATAATTAGTCAACATCCGTTCCGTGCACACCTGAACCATCTGCGTCTGGAGGTATATATGTATGAGGAACACATGGTTGGAGATGAAGAAAAAAGTGTAGCATATGCTTCAGTCGGAGATCAAATCATACCTGAAAATATACCTAACATTTCTGTGCGCATGTCTGGCTTGATCTGCCCTAACTTTTTTTTTTGAGCAGTCATCTGCCCTAACTTGGTTCGTTGCCATGTTTCTTGCCAACATATCTTCAAGTCTTTTCGTGTACTCCCGTGACAACAAGCTGGAGCCGGCACTGTTCAGAATTTATGCCCACTGAGCCGTTGCGAACAGCGGTTTTACCAGCTGGATCGGCATAAATCCCTACAGCTAGCTAGCTCCGGTCAAATCCGCCATGAAGGCCAGCAGCAAGCTCACCTCTGTACGTCGTCTCAAATCAAATCATATTTGATTCTCTCACAGGCGAGGGCAGGTACGCGCGCGGCCCGCCGGTGATGAACAGCAACAGCGGTGCCTTTCTATTTCTTCTTCGGAGCCTCGCATCTTTCCGGCGAATCATCTCCCTGGACCCTGGGTACCTATGGTTGATGCGACATGCGGGCGTCTGTCTGTCGTGATCCCTTTGCCGGTGATCGGTCGATCGGCCCATTTGCCTATCAGCCACTGAAAATAAATCTCGCCGTTCAGAAAAACAGAGAATGCACAGCTCATTTTATCCAAGCATAGACGGTAAAACGACATACAATGTTTTTTTTATTCACGTGAAGAAAACTCCAACATTTACCCTAGAAACGACTTGGTCATTTTTTAGAGATTTTGTTGACTATTTGTTTCGAAAAGGAGATTAAACCCTGGACCTTTGCATCAATGTGATGCACATCGAAAAGGAGAGTACAAAATAAAGAACAACCACAACTAAACCATTACAAAATATGAAAACAAAACCTGCAATTAAGTCAAATTATTCCGCAACAACACCATCGAGTAGCAATTAACATTCTCTAGCATTGTCATTGTGCCTGACCGAAGACGGCCTGGACAAGGATTCTCATCCGGATTGCCAACACCAGCCAATGAAGACCGGTGCAATAGCAAGTAGACAACATCTTCATCAAGGTAGTGGCATGAGTTCGTCACTGCTGAGCCCGACTGATGAAGGTCTGGACAAGGGGGTTTTCCCCAGAATGAAGTGGCATTTCAATCAACATCTTCAAGACAGATCATTCGATGATTGCATCGGCCAATACTCCACGCCAGCCTTGAAGACACTAGCGGAATGGTGGGACGCTCTCCCACCTTAACTCATTGCTATGTCCAACGTGAGGACGCCCACAGTGCGGTACAGATCAGGTTGCTGCCACTCCAAACCACAGAGAAACAAGCTACAACATCCATCATGATCCCAAGGGAGCTCCTCTGGTATCCTTCATGTACACTAGAATGTCTCGCGTCGTTCCCTAGCCATCGACCGTGTCTCTATGTCGATGGCTAGAGGTGTCACTGTGGGCACATCCCTTGTGTCTGATCAGCTCGCCGATAGAAGAGGCTTTCTTTTCCAACGCATGGAGGAGCCGGTGACCCCCTGAAAGTGGTAGGTGGTCCCGACCAACGCACACATGTCATAGCACCACAGACCTCGTCGTCCATAGACGAGCCCTACAATGGTCACTATTGGATACATGCTTCCACAACAGGAATCTCGCATAACCAATCCCCCTTGAAAAATCGGTGGAGGCAACCCTCCTGGTGGCGTCTAGTGGTCTATGCGGTAACTGGTGGAGGCAAGGACCCATAGAAAACCCAGCGCGGGCGGAGATGAGAGCATCTATAATTGGACTGGGCAAATTTAGTCCCTTAAACGTTTACGAACGCATCCAGTCAGTGTACGAGCGTGTTCATTTTATGCAACTATTTCTCCGTGCATGCAGCCATGACCCCCACTATTATATTTAGAGTTTGTACTCCCACCGTTTCTTTTTAGTCTGCATATAAGATTTGGTTAAAGTCAAACTTTGTAAAGTTTGACCAACTTTATTGGAAAAAATATCAACATCTACAATACTAAAGTTATATGGTATGAAAATTAATTTCATGATGCATCTACCAATATTGATTTCATATTGTGAATCTTGATATATTTTTCTATAAACTTAGTCAAAGTTGACAAAGTTTGACTTTGACCAAATCTTATATGCCGATTAAAAATAAACGGAGGGAGTATCATTTATGCCACTAGTCATGTCCCACTAATTATTTTTTCCATCGGAAGTTACAACTGCTCAAAACTTCCATCGTTCTGTGAGATGCTTGCTACAAAATGCTATTAGGTACCTAAAAAATGTCATCGCATTTGGTGTTTGCCAGAAAATGCTATTAGACACCGTTGTTGTCAGGTCAAACCCACTGACCATGTTATATGACCAAAATACCCCTAGACCCAACATGTCAACTCTGTCTATCTCACAACAGTAAGTGTGGGCCCACTTGTCAGAAGTAAGCAAGTGAATAATATTAAAGGAAAATAAGAACATTGTTGGGAACCGAGTGGGGCCTATCGTGGAATTAACACGTCAGATGTCCTAGCATAAGGACTTAGTCATGGAGCCATCGCAACGAGATTAGCTTAAAGGGGTTAAACCGGACAAGGGACACGAGAGTTTTTATACTAGTTCGGCCCCTTACGATGAAGGTAAAGCCTACGTCTAGTTGTGATGGGATTATTGGGGTTTCGATGACCAGGAAGCGAATATGCTTTGCCTGAGTCTCGAGTTGTTGTTTTTTATCCCTGAACCGCCGCCGGGTCGTCCCTTTATATCCACAGGTTGACGCCCGGCCGGTTTACAGAGTCCTGAGGCCGGCTCATACAAGTGTCCGGCTCGGTCTCTTCCTTTTCCTAACTTACAATACAAGTTATACAACTATGGCGGTTTACAACTATGGGCCCTAATCCGCCTTTGGGCACTGGGCCTCTAAGCTTTAATAGTAGAGCACCATCTTCTTTGTCTTCATGGGCTTCAATATGGATGAACGTGAACCAGCCCCTCCTGGGCGGTTTACACTCAGTAGTTATATCCTCAATATTAGGCCCCAGATTGATTTGAACCTGTTCATGTCAATCTTCAATACTTAGAAAATTCCCTGAACATCTTCTTATGATCCTCGTAAACTGCCATGATATCTTCTCCCTGTAAACTTTGGTGAACCGCCATGACGTCATCTTCTGAAATTGCAATAAACCGTCATGATGTCATCTCTGTATAAAAAGGTTATAAAGATTCCTTTCATTAATTATCTTCCAAAGGTCAAGGCGACAACTGCGCCCCATTTTACCGCTTCGGCTCCTCGATTCTCGCGCTTGCCCACTTTATCCTTTTGCCCTATAAATAGGCTCAGGGGTCGTTCCCTTTTCCCCTTCCGCACTTCTTCTTCTTCCTCTCAACGCTCAAGCCCGACAGCGCCGCCGCCACTGTCGACCTTCAAGCACTGCATCATCCCTGGCCGCTGCATCAATCTGAACGCACCAGAGATCCGCGGCTCTCCTCCACTGCTCCTGTGAACTTGGTAAACCTTCTTCCCTCAACCCTAGATCTGCGTTAGGGTTTCGGTGCTCATGTGTGTTCATCAGTGTTCGTCCGTGTTTATTGTTTCCCCTTTACTGCCTCATCGAATCTAGATCAACTTGATGTTTTTCCTCTGCGGCCGAAGCTATAGTTTAGTTCACCTCACCATAGCATCCTTTTGACTACGAACAAACCTCATCTAGATCCTTTCTGTTCTGCTATCGCCATTTTAGGACTTTAATATTTCTCCTTTTCCTGAACTGTATTAGATCCAAAATAATCATCCTTCACTTGTGAAACCTGTTTGTATAGCACTTAGTAATTTTCAGATTTGTTGCCCTTCGTGCCACTATAGGCGGTTTAACCTGTAAAAAACGACAATCCGGCAGGTACCATTAGCCCTCTCATAAACCGCCATATGTCCTTGAACATCCATCTCCGGTTTAATGTACACACACGCTTTGATTAAATTCTCCGGTTTGATACTAGTTATCACTACTAGGGAAAAGCCTATACACAGAATCTTATCAGCAGCGTGCCTCAAAATAACTCGCTGCTGCTAACTAGCAGTAGCGCGGTCCACAGAAACTCGTTGCTGGTACAAATATAGCAGTAGCACGTCCACCCAAAGACGCGCTGCTGCTATAATTCCTACGAGGCCGCCGCGAGGCTAGTTATAGCAGCAACGCGTTAACACGACGCTGCTACTGCTATTTAGCATAGTAGCAGCGCCTTCCTGCATAAGCGCCATCGCTAAGTTTCCTACAAAAATTTAGTCCCACCTCGCCCCTCAAGAGAGTTTATACCACCTTAAATATGTTACTTCTCACACTTTGACAAGCACTTGATCTTCATTGAACTCTATGTGTAGAATTTAGGCTGCAATATGAGTCTTCACTGTTCCTAAACCGTGAGGACTCATATTGTCGAATCAGATTGTACACAAAAGATCGTTGATGATCAATGTGTATTTTGCATGTCGACATATAGCGAGAGCGCTTTATCTTGAAAAGCTGCTGCTAGATAGCTTAGCAAGAGCGCATTTTGTCAAGAGCGCCATCGCTAAGCCATCCATCTCCCGATCTCCTCCCGGATCCACTCACACACACACCACAAATTCTACTCTGCGCCTTGGCGCCCGGCCGTCGCCCTCTCTCTCCGTCTGCGCGCTTGCGTCGCTCGCCGCTCCTCCGTCTCGCATGGCAAGGCCACCTCCTCCTCCTTGCTGGACTCGGCACCGGCCTCCTCCTCCGTCCTCCTCTCCACTCGCTTGCTGGCCGGCCCTCCTCGCTCCGCCTTCCTCCTCCGTTCTCCTCAACTAGCCGCGCCCGGCCGCCCTCCGCGCCCGCCTTCCTCCTCCATCCTACTCTCTTCTCCTCCTCGAGTCGCCTCCTTCTCCCTCCTGCTCATATGCAACATTTTGATTTAGTTGATATAATTTAGTTGACTTAGTAGAACATTTTGATTTAGTTGATTTAGTAGGCTAGTTGATTTAGTTGCCTTAGAATATTTTGATTTAGTTGACTTAGTAGGTTAGTTTATTTAGTTGACTTAGAACATTTTGATTTAGTTGATTTAGTAGGCTAATTCATTTAGTTAATTTAGTTGACTTAGAACATTTTGATTTAGTTGATTTAGTTGACTTAGAACATATTGCTTTAGTTGACTTAGTAGGCTAGTTGATTTAGTTGACTTAGAACATTTTGATTTAGTTGATTTAGTAGGCTAGTTGATTTAGTTGATTTAGAACATTTTGATTTAGTTGATATAATTTAGTTGACTTAGTAGAACATTTTGATTTAGTTGATTTAGTTGACTTAGAACATATTGCTTTAGTTGACTTAGTAGGCTAGTTGATTTAGTTGACTTAGAACATTTTGATTTAGTTGATTTAGTAGGCTAGTTGATTTAGTTGACTTAGAACATTTTGATTTAGTTGATTTAGTAATCCTTTGCTCATATTGCTTTAGGAAGAATGGCGCCACCACCACCACTATGCCAACTGTGCAAGTCAAGATGCGCCAAAGAGCCTTGCAACCGGCAAGCTGTTCTAAGCATCTACTTCAGGCCGAGTTTTCGTCATGCGGCGGTAAGAATTAGATGAAATGTAATAACTATTTTATTTTTAGTGTTGACATTCTGCATTGTGTCATTTTGCTTAGTTTACACAGATCGTCCCATGCAATGTGAGGTTGAAATTCAACAAGTCGACAGAGACACTGTGACATTTGAGGCTCTGGGGCCGTACACTATGGAGGTCGAGAAAGGACGCAATATGTCACAGATTGGAGGAGATGGATGGGCCTGCTTGCCGCTCGCATGCATCTTCTTGGTGGTGAGTTGATCAGCTTCAACTTCCGAGTAGAAAGACCCAAGCTAGCTGTCATTTATCTCAACTTTCGTGGAAGATGATGAAGATGACGAAGATGATGAAGATGATGAAGATGATGAAGATGATGAGGACCCACTTCATGAAGCCATCGTAGCTCAAAGAACAAGGCTGAGTGAGGAGGAGGTGTCCAACTTTGTGGGACATAATTCCGCCCGCGTCTTGACTTTGTCGGGTGCCATTCGTGACCCGCTTGACAAATACCATGGTTGATCGACATGATATGGTATGTTATACTTACAAATGCAAATTAATAGTGTGAATTACTTAGTGTACAGTCCAATGATATGGTATATGTTGTGTGGAATCTAGTCGATGATATATATGTTTTAGTGTAGAGTTCGATCACATGCTTATTAATTGATATGTTTTTCTTATTCAGAAATTGGCAAAGAGCATATCTGTGAGTTATGGTATCGAGCCCGATGAAGAAGGCTCACTGGACTACGCCATCGCAAGGGCTCCGTCACAACTGTACTTATCGCGTGGACACGGACGGTCGCACACACTTAAGCTCGGTTGGGTGGAAGAAATTCCTCGATGGCAAGAATCTTCTTGTTGGACAAAGCTATCCTAATTACTATCAGAACAAAGAACCGCCAGGCTTGAGGATGATGATTGTCTTTGATATCATCTAGAACTACATGTGTGTGTGGCTATATCATCTAGAACTACATATGTGTGTGTGGCTATATCATCTAGAACTACATATGATGATCGTCGTCGATATCATCTAAAACTACATATGATGATGGCGTTGATATGACCATGCATGTACTGCTTGAGGATGCATGTTGGCTGTGCATGAAATTGTTATCTTAGTACTTTCGTTTCCAAATTACTCGCCGTGGTTTGAACTAAAACCACGACGAGTAATTTGAAAACGAGTACTACCGCATCTAGTAATGGTTTATGAATTTGATGAAAGATAGTACCTAGTTTCTAGCATCTGAAGGGAGAGTTGAAATGGAAAATGATGAAAGAGATAGCAGTAGCGTTGGATGAGGAAATCGCTACAGCTAGTTAATAGTAGCGCGTTCCTAAAAAGCGCTGCTGATATCGTTTAGTAGCGCTGGTTGGGGCCGCGCTACTACTATGAGTTAGCTGTAGCGCCTTATTAGTAGCGCGGCCACCCGCGCCGCTGCTAGCCTGAAAACCCGCGCTGCTGCTAGCCTTTTCCCTAGTAGTGTATGCATATCAATCTTGAACCGTGAACCGGCTTTTGCTCTTCCCTTATAGTTTGTCATCAAAAATGGCCAAACAATTCTCTTCTTGCAAGTGGGTTCCTTCCCGGATCACGGAAACACAACTCATTGGATATGTTCTAACTGGCGCTTTGGCCAAGAAGGAAGTCATTCATTGGAGAGTCCCTAGTGCTAAAAACCCTCCTGAACCTCAAGATGGAGAAGTGGTTGTGTTTATGCAGCATTTGGACCAAGGGTTTAGCCCTCCCGGATAAAAAAAATTCCAGGATGTACTTGCCAACTTCCAACTCCATCCTCAAGACATTGGACCGAACTCTATGTCCAATATCTGCAATTTCCAAGTGTTCTGTGAAGTTTACTTTCAAGAGGAACCAACTGTTGAACTCTTCAGGGACTTCTTTCATTTGAACCGCCGCACTGAGTTTTCTGACGGCCCCAATACTGAACTTGGCGGAGTGTCGATTCAGAAAAGGAAAGAAGTCGATTCTCCTCATGTCAAACATCACAGCCACCCTAAAGATTGGAATCAAACATGGTTCTATTGTCAGAACACCGCTCCTGCTGATGAAAACCCTCTGTCGGGTTACTGTGCTCACCAGCTCAGCAATGGACATCCACTGCCTCAGTGGCTCACAGCTAAAGAACGACAAACATATGCACCTCAACTTGCTAAGCTCCGGGCTCTTCTAGCAAACGGTTTAACAGGCATTGATCTCGTCCGTTGCTGGGTATCATGGGGTATCCTGCCCTTAAGCCGCCGCACCAGGTTGATGCATGAGTATACCGGGGACGTCAAGGACCCTCAAGGGCATCATGAAATACAGATGATTGATGATGAAGTTACTGAGTCTGTAAAGAAGATGCTAGATGAACCGATTGTTGAGTGCAGCAAGATTGGGCTACGTCCCTTTTATGCCTCCAACAAACCGCCAGCTGTCAGACTTTATCTTTCTGCCTTTTAATCCGTCTCCGCTTTAACATTTTGTCTGATAACCTTTTGTTTATTCTCACAGGCCAAAGATCATTTCTGGAATAGGAAAACCCAAGACAAACCGGCAAAAGCTCAAGATAAACCGGCGAGGGCTCCTCATGGCAAGAGCAAGGCCACCAAGAAGCCAGCCAAGAAGAAAACCGCCGAGTCCTCTAATCCGCCCGAAGATGTTGATGATTCAGAACAAGAGGTAGAACTTGACTCCCTCGGTTCATTTTTCATACATCTTATTGACAATGACCATTACCAAGATGATGTGGAAGCTAGCCGTACTGACCATGTAGAGGTAATCTCCCTTTCCTCCAATTCCGATCTTGTGCCAGTAAGAAAAATCTGTCGCGCAGTCCAGAAAGTGAAGCGTTCACATCCTTTCACTCATTTGGATCCACATCATCCTGAAGCTCGTCGCACAACCCGGCATAGTGGCCAGCAAGTCACTTCCTCCGATTTACCAGAAACTCCAATCCGGAAGCGTCGTGCAGAGGTCTCTTGTAATTCTACCAAGTCTTATCCCTTGGCGGGTTACTTCCGATACCCTCTTAATCCGTCTGACTCAAATTATCAGGTAACTTCCAATTCATCCTCTGGAGATTCATCAACCATGCAAATGCCTCCCCTCAAGACTGTCCCTGGGTAAGTACAATAAGTTTAGCTTTGCCTTCTTGCGACGGTTTACCATCTTAACCTCTGTTCGCCATTTTGTAGCGCCAAATCCCGACTCAGCAAGAAAGCAAAGACCAATGCCCCCACTGATGAGATTGAACCGGAGAGAACCTCCGAAGGTGCTGGTGGATATGCTGATATTGCTATGGATGATCCTGTGCCACAAGGTCAGGACACTGATGCTAACCCGCCAGAAGTTAACCCGGCGAGCCCTCATGTCAATCCGCCAAGCCCGCAAGCCAATCCTCCAAGTCCGACTGCTGATCCGCCGAGCCCTACCAAGGCGTCAGATAAACCGGCAAGCCCAAATGCAGCAATTGATGATGTTGTGATTACTGGGGTTGGCCATACTTCTCCTCGTAATCCTGTCGCTTTGTCAAAGCACAGTGCTAAAGTGGAATGTGCTGCTGAAGAGAAAGGCAAGTGGAAGACTGATGTGTCAAGTTATGCTCATCTCCTCACTCAAGAACTTCACTCTGGATACCTAAACCGCCTATACACAAGCCGTGATTACGAGGCCGGTTTGGTCAATTTGATGAAGGAGTGTTATGAGGTAACTTCCAAACACTTTATAAATTTCCTTTGCACTGTATATCAACTCCATTGTAGCCCCCAAGGGCCGGTTTATCTCTTCAAGATGAATCGGGACTTTAAAGAAAAAGACTTTCAACGGTGTAGCCCCCAAGGGCCGGTTTATCTTTTTAAGATGAACTGGGACTTTTTGTTTCAAACTTGTCCTTGTTTAATTCCTTCACCTTTGAGTTTTCTAATCAATTATGCATTAGCCCCCAAGTGCCAAGATTAATACTTGTATTGAGCCTTGGGACTTTGAATGATAGTCAAAATAAAAAGCAATCCGCATTAGCCCCCAAGTGCCAAGTGTATAACTTGTTATGTGCTTGGGACTTTGAGAAAAAAATCTTAACATCTTTATCATCTATTTTTTGCAGGCTGACTTGAACAACATAGATTCCCAGATTGCCGATCTTTAGGAGAACATCAAGTCCCAGCAAGCAGAAACCTCCAAGGCCAAAGATGAACTGAAGGGCGCTTTGACTGCCATTGAGCAATTGAAGGATGGTTTCAAAGGTGAGCGGGCGGATTGGGAAACAGAGAAGGCTGCTCTCTTAAAGTGGGCTGAAGATGCCGAAGCAGCTCTTAAACCGGTGGCAGAAGAGTTAGCTGGGCTGAAACATCAGGTCAATGCTATGACTTTAGCAATATTTGGTAAGTACTCTTTGTAGGAACCTTTCTTAAACATCTTTAAAATTGTCGGTTTAACAACAAATTCTTAAACCGTTGCAGGTAGTCGTATTGCTCATTTTGGGCTCGGATATGCAGATGAAGTTGAAGGCAACTTATACACTGGCCGAACAATTGTATACTGGTGCACAACGAGTCATCTGTGCGGCCTCCTTCAGCAAACCGTCATCAACGTTGATCAAGGATACATTGACCAAATTATCTATGACTCCGGCCCAGATGGAAGAGGTAAATCGATCTGCTGCAAGGGCTGGCACTTTAACAACACTGACTCGGGCCAAAGCATGGATTGCTGATCTTGATCCGGCAGACATCGCAAAGGGCTATCCTGGTGAACAAGAAGACGGACCAGACTTTGATAATGAAGCCCTCAAAGTGTTGACAAAAGAGATGCGCCTGCTAGCAAGCCAATTGGCCGATGAGGTTGACTTGTCTGTCTATCGGTCCAGCTATGATGCAGACAACAAACAAGTTGACGCAGCTGTGAAAGAAGCACAGAATCTTATCCCTCCAATTCGTAAGCACACATATGCCCCTGACATTGAACCGTCCAATCTTATAAGCAACGAAGCTGTGTTCCAAGCCTTCACCAGGATTGATTGGACCACCCTTGACTTCCAGCCATTGGGTGAGGAGGAGGAGGTTGAACCAACGCGAGATGATCCTTCATCTTCACGTCAGCCTGGTGATGAATCATAATCCGCCAGCCGGTTTGATTTTCACAGATAGCATTGTGGGCAACAAACAATTATTCTTTTGGGCATCAAAGCGCCTTGTAATCGGCTAGTTGAAATACTTTGATCTTCTGCCATCGTACACTGCTACCTGATATTGTAATCCGGCATGATTGTTGCTATGCTTGCTTTATTTGCCATGGTATTTCATATAAAATCCTGCCTTCTGCATTTACAATACTTAAACATGTCCTGGCGGTTTACCGTCGGACGGGTTATGATATCCAATACAGAACCAGAATCCTCATAACCAAGGTTATAAAGTAATGAAATATGAAATATATCATACCTGTGATATTAAATCACTTTTGTTGGTTTACCAACTTGTGTAGGGTGATAACCAAAACCTTGAGTGTTTGAAAACTCCCACCATGTTGTGTTGGTGCATAATAAGCCATGTCGGGTTATGATAAACATCGGATGATCATCCTGGTGACTTATAGTCAATGCCAGACCGGATTAAGAGATGCCGGTTCATAATTGATTATGTGCTAACAGCTGATAACTGTAAGCTACACCGGGTTAGAAAACACCGGGTTGATGTGATGACATATAGTCTGTCCGGGTCAAGAGACACCGGTTTATCTTAAAACTTTATCAACAGAGATAAAACTTGCAAAAAACAAAATCAAATAAAACTTGTAGTCGAGGCTTTTCGAGGGCTGCCAGGCCCAAATTCGAGGCTTTTCATGGGCTGCCAGGCCGCCGAGTTAAACCATTTGACAAAGCCTTTAAGATGGGCGATCCAACTAACCAATCGTCATTTTAAATTTGACAAGTTCAGAGTCTGTATAAGAGTAATTTTTCAAACGTTCGGCGGGTCATGCCAGGATTACCTGGATAGGAGTGGCTTACTTGATGAAGGCAGGTTAACCAGGGGTTTTAGGTGAATACACCAGGCTTCCAAGCTGTGGGTCGATACCCAATTACAAGGGTCCTTGCAAACTCTTTGTTACTTTACGCAAAGAGCCCCCAAGTAACTTTGTGAGGTGTGCTCAATAGGTACCTATGTTTGAGTTGTGCTTTTAGCAACAATACTCTCTTTGGCCCCTTGGGTGTGAAGCTCCCAAGCTGTATTGTGGCATGATAGCCGGTTTAATTGATAAACAGGACGTTGCTTTGTAAGCAGAATCCCCCTTGTAACTAAGAAATATTGGAAGAACGGCAGAGACCTTGCTTGTAGCAAGGATGCCAGTTTATTATATTGATCATAATATATACATTGTCAAAATATGTACATAATGAGAGCTTGATACGTCTCCAACGTATCTATAATTTTTTATTGTTCCATGCTATTATATTACCCCTTTTGGATGTTTATGGGCTTTATTTTACACATTTATATCATTTTTGGGACTAACCTACTAACCGGAGGCCCGACCCATATTGCTGTTTTTTTGCCTATTTCAGTATTTCGAAGAAAAGGAATATCAAATAGAGTCCAAACGGAATGAAACCTTCGGGAGCGTGATTTTTGGAACGAACGTGATCCGGAGAGCTTGGAGTGCAAGTCAAGAAGCACCCGAGGCCCCCACAAGATAGGAGGCCCCCCCCTATAGGGCGCCCCCTGTCTCGTGGGCCCCTCGGGCGGCCACCAACGTACTTCTTCCTCCTATATATACCTACGTACCCCGAAAACATCCAGGGGCACCACGAAACATAGTTTCCACCGCTGTAACCTTCTGTATCCGCGAGATCTCATCTTGGAGCCTTCGCCGACACTCTGCCGGAGGGGGAATCAACCAGGGAGGGCCTCTACATCAATTTCCTTGCCCAACCGATGAGTTGTGATTAGTTTACCACAGACCTACGGGTCCATAGTTATTAGCTAGATGGCTTATTCTCTCTTTTTGGATCTCAATACAATGTTCTCCCCCTTTCTTGTGGAGATCTATTCGATGTAAACTCTTCTTGCGGTGTGTTTGTCGAGATCCGATGAATTGTGGGTTTACGATCAAGTTTATCTATGAATAATATTTGAATGTTCTCTGAATTCTTTTATGTATGATTGAGTTATATTTGCAAGTCTCTTCGAATTATCAGTTTGATTTGGCCTACTAGATTGATCTTTCTTGCCATGGGAGAAGTTCTTAGCTTTGGGTTCAATATTGCGGTGTCCTTACCCAGTGACAGAAAGGGTTGCAAGGCACGTCTTGTATTGTTGCCATCGAGGATAACAAGATGGGGTTTATACCATATTGCATGAGTTTATCCCTCTACATCATGTCATCTTGCTTAATGCGTTACTATGTTCTTATGAACTTAATATTCTAGACGCAGGCAGGAGTCGGTCGATGTGTGGAGTAATAGTAGTAGATGCAGGCAGGAGTCGGTCTACTTGTTATGGACGTGATGCCTATATACATGATCATGCCTAGATAATCTCATAACTATGCGCTTTTCTATCAATTGCTCGATAGTAATTTGTTCACCCACCGTAATACTTATGCTATCTTGAGAGAAGCCACTAGTGAAACCTATGGCCCCTGGGTCTATCTCTTATCATATTTGCTTTCAATCTACTTTTATTTGCATATTTACCTTTTTGCATCTATATTATAAAATACCAAAAATATATTTATCTTATCATACTATCTTTATTAGATCTCACTTTCGCAAGTGGTCGTGAAGGGATTGACAACCCCTTTATTGCGTTGGTTGCGAGTTCTCAGTTTGTTTGTGTAGGTGCGTGGGATTTTTGAGGAGCCTCCTACTGGATTGATACCTTGGTTCTCAAAACTGAGGGAAATACTTACGCTACACTTGCTGCATCACCCTCTCCTCTTCGAGGAAAACCAATGCAAGCTCAAGATGTAGCAAGAAGGATTTCTGGTGCCGTTGCCGGGGAGGTCTTCGCTCAAGTCAAGACATACCAAGTACCCATCACAAACGCATCTCCCTCGCATTTACATTATTTGCCATTTGCCTCTCGTTTTCCTCTCCCCCACTTCACCCTTGCCGTTTTATTCGCCCTCTCTTTCCCAATCTCCTCCTCTCTTTTTTTGCTTGCCATTTTTCTGCTTGCTTGTGTGCCTGTTTGTCCTTATGGCTTTGCCTAAGGGTCCTGACTACCTTCTGAGAAGGATGGATGAGATTGAATCGAATATTAGAAGCTTTATGAATTTGCAATTTGAGCACAATAATTCCTTTAGAAAAGAACTTAAGGAACAAAAAAGTTTTTTGGGGTTTATGAACAAAGAGCTTGATGATATGAATAAAGAATTTTATGGTGTTAACGCTCAAATTACCCGGCTTGAAAATGCTATAGCCAAAATTTCTGACAAGCAAGCCACCTTAGTCAATAAGATGGCCGCTAAACCAGAAAAATTACATGAAAATAATGATGAGGATCTTAAAGTTATTGATACGTCTCCTATTAGATCTATGTTTTGCAATATGAATTTTGATGATTATGGGACTGATGACGAATCAACATTGCCTAGAAGGCGTCCCAAGAATTCGGAATCTTTAGATCTTGATGCTAAGTTTGGTAAAAGTGAGATTGGTGAATCCTCAACTTCTAATAATATTGAACCTTCTATCTCGGACTTCAAGGAATTTGATTATGATAATTGCTCTTTAAAAAGTTATATTTCCTTGTTGCAGTCCGTTGTTAATTCTCCTCATGCTTATAGTCAAAATAAAGCTTTTACGAAACATATTGTTGATGCCTTGATGCAATCTTATGATGAAAAACTTAATTTGGAAGTTTCTATACCTAGAAAACTTAATGATGAGTGGGAACCTACTATAAAGATTAGAATTAAAGACTATGAGTGTTTTGCTTTGTGTGATTTGGGTGCTAGTGTTTCCACGATTCCGAAAAATTTATGTGATATTCTAGGTTTCAATGATCTTGATGATTGCTCTTTAAATTTGCACCTTGCGGATTCCACCATTAAAAAGCCAATGAGAAGGATCAATGATGTTCTTATTGTTGCAAATAGGAATTTGGTGCCCGTAGATTTTATCGTTCTTGATATAGATTGCAACCTTTCTTGCCCTATTATTCTTGGTAGACCTTTCCTTAGAACGATTGGTGCGATTATTGATATGAAGAAAGGGAACATTAGATTCCAATTTCCCTTAAAGAAAGGCATGGAGCACTTTCCAAGAAAGAAAGTCAAATTACCTTATGAATCTATCATGCATGCTACTTATGAATTTAGTGCCAAAGATGGCACTCGTTAGATCTATCTTTACTTTTATGCCTAGCTAGGGGCGTTAAACGATAGCGCTAGTTAGGAGGCAACCCAATTTTCTTTATATTTTTTGTTTTTGCTCATGTTTAGTAATAAATCTTGCATCTACCTTCTGTTTAGATGTGTTTTTATCTTTTAATTAGTGTTTGTGCCAAGTAGAACCTATAGGATAACCTACTATGATAGTTGATTTGATTCTGCTGAAAAATGTAAACTTTATGCCGCATTTAATATAATTTTGTTAAATCACAGGAACGTGCTTTTGCGTTGATTTTTTGCTGCTATTCAATAAAAAATTACCAGGACTTCCTATTTTGGTAGGATTTTTAGAGTTCTAGAAGTTTGCGTTAGTTCTGATTACTCTGATGTTACATTTTTGATGATTCTGTTTTTCGTGTGTTGTTTGCTTATATCAATGTATCGATGGCTAGTAAATTAGTTTATAAACCATAAGGAAGTTGAAATACAGTAGGTTTAACACCAAATTAAATAAATAATGAGTTAATTACAGTACCTTATGTGGTGGTTTTGTTTTCTTTGACTAACGGAGCTTATAAGATTTCCTTTTGAGTTTTGTGTTGTGAAGTTTTCAAGTTTTGGGTAAATCTTTTATGGACTATGGAACAAAGGGTGGTGAGGGAGTCCTGGACTAGGGGGTGTCCGGACAGCCGGACTATCATTATCCGCCGGAGTCCAAGACTACGAAGATACAAGATTGAAGACTCCGTCCCGTGTCCGGATGGGACTTTCCTTGGCGTGGAAGGCAAGCTTGGCAATACGGATATGTAGATCTCCTACCATTGTAACCGACTCTGTGTAACCCTAGCCTCCTCCGGTGTCTATATAAACCGGAGGGCTTTAGTCCATAGGACGACATACATTACAACAATCATACCATTGGCTAGCTTCTAGGATTTAGCCTCCTTGATCTCGTGGTAGATCCACTCTTGTATTACCCATATCATCAATATTAATCAAGCAGGACGTATGGTTTTACCTCCATCGAGAGGGCCCGAACCTGGGTAAAAACATCGTGTCCCTCGTCTCCTGTTACCATCCGCCTAGACGCACAGTTCGGGACCCCCTACCCGAGATCCGCCGGTTTTGACACCGACATTGGTGCTTTCATTGAGAGTTCCTCTGTGTCGTCACCGATAGGCTTGATGGCATCTTCAACCAACAACGCTGTCGTGGTGAGATTTTTCTCCCCGGACAGATCTTCGTATTCGGCGGCTTCGCACTGCGGGCCAATTCACTTGGCCATCTGGAGCAGATCAAGAGCTACGCCCCTGGCCGTTAGGTCAGATTCGGAAGCTTAAACTTCACGGCCGATGTCCGCGGAGACTTGATCTTCGACGGACTTGAGCCACAGCCAAGCGTGCCGCACTGTAACGATGGGCATGATCTAGCTCTGCCGCCGAACAGTGCCTTGGTGGCCGCACACGGATCCGCTTCGGCCATTAGCCCGGAGCCGATTGCCCAGATCGAGGGCCGGTGGATAGACGCCGCCCTGGGGGCTTCAACATCCACGGCGTTGGAGCCGAACACTGATCTTGTCCCCTGCGAAACTCGTGATTCTGAGGCGCCGGACTACTCGCCGGACTCCGAACCTGCCGCGCCCCTACCAATCAATCCGGATTGGGCGCCGGTTATGGACTTCACCGCCGCAGACATCTTTCAATACTCTCCTTTTGGCGACATCTTGAATTCACTAAAGCATCTCTCGTTATCAGGAGAGTCCTGGCCGGACTATGGCCAGGATGGTTGGGGTACGGACGACGAAGAAATTCAGAACCCACCCACCACCCACTTTGTAGCCACTGTCGACAACCTAACCGATATGCTAGATTATGACTCCAAAGACATCGACGGAATGGACGACGATGCCGGAGACGAACAAAAAACAGAGCATATGAAGCACGGGAGGACCACCTCGTCACAGGACATATATATGGTGGACACCCCAAAGGAGAGCGATAACGAGGACCAACGGGCCGCGGCAGAAGATGACCCCGCCGATAAACGACCAAAACGGCGGCTCAGACGTCGCCCTAAATCCCGCCTCGACGACAACAACGCTCCCAAGGAGCCCGCAATACGGCAGGGCTCACAAGTGGACGACGAACAAGCAAATAAGCAACCGTCCGAACATGACAAGTCAGATAATCAGTCCAGGCCCGGTGAAAATAACAATCCGGATGACCTCATGCCGGACACGCTGCCGGAGAACAAGAACCTTCGGAAAAGACTCGTCAGTACTGCAAGAAGCCTGAAGAAGGAAAAACGGAGGCTCAAAACAGCGGAAGACACACTCAGAATGAGATGGAGCAAAGTGCTCAAAACCGCAGATAAGTAAGGCAATGGCCACCAATCAAAGAGCTACCCGAAGCGCAAGCTGCTACCGGAATTCGACGAGGAGGCCATAGAGCCTCCACCGTCCAAAAATAAAGGGGCCGGCTGGTTGGATAGACGGCGGATGATGAGCCAAATTATGACAGCGGCGCCACACATAAATCCACCAACGAACTCGGAAGGATAGATGGCCCAGCCAGGTCCATTTATGGGCCAAAGGAGAAGGCCCCAAGAAGCAAGACAACACGTCAAGTGTCCGATGATAGCGGCACACACAAATCTGGGGCGCAGACACCCACTATGTTTCACCGATGAGGTTTGGACCATGAATTCCCAGCAGGATTTAAACCCATCAACATAGAGGCCTCACGATGGAACAACAGACCACAGAGTGCGGATAGAAGATTATATACTACATATACATATGGCGGAGGAGACGATCTCCGCGCCATAAAATACCTACCCCTCAAGCTCAAAGGGCCAGCCCGTCATTGGCTTAAAAGCCTCCCAGAAAACACTGTTGGAAGTTGGGAAGAGCTCGAGGACGCGTTTAGAGCAAATTTTCAAGGGAGTTATGTCCGTCCTCCGGATGCAGATGATCTCAGTCATATAACTCAACAGCCCGGAGAGTCAGCGCGGAAATTCTGGAACAGGTTCCTTACGAAAAAGAACCAAATAGTCGACTGTCCGGACGCTGAAGCCTTAGCAGCTTTCAAGCACAATGTCCGAGACGAATGGCTCGCCAGGCACCTCGGTCAAGAGAAACCGAGGACAATGTCCGCACTAACAAGCCTCATGACCCGCTTCTGTGCGGGAGAGGATAGCTGGTTAGCAAGATGCAGCACCAGCGACCCAAGTACATCCGAGATAAGAGATGGAAACGGAAAATCACGGCGCAGAAAAGAGCAGCGCCGGAATAAAGAGAAAAGCCCAAAGAGCGGCAGTCAACGCCGGATTCAAAAGCTCGCGGCCCAATAATAAAACACAGCCTCTTAAGGATGACAGTGACGAATTGTCCAACTTAAACAAGATTTTGGGTCGGATATGTCAAATCCACAGTACCCCCGGAAGGCCTGCAAATCACACCCACAGGATTGTTGGGTTTTAAACAGTCCGCCAACTAAATGCGAACACAAGGGGCTCGACGCGTCAAGCGAAGAAGATAAACCCCACCAGCAGAGCACCGGAAAACAAAAGACTTTCCCACAAGGGGTCAAAGCAGTAAACTCACTTCATGTGATAATACGGAAAAATAGTGCGGCACTTTCTAAAAAGAGCTTGCAGCGGTCCAACCCAAAGAGACCGTAGAGATTGGATATCAAAACCAATCACTTTCGACCACCTGGACTATTCCAGAAGCATTCGAAATGCGGGACGGACTCCCCTGATATTAAATCCCATAATAGACGGATTACAATTTACTCATGTCCTAATGGACGGAGGCAGCGACTTAAACCTGCTGTATTCAAAAACAATCCGTAGGATGGGGATAAACCCTGCTAAAATCCGACACAGCCGCACTCCCTTCAAAGGAGTGACGCCAGGCCCTTACGCCAAGTGCACAGGCTCTATATTACTAGAAGTCGTGTTCGGATCGCCGAACAATTTTCGACGAGAAAAATTAATTTTCCATATCGTCCCATTAAAAAGTGAATATCAAGCACTCTTGGGACGAAAGGCTTTTGTCCGCTTCAACGCCATACCGCATTACGCGTCTCTAACACTCAAGATGCCCGGTCCGCGTGGCGTCATTTTAGTGCGAGGGTCACTTAAAGACCCCGGACTCGGATAGACGAATCCGGCTTCATTAGGCTAGGGGCTCCCTAGCTGCATACCCCTTCACAGGGGGCTGCGCGCACAAACAATCGCGGGTTCATACAAACCCCGCTTTAATTATTTATATTTCTTATTTTTCACATATTTTTCGCACGAATTGTTTCTAAAACTAAACGTTCCTCTCTTTCTACAGATGAACAACGTGCATACCCGTCCAGGATAACGGCGCAACGGAGACACAGGCGCAGACGTGCAGTAGGGACCCGCTAGAGGATTCTTTTGATTAAGACCTGCGTAAACCTTTTTCTGTCTCTTGTTGTTATTCTCCTTGGTTTCTTCCTATAGCCAAAGCGAGCTGACGCTTTGGCACCGCCGCGTCGAAGACCATGCCGTGCACTGGACACGAAGGGCTTAGGGCATCGTTCGCCCATTATTATAAAGACCGAACACCTTAGGGAGTGTTGGCGTCTCGAGTTAGGCATTATATGCATCAGCTCGAATCATGTCTTTAGTCAAATGTTGGGTTTGCCCGGCTCCCGTGTTTTGCTGCCCGTTACGTCAGATCATCGGCTAACACGGCACCGGAGAACTATCTGCGATTGTGCCCCGGTTAATTTGGCGAGCACCTCGATGAAAGCCGAAATTTGTCATGATCTGGCGAGAGACTGGTCAACCACTCGATCGACTATCGGAATGTTTAGAATTCCCTGCTTTGACGAAGGACCGTTTCCCGGTCAGGCACACACGCGCTCCGAATTCGGAGAAGGGCGATGCCACCAGGGGCTATATCGTAGCCCCACCCTCGAGCTCCACTGGGCTAAGTGAAAGTGATAAAGCATTATAGTCTGGATTGCCTCGTTCGCTACGCTACCACCTCCTTATAACAGGACCGAGACGTCGGATTAAAGTGTGAAAACGCGCTATTTTTGCGAACACCCCCGCACCTTGTGCGTGGGGGCTGAAGCCGAGGACTGCCATCTTTCAAGTTATACAAAAGTATACGTAAACGGCCGCACAGGAGAAGTTTTACTACTTGGGACGCACAAGTATAAAAAGCAGTTGTCACATAATCATCGATTTACAAGCTAATACGTTCATTTGAACGTGATATTTTTCGAGCACTGCGACTCTATTACACGAGCGCCACGCATAACTTCCCCGAAGTAGTGCTCGGCAGGGAGCCGGCTTTCATCCGAACCCTGGGCGGCAACAGCGGTGGCATCCATCTCCGGACAATGCGCCTTCACACGGGCAAGAGCCATTCGCGCACCCTCGATGCAGGCCGACCGCTTCATCTCCTTTATATGCGGCACCGCTCCAATTGAGCCCTTGGTTGACCCACGACATCAGCTGGCGTGGAGGTCCCGGGCGGAATAAAGGCGGCGGCTTTTGCCTGCTGCCCTTCGGAGCAGTGATATAGAACCACTCCTGCTGCCACAATCCGAGCTCTTCTTGGAAGGAACCCTCGGGTCACGGGGCATCGGCCTTTTTACTTATGGCCGCCCGACTCGCTGACGCCCGATCATCTTGGCTCCACCTTGAAGGTCTTCAACCACAGGCGAAGTGGGGAGTGACGCGGAGGAAGGCTTCGCAGACGATAATGAATGCGGAGATGTGGAGGATGGACTTCGGAGCCAAGTCGTGAAAATCCAGCCCATAGTAGAACAGGAGCCCTCTCACGAAGGGGTCCGTCGGGAAGCCTAAACCCCGACGGAGGTGGGATACGAAGACGACGTATTCACCGGGCTCGGGGGCGGACACGGCCTGCCCTTGGGCAGGCAACCTGTGCGAAACCTCGTAGGCCAGGTACTTGGCCTCACGCAACTTCAATATGTCCTCCTCCGTCACCGGCCCTGGAGGTCGGAGCCGGACATGGTTGAGGATCCGAAGCGCTCGAATCTGAGGCTTTGGGTGTTAGAACTGGGAGCGGGGAAGAGATTTGATGCGAGATTGAAGAACAAGGACGAGCCTTGGTCCTCTTATAAAGGGGACGAAATACCAAGGGCCGTCTCCGTGACCGTTTGGGATTCGCCTTCGATAGAGGAGGCGTGGCGACGGTAACGGTTGGGTTACCCACGCACGTATTGATGAGAATCCCGGAATAAGGGGAACACGATCTATGCTTCGACAAGACGTGCCAAGGAAACCGCTTCGCTAAACATGTTGAGGTGGTATAGTAAAAAACGATTCAAACAAAGGCTTGGTGGCGGTGTGGTGTCACGCCGCATAATACGTCAGCAGATTGAACTAAGTGTACATTTTATTCTCTCTACGGTGGAATTTGGAATTTATTTTGCAGAGCCGGACACTATCCTGGTGTTCATGATCTTCTCTGGATTATTCAAGGGAGGAACCCGCCTTGCAATGCCGAACATTATGCGCCGGACTTATCGTCATTGAAGCCTGGTTCGAGGGGCTACCGAGGAGTCTGGACTAGGGGGTGTCCGGACAGCCGGACTATCATTATCCGCCGGACTCCAAGACTACGAAGATACAAGATTGAAGACTCCGTCCCGTGTCCGGATGGGACTTTCCTTGGTGTGGAAGGCAAGCTTGGAAATACGGATATGTAGATCTCCTACCATTGTAACCGACTCTGTGTAACCCTAGCCTCCTCCGATGTCTATATAAACCGGAGGGCTTTAGTCCATAGGACGACATACATTACAACAATCATACCATAGGCTAGCTTCTAGGGTTTAGCCTCCTTGATCTCGTGGTAGATCCAATCTTGTACTACCCATATCATCAATATTAATCAAGCAAGACGTAGGGTTTTACCTCCATCGAGAGGGCCCGAACTTGGGTAAAAACATTGTGTCCCTCGTCTCCTGTTACCATCCGCCTAGACGCACAGTTCGGGACCCCTACCCGAGATCCGCCGGTTTTGACACCGACAGGTGGCAAGAGCCTAAGCTTGGGGATTCCCAAGGAACCCCAAGATATTCAAGAATATCCAAAAGCCTAAGCTTGGGGATGCCCCGGGAAGGCATCCCCTCTTTCGTCTTCGTTCATTGGTAACTTTACTTGGAGCTATAATTTTATTCACCACATGATATGTGTTTTGCTTGGAGCGTCGTGTATTATAGTAGTCTTTGCTTTTTAGTTTACCACAATCATCCTTTCTGTACACACCTTTTGGGAGAAGCCTATTTGATTAGAATTTGAATACTCTTTGTGATTCACTTATATCTTTTGAGCTTGATAGTTTTTGCTCTAGTGCTTCACTTATATCTTTTAGAGCACGGTGGTGTCTTAATTTTGAAGAAATTGCTAGTCTCTCATGCTTCACTAATATTATTTTGAGAGTCTTTTAGAACAGCATGGTATTTGCTATGGTCATAAAGTTGGTCCTAGAATGATAAGCATCCAAGTTGGGTATAATAAAAACTATCATAGGAAGTGAATTGGATGCTATGATCAATTTGATACTTGATAATTGTTTTGAGATATGGAGGTAGTGATATTAAAGTCATTCTAGTTGGGTGATTATGAATTTAAAGAATGCTTGTGTTGAAGTTAGCAAGTCCCGTAGCATGCATGTATGGTTAAAGTTGTGTAACAAATTTGAAACATGAAGTGTACCTGGCTTTGTGCATCCTTATGAGTGGCGGTCGGAGACGAGCGATGGTCTTTTCCTACCAATCTATCCCCCTAGGAGCATGCGCGTAGTACTTGGTTTTTGATGACTTCTAAATTTTTGCAATAAGTATATGAGTTCTTTTGACTAATGTTGAGTCCATGGATTATACACACTTTTACCTTTCCGCCATTGCTAGCCTCTTCGGTACCGTGCATTGCCCTTTCTCACCTTGAGAGTTGGTGCAAACATTCGCCGGTGCATCCAAACCCCGTGATACGATACGCTCTATCACACACAAACCTCCTTATATCTTCCTCAAAACAGCCACAATACCTACCTATTATGGCATTTCCATAGCCATTCCGAGATATATTGCCATGCAACTTTCCACCGTTCCGCTCATCATCATCATGACATACTTTACTTTTGTCATATTGCCATTGCATGATCATGTAGTTGACATCGTATTTGTGGCAAAGCCACCATGCATTATTTTTCATACATGTCACTCTTGATTCATTGCACCATCCCGGTACATCGCCGGAGGCATTCATATAGAGTCATATCTTGTTCTAGTTTCAAGTTGTAATCCTTATGTTGTAATCAATAGAAGTGTGATGATCATCATTATTAGAGCATTGCCCAAAGAAAAGAAAAAAAAGAAAGGCCAAAAAAAAGGCCCAAAATAAAAAGAAAAATAAGAAAGAAAAGAAAAAAATAAAAAAAATAAAAAGGGCAATGTTGCTATCTCTTTTTCCACACTTGTGCTTCAAAGTAGCACCTTGTTCTTCATGTAGTGAGTCTCACATATTGTGCTTCAAAGTAGCACCATGTTTTTCATATAGTGAGTCTCATAAGTTGTCTTTTTCATACTAGTGGGACTTTTTCATTATAGAACTTGGCTTGTATATTCCTACGATGGGCTTCCTTAAATGCCCTAGGTCTTCGTGAGCAAGCAAGTTGGATGCACACCCACTAGTTTTCTTTTGTTGAGCATTCATTTGTAGCTTCCGGTTCAGGGCACAACCAGGGCAATTTCAACAACCAGAGTAATCAAGGTAGCCAGCAGCAGCAGCAGCAGTCAGGCTATCAGAGCCAGCCAAAGCAGTTGAATGGCGGGCAGTATCATGTTTTCACAACCAGTTTGGACAAGCGGATCGGAAGCTTCACAAACAGGCGATAATTCTGTTGAACCGGCTTTGCCACGGTATTTGCGTTGGTCAGAGCAGCCTATCGTATGGAGCAGAGAGGACCATCCCCCCCGGGTTGATAATCCGGGTCAGCTGGCTTTGGTGGTAGATCCCCAAGTTGGGGGCTATAAGTTTACTAAGGTACTTATGGATGGAGGAAGCAGTATCAATATATTATATTATGACACTTTCCGTCGCATGGGCCTCACAGATAAAGATCTCAGACCGTCCAATACGGTGTTCCATGGTGTAGTGCCAGGCAAATCTGCTTATCCTATTGGCAAGATAGCCTTGGATGTGGCCTTTGGAGATGAGCATGATTCCGGTCGAAAAGCTAACCTTTGAAGTGGTGAAAATCCGAGCCCGTATCATGCCTTGTTTGGACGGCCGGCTTATGCTAAGTTCATGGCACGACCTTGTTATATCTACTTGCAGCTCAAAATGCCGGGTTACAAAGGAACAATAACGGTGCATGGAAGCCGCCGAGTCGCTTTGGAATGTGAGGAAGGAGATGCAGCTTATGCAGAGGCGGTCTGTGCTACGAGGAGTTGAAATTTATAAGGACAATGTTGATCCGCAGATATGACCCCTCCAAGAAGCCTACTACAGAGCATGAATCGGATCTGAATTCAAATCGACAATGAAACCAAGCTTGTTGACTTCATACCGGCGATTCGTCCAAGCAGTTCATTGTCGGTGCCAACTGGATCCTAAATAGGAAGCGCGCTCATCGAAGTTCATCCGTGAGAACCGGGACATTTTTGCATGGAAGCCATCCGACATGCGGTGTACCGAGGAACTCACGAGCACACACTTAATGTGGATCCTAAGTATAAACCGTGAAACAGTTCCTCCGCGGTTTAATGAAGAAAGACGCAAGTCCATTGAGAAGAAGTAGCCAGGCTTACGGCAGCCGGCTTTATCATCGAGGTGTTCCATCCGAGTGGCTTGCTAATCCGGTGCTGGTCCTTAAGAAAACGGCACTGGCGATGTGTGTGGACTACACAGATCTTAACAAGGCTTGTCCAGCAGATCCTTTTGCTCTCCCCGCATTGATCAGATTATTGATGCCACGGCAGGATGTGAGCGTTTAAGCTTTTTGGACGCATACTCTGGATATCATCAGATCAAGATGGCAGTCAAGGACCAGGAGAAAACGGCGTTTATAACTCCCTTTGGAGCCTTCTGCTATGTATCTATGCCTTTTGGGCTCAAGAGCACCCAAGCTACTTATCAGCGGTGTGTACAGAATTGCTTGCATACACAGATCGGCCGCAATGTGCATGCTTATGTGGATGACATTGTGGTAAAATCAAGACAGAAGGAGACGCTGGTGGACGATTTGAAGGAGACCTTCGATAACCTGCGCATTTATAAGATGATGCTTAATCCGGCCAAGTGTGTTTTTGGTGTTCCGGCTGGCAAATTATTGGGGTTCCTGGTGTCTAACAGGGGAATCGAGGCCAATCCGGAGAAAATTAAAGCGATCACCTCCTTGGCTAAACCGAAGTGTATCAACGATGTTCAACGCTTGGCGGGCCGGATTGCGGCATTGAGCCGGTTTATCAGCCGCCTCGGAGAGAAGGCTATTCCTTTATACCAGATGCTGAGGAAGACAGATCATTTCGTTTGGAGTCCAGCTGCTGACGAAGCTTTCGAGGACCTAAAGCGGCAATTGGCCAATCCACCTGTTCTTGCAGCTACGGTCGACCAGGAACCGCTGTTATTATATGTGGCAGCCAATGCACGAGCGGTGAGCGTAGCCATTGTGGTAGAGCGCAAGGAGGCAGGAAAGGAATATCCGGTTCAACGGCCGGTTTATTACATCAGTGAGGTACTCATCGAGTCCAAGCAGAGGTATCCGCATTGGTAGAAACTAGTCTATGGTGTTTTTATGGCTAGCCGGAAGCTGAAACAATATTTCCAAGGGCACCCTATTACAGTGGTTAGTTCAGCTCCTTTGGCTGATATCATACAAAACCGGGAGGCGACTGGCCGGATTGCAAAGTGGGCCATCGAGCTTGGGCCACATGGGCTCAAGTATGCACCACGCACAGCAGTGAAATCACAAGCACTTGTTGATTTCATTAATGACTGGACGGAGTTACAAACACCAGAGGAGAAGCCGGATCATACGTACTGGACTATCCACTTTGATGGATCCAGGCAGTTGGAAGGCTCGGGGGCTGGAGTCGTGTTAACTTCCCCACGAGGTGATAAGTTTTGTTACGTTCTCCGTCTAATGTTCCCTTGTACTAATAATGCAGCTGAGTACGAAGCATTGCTCCATGGTCTTCGGATGGCTAAGGAGATGAACTTAAGCCGGGTTAAGTGCTTCGGTGACTCGGATCTGGTGGCGCAGCAAGTATCTGGCACTTGGGATTCTAAGGACCCCCTCATGGCTGCATATCGACGAGAGGTGGATAACATTGCAGGGTGCTTCAAGGGATATCAAGTGGATCATGTGGATCGCCGGAAGAATGAAGCGGCAGACGCTTTAAGCCGTTTGGGTTCTCAGCATAAACCGGTTCCCCCTAATGTCTTCCTCGACATCTTGCACAACCCGTCGGTTCAGCTCCATGGTGAAGCGGATTTGGCAATTCCTGACCCGGAGGCCCAGTTGGTGGCAGCATTACATGCTATTCCGGATTGGACGGTGCCTTACCTTGCATATATGACTAGAGGAGAGTTGCCCGACGATGAGGTTCTGGCCAGACAGATAATCCGGCGCTCAAAGTCTATGACGATTCTTAATGGTGAGCTGCATCATCGCAGTATTTCAGGGGCATTTCAACGCTGTGTTTCTCCTGAGGAAGGTTGTGAAATTTTACGAGAAATCCATGAAGGGGATTGTGGGCATCATGCCGGTTCAAAGTCCCTGGTGGCAAAGGCATTCCGTCATGGATTCTACTGGTTAACTGCTCATGCTGATGCGGAGGACTTGGTCAAATGATGTGATGGGTGTCAGAAATTCTCCAGGCGTGCCCATGTACCGGCACAAGAGTTGAGGATGATCCCAATAACGTGGCCGTTTGCGACATGGGGGCTGGATATGGTTGGGCCTTTTAAGCGATCCAAAGATAAGAAGACCCACCTGTTGGTGGCAGTGGACAAATTCACCAAGTGGGTTGAAGCGGAACTCGCAAGAAGTGTGATGCGCAACAGCGGTGCGTTCATCAAAAGGTGATTTTCCGGTTTGGCTTTCCACACAGTATCATTACTGACAATGGCACTAATCTGTCCAAGGGAGCTATGAAAGAATTCTGTGAACGTGAGCATATCCGACTTGATGTATCATCAGTGGCGCACCCCCAGTCCAACGGGCAGGCAGAGCGTGCTAATCAGGAAATCTTGCGAGGTATCAAACCACGGCTTCTGGTTCCATTGCAGCGAACACCAGGGTGCTGGGTTGAAGAGCTCCCATCGGTGCTATGGAGTATCAATACTACGCCAAACCGGTCTACTGGCTATACGCCTTTCTTCATGGTTTATGGAGCGGAAGCAGTTCTCCCCAGTGATATCAGGCACGATTCGCCCCGTGTAGCGGCTTATGTTGAAGCGGACAATGAAGCGGCACGACAGGACGCTTTGGACCTACTGGATGAGGAGCGTGATATGGCAGCCGCTCGGTCGGCGATTTACCAAAGAAGATCTTCGTCGTTATCACGATCGCCGGTTAAAACCAGAGCCTTTCAGAAGGAGATTTGGTGCTGCGTCTCATCCAAGACCGAACATGATATGCACAAGTTATCCTCGCTTTGGGAAGGACCCTTTGTGGTCAAGAAGAATCGCACAACGGTTCCTACTATCCTGGTTGATATTCGAGAGCATAAAGACTCACGTACATCGAGGAGGAGACCAACAGCCGTGGAATATAGCTCATCTTCGACCTTATTACACATGAGTCATCGGCTCGGTTTATGTACATAGCATAACAATGTATATATTATCTTCGATATAATAAAAATCAGGGCCTCACCAAAGCGGGTCTCTGTCTTTCTTCTCATGCGTGGTTACATGGAGTGTTTCATTTTTTAAACGGCCTCGGTTTACCCCTTGACATTATATTTATCACTTGGGGCTTGGTCGTGTCCGAACCAATGCAACACCTCTTGATAGGCTAAAGCCACCAGATCATTTGGGGACACGGTCACGTCTGAACCGGTCACGCCTCTTGGTCGGCCAATAGGGCCAGCGCCACTTGGGGGCTTGGTCGAACCCGAACCAATGTCACGCCACTTGGCCGGCGTACTCGCCAAGAGTCTTTTGGGGACCTGGCCGACTAGCACCATCGCTACGCCTTCGGGGGGCTTGGTTGCGTCTGACCATGGTAATGCCATCTGACCAGCTCCATGAAGCTTTCCTTTTGCAAAGAGTTATTGCCTTTGTTGCCATATTTGGTGTTCAATTCTTGTTGCGTTTTTAAAACCCGACGAATATTTTTATCCGGTTTAGCTGTCAGTAATAAACTGACAGGACACGGTTTGGTATTACACCGAAGTTTTTCTCTTTCCGGTTTACCTTTTTCCGGTTCATCCTTATGGAGAAAAATGGGGGTTTGTGCTGATTCAGCACGCCTATGTGGGGGTTATTGTTTCCCCAGACGGTTATGGTTTTTAACCAAAAAGCCTCCGCTTCAAGATTGGCTACGCCAGCTTTATGCCCGGATATGGCAGGTATTCGTATCACATACAAGTTGATTTTCAATACATAAGATATATTGGATGCCATAAACCGGCTGGCGGTATCACCGCCGCCGAAGTTCAATCTTTTGGCTGCAGGGAGTATGACTTAAACAAAAGTTTCCTCGATGCGCGAAGGCATACCCAGACAGCAAAGTTTTGACTAAAATTATTACAAGGCAACACAGTGCCCAAATGATCAGTGTTTTCTAAACCGGCTACCGGTTCACGACTGTTCCTCATCCTCCGCCGCTTCAGCATCCTCCTCTCTACCCATTGGCTGGAAATCCACAGAAGTCCATTCGATGCCCATCAGAGCTTGAAAAACAGCTTCCTCATGAATCAAAGACGACGGCTCAACGTCAGGAGCGTAAGTGTGCTTACGGATTGGAGGGATCAAATTTTCTGGTTCAAAAGTTGGAGCGGACACACGCTTGTTCTGATCATTGTATTGGGCTTGGTAGTGCTCCAAATCGGCTTCTTCCGCCAATTGGCAGGCAAGCGGGCGTACTGCACGGTTTATTGCACGCAAGTCTTCTTCGTTAAAGTCCGAGCCGTCCTCCTTCACACAGGGATAGCCTTGCGCTGCTTCCACAGGATCAAAATCCGGCACCCAGGCTTTAGCTCGGATTAAGGCATTGATGGCTCCGGTTCGGGCAGCGGATTTCTTCACCTCTTCAATCCGGGAAGGAACGATGGATAGCCGGTTCAAGGTGTCTTGGATCAGGGACGGCGCCGGGTTATTATGTGACATTGTGGTGATAACGCGCTGGGCTCCGGTATATAGCTGCTCCACTAAAGTGTAGACAGCTTTCAGTTTCTTCCGTACGTCATTACCCAAATGCCCAACGCGTGTACCTGCATATGATGACAAGATATTTTAAACCGGAGTACTGGTGAAGCAGGAAAAGCATATTGTACTTATTAACAGGGAACTTACCGAAGATGGCTGCCGTCATAGAATGCACTTGCCGCTTCACGGCTGACAGATCATCCAGCACCGGTTTAAGGGCAGCTTCAGCATTCTCGGCCCGTTTGAGCAAGTTGGCCTTTTCGGTGGCCCAGACCGCCTGTTCTTTCTTCATACTTTCCTTCAACTGTTCTGCAGCAGTCAAGGCGCTGGTTAGCTCCTTCTTGGCTTTATGCATCTCTCGGCCTGCTGGGTTTTCAAGACAGACTCAGAATCGGCGATTCGATCATCCTTGATTTTTACCTCAGCCTGTGCATATGATCAGCCAACAATTCAAGTTAAAGTCTCAATCATACAACACAGTTATATGCTTGACACTTGGGGGCTAATGTACCTTCAATTTTTCTACTACTAATACATGGCAAAGTCCCAAGTTCAATACGAATATTCAACTCGGCACTTGGGGGCTAATGGCTATTTGATGCTATTACAGTGTTGACAAGAAGTTTTTGAAGTACCGGTTTAGGTTTACATACTTAAACCGGCCCTGGTGGTTATGAGAGGAGATTGCAAAAGTCTATCAAAGCAAATTATCAAAGTACCAGTTTGATCAAAGATTGCAAACCGGCCCTTGGGGGCTACAAGGATTCCTATATCGGTAATAAGGAAAGGAGCGTTACCTCAAACTTGTCTCTCATCAGTTTCACCAAGCCAGCTTCATAATCACGGCTACTGTAAAGCCGGTTCAGATATCCGGAATGAAGGTCTTGGGCGCTCATAGCGGCATAAGTTTCCAGCTCTACATTCCATTTTCCTTTGTTAAAAGCGGAAGAGTCCTCTTTCACTGTGTGCCGGGTTAGAGTTGCAGCATTCCCCGGATTAGAATGGCCTGTTCCAGTAATTACCACGTCATCATCTTTCGATTCGACGGATCGTGTGGGCACAGTTGTTTTGGCAGGACTGTGAGGCTCTTCAGACCGGATATTACTAGCAGGTGGATCAACAGACATTGAGACATCCATAGGTCTCTCCTCAGGAATAACATCTTCTTGAACCGGAGGATCAGTTGGAATATCTTCAGAAATAGCATTTTCAAGATCCGGTGCCCGCTCATGATCTGAAGCGGCAGCTTCTTCAGCTGTTTTCTCTAAGCGAGCTTTCTTGCTGGGCTTCGGTTTGGTTCTGAAGAAACAAAAGACTCAGAAATAAGACATATACATTACAGAAGAAATTGACAAACATATGGCCATTTTAACTTACCCGACAGCTATCTTCAGCGGTGGCAGTTGAGTGGCTGACGATTCGCCAGATGATGAATGAGAGGTGACCTGATAATCGGAGTCGGACGGATTAAGAGGTTGACGGAATAAACCCGCTTTGGAATTCAAGGTAATAAAAAGGTTGGAAACCTCGGTGCGGCGCTTTCGAGCCGGGCTGTTTGGTAAACCGGCAGAGGTAACTACACCGTCCATCTTGTCGGGTTGTCTGCGGCGGGCCTCATGCTGTTGTGTCTTCATAAGAAGTTTGGGATCCAAGTGAGCGAGAGGGTGAGAAAAGTTAACTTTCCGGTTTGCCCGGCGAAGTTTTGGTGAAGGCAAATTTGTTGAATCGGAAGAAAGAATAGTTACCTCAGCAAATCCGGCGTTGCTGGCTTCAGCGTCGTCCTGACAAACATCGTCATCAATAAGACGTGTAAAAAACAAGGCAAGAGAATCAAGTTCCGGATTACCCACATCATCATCGATGGCCGGATCAGACGAAGCCGTGGTTTTCCTCTTGTGGGCGGATTTCTTGACAACTTTTGTTTTGGGCCGGTTTGGCCGCCCAGCCTTGTCCGCTTTATCTTGAGAGAGTTTCTTGCTCCAAAACGGATCATCACCCTGGATCGGAAATAATTGAGAATTGGAAGTGTGAAAGTAATGGTAATATTTAATGATGGCACAGTCAGAGACTTACCGCAGGAGGTGCGTTGAAGGTGCAGTAAGGAGCCAAGCCGGTTTGGGCACAAAGGTGCTCTGGTTCATTCAGCATCTTCCTCACTGAATCTGTGACTTCATCTTCGTGACAATTCCAGTTTGGTGTGTCGGAGTGGGTCATCGACTTCGCCGTATATGGCACATCAAACCGAACGCCGCTCGAGGCAATATGCCCCAAGATAACCAGCAGCGTGCGGATCGATCCAATCAAACCGTTGGCCATAAAGGCCCGGAGCTTGATAGTTGGGGAGCGATTTGCTTCTCTCTTTGGCGATCAATCGTTATGAAAGGGATGTGTGTTGCTGAGCCGCTCTGGACGAAAACCAGGTAAAGGATTTTCGCCTTCAGGGGAGGTGTCCTTGTAGTAGAACCAAGTTGCGTTCCACTCTTTGGGATGGGAGTGGAGCTTGACGTGGGGATAAGTGATCTCTTTCCTCTTCTGGATAGCCATACCGCCCAGTTCAGTATTGGGGCCATCGGTGAATTCCGTGCGGCGGTTTAGGTGGAAAAGATCCCTGAACAGTTCAACAGAGGGTTCCTCTTGCAGATATGCTTCGGACAGCACTTGAAAATGGCACAGGTTGGTAACAGAATTGGGGCCGATATCTTGAGGACGGAGTTGGAAATTGGCCATCACGTCCCGATAAAATTTTGACCCGGGCGGTTTGAAACCCCGGAACAAGTGATCCGCGAAAACCACAACTTCTCCTTCCTGAGGGGTAGGAGGACATTCCTCTCCAGGAACCCTCCAATGGATTGTGTTTTGATCATCTAAAGCGCCGATTGATACCAGTTCCCTCAACTGTGTCTCGGAGACGTGGGAAGGAACCCAGTTGCATTCGTACACCTGTTTAGCCATCATGAGGTCTACAAGGAGAAGGATCCGGTTTAAGAAAGTACTCATTACAGAGTAGTTGATCTAAGTTATGATAAACCGGAGGAGGTTCCGACGAATCAGTTTGATATGATATGATGTCAGATATATGTTGGCGGTTCAACACGGGGTCTAATGGTGTGTTAATGCCGGTTTAGCAATTTTTGATACTATGGTGAGTTAAACCGCCTAATCTTGGTTTTAAAGGAAATGGACAGAAACAGGTTTCACAAGAGTTCATGTTTATTATGGATCAAACGCGAGTTTTCAGAAAACAGGAAAAGCGTCGCGAAAGTAAAGAAGAAACAGGGATGCACCATGAGATATATATATATATGCGGAAGATATATGGGATTCAGATAAGAAGGTGCGGCGGATAAGCAGGAGTCTTCGTTTGGTACAGAACAGGATTCATGGCATGGTTCAAAAGCTAGAAAGGTGAGAGCATACGAAGAACATGGTATGAAGCTTGAACCCTAGAAACAGATCTAAGATGACGAACAGATTGAAGAAGGGTAAGAGAGTTACCGGAAGCAGAGGAGATGCGGAGAAAGACCGCAGTATTCTGATCCGAACAGGTTGATGCAGCGGCCAAGGTCGAAGCAGACGTTGATGACGACGACGGAGCTCCAAAGGCAGCGGCGCGAGGAAGAAGAAGAGGAAGCGAAGGAGAAAACAGAATGACCCTTCGGTCCTATTTATAAGGAAGTAAGGCTAGGTCAAGTGCGTGAATCCAGGGACAGTCATTAAAGAAGGCGTTATAAAGGATAAACTTCAAGATGACGTCATGCCGGTTTACAATGATCAGAAGCAACGATGTCATGCCGGTTTACAGTGATCAGAAGCAATGACGACGTGACGGTTTATTAAACAAAGAAGATGTCCAAGATGCAAGTTCGTTGAAGGATTGACAAGAACCAGTTCAAATCAATCTGGGGCCTAATGTTGGGGATATTACCACTAGGTGCAAACCGGCCAAGCTTGGGCCGGGTTAACTCCGCTAGTAGTGTAATCATGGAAAGGCCCAAGGCCTGTAGTTGGTTTAGAACTTGTAGCCGTAAACCGGCCTGATGTATAACTTGTATTGTAAGTTAGGAATAGAGAGATACCAACCGGGATACGAGTATGAACCGGTTGGGACTCTGCAAACCGACGGGCGTCACCCGTGTATATAAGGGGACGACCCGGCGGCGGTTCAAGGACAGACAACCACAACTCGAGCCTAGGCGAAGCTTGTTTGCTCCCTAGCCATCGAAACCACATCAATTCCATCACAACTAGACGTAGGCTTTTACCTTCATCGAAGGGGCCGAACTAGTATAAACCCCTGTGTCTTTGTGTCCGCTTTAACCCCTTCAAGTAAACCCGTTGCGATGGCTCCACGACTAAGTCCCTATGCTAGGACATCTGCCATGACAAATCCACGACACTTTCTCTTTTTTTGTCTTCTCCACACAATCCCCATCATCATATTCTATTCCACCCGTAGTGCTATATCCATGGCTCACGCTCATGTATTGTGTGAAGGTTGAAAAAGTTTGAGATTATTTAAGTATGAAACAATTGCTTGGCTTGTCATCGGGGGTATAGAAGTTGGGAACATCTTTGTGTGACGAAAATGAAGCATGGCCTAACTATATGATTTTGTAGGGATGAACTTTCTTTTGCCATGTTATTTTGAGAAGACATGATTACTTTGATTAGTATGCTTGAAGTATTACTATTTCTTTTATCAATATGAACTTTTATTTTGAATCATTTGGATCAGAACATTCATGCCAGAATAAATAAAATTACATTATGAATTATTCTAGGTAGCATTCTACATCAAAAATTCTCTTTTTATCATTTACCTACTCGAGGACGAGCACAAATTAAGCTTGGGGATGCTTGATACGTCTCCAACGTATCTATAATTTTTGATTGTTCCATGCTATTATATTACACCTTTTGGATGTTTATGGGCTTTATTTTACACATTTATATCATTTTTGGGACTAACCTACTAACCGGAGACCCAACCCATATTGCTGTTTTTTTGCCTATTTCAGTATTTTGAAGAAAAGGAATATCAAACGGAGTCCAAATGGAATGAAACCTTCGGGAGCGTGATTTTTGGAACGAACGTGATCCGGAGAGCTTGGAGTGCAAGTCAAGAAGCACCCGAGGCCCCCACGAGATAGGAGGCCGCCCCCCCTGTAGGGCGCGCCCCCTGTCTTGTGGGCCCCTTGGGCAGCCACCGACGTACTTCTTCCTCCTATATATACATACGTACCCCGAAAACATCTAGGGGCACCACGAAACACAATTTCCACCGCCGTAACCTTCTGTATCCGCGAGATCTCATCTTGGAGCCTTCGACGACACTCTGACGGAGGGGGAATCAACCACGAGGGCCTCTACATCAACATCCTTGCCCTCCGATGAGTTGTGAGTAGTTTACCACAGACCTACGGGTCCATAGTTATTAGCTAGATGGCTTCTTCTCTCTTTTTGGATCTCAATACAATGTTCTCCCCCTCTCTTGTGGAGATCTATTCGATGTAAACTCTTTTTGCATGTGTTTGTCGAGATCCGATGAATTGTGGGTTTAGGGTCAAGTTTATCTATGAATAATATTTGAATCTTCTCTGAATTCTTTTATGTATAATTGAGTTATCTTTGCAAGTCTCTTCGAATTATCAGTTTGGTTTGGCCTACTAGATTGATCTTTCTTGCCCGGGAGAAGTGCTTAGCTTTGGGTTCAATCTTATGTGTCCTTACCAAAGGATGTAAAGGGTTGCAAGGCACGATTGTATTGTTGCCATCGAGGATAACAAGATGGGGTTTATATCATATTGCATGAGTTTATCCTCTACATCATGTCATCTTGCTTAATGTGTTACTATGTTCTTATGAACTTAATACTCTAGATGCAAAAGTGTGAGTCGGTCGATGTGTGGAGTAATAGTAGTAGATGCAGCAGGAGTCGTTCTACTAGTTATGGACGTGATGCCTATATACATGATCATGCCTAGATAATCTCATAACTATGCGCTTTTTCTATCAATTGCTCGACAGTAATTTGTTCACCCACCGTAATATTTATGCTATCTTGAGAGAAGCCACTAGTGAAACCTACGGCCCCCGGGTCTATCTCTTATCATATTTGCTTTGTCTACTTTTATTTGCATCGTTACCTTTTTGCATCTATATTATAAAATACCAAAAATATATTTATCTTATCATACTATCTTTATTAGATCTCACTTTCGCAAGTGGCCGTGAAGGGATTGACAACCCCTTTATTGCGTTGGTTGCGAGTTCTCAGTGTGTTTGTGTAGGTGCGTGGGACTTTTGAGGAGCCTCCTACTGGATTGATACCATGGTTCTCAAAACTGAGGGAAATACTTACACTACACTTGCTGCATCACCCTCTCCTCTTCGAGGAAAACCAACGCAAGCTCAAGACGTAGCAGAGCCTATGGCTCAGGTGTAGTAAGGCCGTAGAAGAGTGATATTCCATGGCCGTCGGGTCTCCTCCTCCGATTTGCTTGAGTCTTTGTGCTCGCGAACATCGATGAGGTAGTATGATCCGTTGTGCAGATTCTTGCTGACGACAAAGGGCCCTTCCCAAGGTGGGGATAACTTGTGCATATCGGTCTGATCCTGGATGAGGCGGAACACTAAGTCGCCTTCTTGAAAGGTTCTTGTTCTAACCCGGCGGCTGTGATAACGCTGCTGGTCTTGCTGATAAACCGCCGAACGAGCCAACGCCATGTCCCTTTTTTCATCTAACAGGTCCAGTGCTTCTTGACGTGCTTGCTCGTTGTCCGCTTCAACATAATTGGCAACCCGGGGCGAGTCATGACGAATATCACTTGGGAGTACCGCCTCTGCCCTGTAAACCATGAAGAAAGGTGTATAACCTGTAGATCAGTTTGGGGTGGTGTTTATACTCCATAACACAGATGGTAACTCCTCCACCCAACAACCCGGCGTCCTCTTCAAAGGAACCATAAGCCGGGCCTTGATGCCCTTCAAGATTTCCTGATTGGCTCTCTCAGCTTGACCATTAGATTGGGGGTGAGCCACTGATGCCACATCAAGCCGGATGTGCTCTCGTTGACAAAAGTCCTCCATCTCGCCTTTGGAGAGGTTCGTGCCATTATCTGTGATAATGCAGTGTGGAAAACCGAAACGGAAGATCAACTTTTTGATGAATTGAACCACCGTGGCTGCGTCACACTTGCTTACTGGCTCTGCTTCAACCCATTTAGTAAACTTATCAACTGCCACCAACAGGTGGGTATTCTTATCCTTGGATCGGTTGAAAGGCCCTACCATGTCAAGCCCCCAAGTAGCAAACGGCCAGGTGATGGGAATCATCCGTAGCTCCTGAGGCGGAACATGAGCTCGTCGTGAGAATTTCTGACAACCGCCGCACCGCTTCACCAAGTCCTCAGCATCCGCGTGAGCCGTCAGCCAATAGAAACCATGACGAAAAGCTTTAGCAACCAATAAGTTTGAACCGGCGTGATGACCACAGTCTCCTTCGTGGATCTCTCGTAGAATCTCACGGCCTTCTTCAGGAGAAACACAGCGCTGGAACACACCAGAGACACTGCAACGGTGTAACTCGCCATTATGAACCACCATGTCCTTGGATCGCCAGATGATCTATCTGGCCAAGGCTGCATCCTCTGGCAACTCGCCCCGGTTCATATACGCCAACACTACTAGGGAAAACCCTAGTAGTAGCTCGGGTTTTTAGGCTAGCAGCAGCGCGGGTGGCCGCGCTACTAATAAGGCGCTACAGCTAACTTATAGTAGTAGCGTGGTCCGTACCCGCACTACTACTGTTGACGATATCAGTAGCGCTTTTGCCGAACGCGCTACTATTACTTAGCTGTAGCGATTTCGCAGTCCCTCGCTACTACTATATCCTTCATCATTTTCCCCCGTACCCCTTTCCCTTTCAGTTTCCCTTTCAGATACTAGATACTAGGTACTGCTACTAGATATCAAATTCATAAACCATTACTGGGTAGTTTTCGTTTCCAAATTACTCGTCGTGGTTTTAGTTCAAACCATGACGAGTAATTTGGAACGAAGGGAGTACTAGATAACAATTTCATGCATAGTCAACATGCATCCTCAAGCAGTACAAGGTCATATCAACGGCGATCATCATATGTAGTTCTAGATGATATCGACGATGATCATCATATGTAGTTCTAGATATAGCCACACACACATATGTAGTTCTAGATGATATCGAAGACAATCATCCTCCTCAAGCCTGGGCGGTTGGTGTTCCTGATAGTAATTAGGATGGCCTGTCCAACACGAAGATTCTTGCCATCGAGGAATTTCTTCCACCCAACCGAGTTTAAGTGTGTGCGACCGTCCGTGTCCATGCGGTAAGTACAGGTTGTGACGGAGCCCCTTGCAGTAAGGCGTAGTCCAGCTGAGCCTTCTTGATCAGGCTCGATACCATAACTCACAGATATGCTCTTTCCCAATTTTGAAAATAAAAACATATCAATTAATAGATAGCCTCGCAAATAAGTACATATGGATTATCTACACTATTAATAGTTTCCTTAGATTCTACACTAATAAGCATGTGATCGAACTCTACACTAAAACATATCATCGACTAGATTCCACACAACATACCATATCATTGGACTGTACACTAAGTATTTCATCGGATAATTTGCATTTGTAAGTATAATATACCATATCATGTTGATCAACCATGGTATTTGTCAGGCGGGTCATGAATGGCACCCCGACAAAGTCAGCACGTGGCAGAATTATGTCCCACAGGTTGGACACCTCCTCCTCACTCAGCCTTGTTCTTTGAGCTACGATGGCTTCATGAAGTGGGTCCTCATCATCTTCATCGAGTGGGTCCTCATTATCTGCATCATCGTCATCATCTTCATCATCTTCATCATCTTCCACCAGGTTGAGATAAATGGCAGCCAGCTTGGGTCTTTCTGCTCTGAAGGAGAAGCCGATCAACTCACCACCAGTAAGACGCATGCGGACGACGAAATGGGCCCATCCATCTCCTCCAATTTGCAACATATTGCGTCCTTTCTCGACCTCCATAGTGTACGCGCCCCAGGAGCCTCAAATGTCACAGTGTCTCCTGTCAGCTTGTTGAATTTCAACCTCATATTGCATGGGACGATCTGTGTAAAATAAGCAAAATGACACAATTTGAGAAGTAACATATTTAAGGTGGTAGAAACTCTCTTCACGGAGCGAGGTGGGACTAAATTTTTGTAGTAAACTTAGCTGTAGCGTTTATTGGTGAAATGCGCTGCTACTATGGTACATAGCAGTAGCGCTTGTCGTGATAAAGCGTTGCTGCTATAACTAGCCTCGCGGAGGCCTCGTGGGAATTATAGCAGTAGCGCCTCTTTGAGCGGGTGCGCTACTGCTATATTTATTTCAGCATCGAGCTAAGCTTGAGTTTGCTACTGCTAATTAGCAGCAGCGCCTTATTTTAAAGCGCGCTGCTGGTAAGATTCTGTGTATAGGCTTTTCCCTAGTAGTGCAAGTATGGAACCGTCCAATCCGGAATAATGTGTAAAGCGGCCACCAACTGTGCCTCCGGATCAGGAATAGCGAGGTCCTCCTCTGTAGGCAATTGAACTGACGGGTTGTGCAAGATATCCAGAAAAGTATTGGGTGGCACCGGTTTACGCTGAGATCCCAGCCGGCTTAAAGCATCAGCTGCCTCATTTTTGCGCCGATCAATGTGCTCCACTTGATAACCCTTGAAGTGACCAACAACAATATCCACCTCTCATCGGTAAGCCACCATGAGTGGATCCTTGGAATCCCAAGTACCTGAAACTTGTTGGGCTACCAGATCCGAGTCTCCAAAGCATCGTACTCGGCTTAAGTTAATTTCCTTAGCCACTCGAAGACCATGGAGTAAGGCTTCATACTCAGCTGCATTGTTAGTACAAGGGAACATTAAGCGAAAAACATAATGAATTTTATCACCTCGAGGGGAAGTAAGGACAACTCCAGCCCCGAGCCCTCCAATTGCCTGGACCCATCAAAGTGGATAGTCCAGTATGTGTTGTCCGGTTTGTCCACCTGTATCTGCAACTTCTGTCCAATCATTGATGAAATCCACAAGGGCCTGGGATTTGATAGCTGTTCGAGGCATATACTTCAAACCGTGTGATCCAAGTTCAATAGCCTACTTAGCAACCCGGCCAGTTGCCTCCCTGTTCTAGATTATATCCCCCAAAGGAGCAGAACTGACCACTGTGATGGGATGACCTTTAAAGTACTGTTTAAGCTTCCGACTTGCCATAAAAACCCCATATACCAGCTTCTGCCAATGCGGATATCTTTGCTTTGACTCAATGAGCACTTTGCTGATATAATAAACCGGCATTTGAACCGGGTATTCCCTTCCAGCCTCCTTGCGCTCCACCACAATAGCTACCCTGACAGCCCGGGCATTAGCAGCCACATATAACAATAGTGGCTCCTTATCAACTGGAGCAGCAAGAACCGGCGGTTCAGCCAACTGCTTCTTCAAGTCCTCAAACGCCGCATCAGCACCATCGCTCCCATCTTGATCCTTAACTCCCATCTTGATCTGATGATAACCAGAATAAGCATCCAAGAAACTCAAACGCTCAGTGTTGGGGAACGTAGTAATTTCAAAAAAATTCCTACGCACACGCAAGATCATGGTGATGCATAGCAACGAGAGGGGAGAGTGTTGTCCACGTACCCTCGTAGACCGAAAGCGGAAGCGTTAGAACAACGCGGTTGATGTAGTCGTACGTCTTCACGGCCCGACCAATCAAGCAACGAAACTACGGCACCTCCGACTTCTAGAACACGTTCAGCTCGATGACGATCCCCGGACTCCGATCCAGCAGGGTGTTGGGGAAGATTTCCATCAGCACGACGGCATGGTGACGATCTTGATGTTCTACCGTCACAGGGCTTTGCCTAAGCAGCGCTACAATATTATCGGGGACTATGGTGGAGGGGGGCACCGCACACGGCTAAGAGATCTTGGAGATCAATTGTTGTGTCTTAGAGGTGCCCCCTGCCCCCGTATATAAAGGATCCAAGGGGGAGGGGGCGGCCGGCCAAGGAGGGCACGCCAAGGGGGAGTCCTACTCCCACCGGGAGTAGGACTCCCTTCTTTCCTAGTTGGAGAAGGAGAAGGGGGAGGGAGGAAGAGGGGAAGGAAAGGGGGGTGCCGCCCCCTCTCCTTGTCCTATTCGGACTAGGGGGGAGGGGGCGCGGCCACTCCCTTGCCTCCTCTCTTCCTCTCCACTAGGGCCCATGTAGGCCCATTAAGCCCCCGGCGGGTTCCGGTAACCTCCCGGTACTCCGGTAAAATCCCGATTTCACCCGAAACACTTCCGATATCCAAATATAGACTTCCAATATATCAATCTTCATGTCTCGACCATTTCGAGACTCCTCGTCATCTCCGTAATCTCATTCAGGACTCCGAACAAACTTCGGTACATCAAAACTTATAAACTCATAATATAACTGTCATCGAAACCTTAAGCGTGCGGAACCTACGGGTTTGAGAACTATGTATACATGACCTAGAACTGTTTCCTGTCAATAACCAATAGCGGAGCCTAGATGCTCATATTGGCTCCTACATATTCTACGAAGATCTCTATCGGTCAAACCGCATAACAACATACGTTGTTCCCTTTATCATCGGTATGTTACTTGCCCGAGATTCGATCGTCGGTATCCAATACCTAGTTCAATCTCGTTACCGGCAAGTCTCTTTACTCGTTACGTAATGCATCATTCCGTAACTAACTCATTAGCTACATTGCTTGCAAGGCTTATAGTGATGTGCATTACCGAGAGGGCCCAGAGATACCTCTCCGACAATCGGAGTGACAAAACCTAATCTTGAAATACCAACTCAACATGTACCTTTGGAGACACCTGTAGAGCTCCTTTATAATCACCCAGTTATGTTGTGACGTTTGGTAGCACACAAAGTGTTCCTCCGGCAAACGGGAGTTGCATAATCTCATAGTTGTAGGAACTTTGTATAAGTCATGAAGAAAGCAATAGCAACATACTAAATGATCAAGTGCTAAGCTAACGGAATGGGTCAAGTCAATCACATCATTCTTCTAATGATGTGATCCCGTTAATCAAATGACAACACATGTCTATGGTTAGGAAACACAAGCATCTTTGATTAATGAGCTAGTCAAGTAGAGGCATACTAGTGACGTTTAAGTTTGTCTATGTATTCACACATGTATTATGTTTCCGGTTAATACAATTCTAGCATGAATAATAAACATTTATCATGATATGAGGAAATAAATAATAACTTTATTATTGCCTCTAGGGCATATTTCCTTCACTCACAACCCGTCGTAGCATCAATGTGTGTGAAAGGGAGGACTACCCGTATCATATATAGAGGGTCGGGCAATCCACGAGAAGAGAGGGAGGGGTCATAGATATCGATAGAGTCGAAGAGAGGATCAAGTGGGTGGGTGCGAGATCGATGAAGAGAGCCATTGAAATTGTGTGTGTGTGTGTGTGTGTGTGTGTGTGTGTGTGTGCAAGTCAAAGTTATAGGGCGACTGACCTACCGAAACGTCAGAGGGCACATGTCAACTTTGTGTGTGGCAGGGAGACATGTCTAGAGCGCTCAATGTATCAGTGTGGTGGGGGGGAGGTTGTGGGGGGAGTGGTAGGCAGAGGCCTAACTATAGAGGTAGAACGACTCGTATATGTGTTGAGAAGGAGAGACCCAGCTATGTCTTGAGGGAGATCGGTCGACATCCATACATAACTGAAGGACTGGAAATATGATGGGACAGAGAGAGAGAGAGAGAGAGAGAGAGAGAGAGAGAGGAGAGAGAGGGAGGAAGAGGGGTAGAGTGCTGGATGGGGACGGAGTTGCTTCTCGAAGATGGTGGGAGAGGCCTACTAGACAAACTGAGGGTGGAACTGCAATGTTATCAATAAGAGTGGGGATGTATTTCTGTGTGTGCCTGTGCGTGATAGATCTGTCGGGACGCATCCATTGATGAAAAAGGAGAACCATGTGTTTGGTAAGCAAACCTAACTAGATCGGTAGATCAATTGTTGTTTGTCAGAGCAAGGGAGAGACATAACTAATGAGGTAGATCGATCGACGCGTGGGTAAAAACGAGTTATAAGGACCTAGCTAGCTATAACTAGCCTCGCGGCGGCCTCGTGGGAATTATAGCAGTAGCACTTCTTTGAGCGGGTGCGCTACTGCTATATTTATTTCAGCATCGAGTTAAGCTCGAGCTTGCTACTGCTAATTAGCAGCAGCGCCTTATTTTAAAGCGCGCTGCTGGTAAGATTCTGTGTATAGGCTTTTCCCTAGTAGTGCAAGTATGGAACCGTCCAATCCGGAATAATGTGTAAAGCGGCCCCCAACTGTGCCTCTGGATCAGGAATAGCGAGGTCCTCCTCTGTAGGAAACTGAACTAACGGGTTGTGCAAGATATCCAGAAAAGTATTGGGTGGCACCGGTTTACGCTGAGATCCCAGCCGGCTTAAAGCATCAACTGCCTCATTTTTGCGCCGATCAATGTGCTCCACTTGATAACCCTTGAAGTGACCAACAACAATATCCACCTCTCGTCGGTAAGCCGCCATGAGTGGATCCTTGGAATCCCAAGTACCTGAAACTTGTTGGGCTACCAGATCCGAGTATCCAAAGCATCATACTCGGCTTAAGTTCATTTCCTTAGCCACTCGAAGACCATGGAGTAAGGCTTCATACTCAGCCGCATTGTTAGTACAAGGGAACATTAAGCGAAAAACATAATGAATTTTATCACCTCGAGGGGAAGTAAGGACAACTCCAGCCCTCGAGCCCTCCAATTGCCTGGACCCATCAAAGTGGATAGTCCAGTATGTGTTGTACGGTTTGTCCTCCGGTATCTGCAACTCTGTCCAATCATTGATGAAATCCACAAGGGCCTGGGATTTGATAGCGTTCGAGGCATATACTTCAAACCGTGTGATCCAAGTTCAATAGCCCACTTAGCAACCCGACCAGTTGCCTCCCTGTTCTGGATTATATCCCCCAAAGGAGCAGAACTGACCACTGTGACGGGATGACCTTGAAAGGTACTGTTTAAGCTTCCGACTTGCCATAAAAACCCCATATACCAGCTTCTGCCAATGCGGATATCTTTGCTTTGACTCAATGAGCACTTCGCTAATATAATAAACCTGCATTTGAACCGGGTATTCCTTTCCAGCCTCCTTGTGCTCCACCACAATAGCTACACCGACAGCCCGGGCATTAGCAGCCACATATTACAACAGTGGATCTTTATCAACTGGAGCAGCAAGAACCGGTGGTTCAACCAACTGCTTCTTCAAGTCCTCAAACGCCGCATCAGCACCATCGCTCCCATATTGATCCTTAACTCCCATCTTGATCTGATGATAACCAGAATAAGCATCCAAGAAACTCAAACGCTCAGTGTTGGGGAACGTAGTAATTTCAAAAAAATTCCTACGCACACGCAAGATCATGGTGATGCATAGCAACGAGAGGGGAGAGTGTTGTCCACGTACACTCGTAGACCGAAAGCGGAAGCGTTAGAACAACGCGGTTGATGTAGTCGTACGTCTTCACGGCCCGACCGATCAAGCACCGAAACTACGGCACCTCCGAGTTCTAGCACACGTTCAGGTCGATGACGATCCCCGGACTCCGATCCAGCAGGGTGTCGGGGAAGAGTTCCATCAGCATGACTCCGATCCCCTTGCCTCCTCTCTTCCTCTCCACTAGGGCCCATGTAGGCCCATTAAGCCCTCGGCGGGTTCCGGTAACCTCCCGGTACTCTGGTAAAATCCCGATTTCACCCGGAACACTTCCGATATCCAAATATAGGCTTCCAATATATCAATCTTCATGTCTCGGCCATTTCGAGACTCCTCGTCATGTCCGTAATCTCATTCAGGACTCCGAACAAACTCCGGTACATCAAAACTTATAAACTCATAATATAACTGTCATCGAAACCTTAAGCGTGCGGAACCTACGGGTTCGAGAACTATGTATACATGACCTAGAACTGTTTCCTGTCAATAACCAATAGCGGAGCCTGGATGCTCATATTGGCTCCTACATATTCTACGAAGATCTCTATCGGTCAAACCGCATAACAACATACGTTGTTCCCTGTGTCATCGGTATGTTACTTGCCCGAGATTCGATCGTCGCTATCCAATACCTAGTTCAATATCATTACCGGCAAGTCTCTTTACTCGTTACGTAATGCATCATTCCGTAACTAACTCATAGCTACATTGCTTGCAAGGCTTATAGTGATGTGCATTACCGAGAGGGCCCAGAGATACCTCTCCGATAATCGGAGTGACAAAACCTAATCTCGAAATGCCAACTCAACATGTACCTTTGGAGACACCTGTAGAGCTCCTTTATAATCACCCAGTTATGTTGTGACGTTTCTAGCACACAAAGTGTTCCTCCGGCAAACGGGAGTTGCATAATCTCATAGTTGTAGGAACTTTGTATAAGTCATGAAGAAAGCAATAGCAACATACTAAATGATCAAGTGCTAAGCTAACGGAATGGGTCAAGTCAATCACATCATTCTTCTAATGATGTGATCCCGTTAATAAAATGACAACACATGTCTATGGTTAGGAAACACAACCATCTTTGATTAATGAGCTAGTCAAGTAGAGTCATACTAGTGACGTTTAAGTTTGTCTATGTATTCACACATGTATTACGTTTCCGGTTAATACAATTCTAGCATGAATAATAAACATTTATCATGATATGAGGAAATAAATAATAACTTTATTATTGCCTCTAGGGAATATTTCCTTCACTCACAACCCGCCGTAGCATCAATGATTTGATCAATACGAGGGAGGGCAAAGGGATCAGCTGGGCAAGCTTTGTTCAAATCTGTGTAATCCACACACATACGCCAAGTGCCGTTTTTCTTAAGTACCAGCACCAGATTAGCCAACCACTCTGGGTGAAACACTTCCACGATAAACCCTGCGGCCAATAGCCGGGCTACCTCTTCACCAATGGCCTTGCGTCGCTCCTCATTAAAGCGGCGAAGAAACTCTTTGACCGGTTTGAACTTCGGATCAATATTAAGAGTGTGCTCAGCGAGTTCCCTCGGTACACTTGGCATGTCAGAAGTTTTCCATGCAAAGATGTCCCGGTTCTCACGGATGAACTTGATGAGCACACTTTCCTATTTCGGATCCAAGTTGACGCTGATGCTGAACTGCTTGGATGAATCGCCAGGAACAAAATGAACCAATTTAGTCTCATCAACTGATTTAAACTTCAAAGATGGATCATGCTCTGTAGTGGGCTTCTTTAGAGAAGTCATGTCTGCCAGATCAACATTGTCCTTATAAAACTTCAACTCCTCCGTTGCACAAACCGATTCAGCATATGCCGCATCACCTTCCTCGCACTCCAGGGCAATCTTGCGGCTACCATGAACCGTGATGGTCCCTTTATGACCCGGCATCTTGAGCTACAGATAAACATAACACGGCCTTGCCATGAATTTAGCATAAACCGGCCGTCCAAACAAAGCATGGTACGGACTTCTGATCTTGACCACTTCAAAGGTCACCGTCTCGGATCTTGAATCATCATCATCTCCAAAAACCACCTCCAGAGCTATCTTACCAACCGGGTAAGCCGATTTACCAGGCACCACACCGTGAAAATGGTATTTGACGGTCTAAGGTTCTTATCTGTCGACCCCATACGCCGGAAGGTTTCGTAATACAGGATATTGATACTGCTCCCTCCGTCCATGAGCACCTTGGTGAATTTATAACCTCCAACCTGCGGTGCAACCACCAAAGCTAGGTGGCCCGGATTGTCAACCCGGGGCGGATGATCCTCCCGACTCCAGACAATAGGCTGCTCAGACCATCGTAGATAACGGGGCACTGCCGGTTCAACAGAGTTTACTGCCCTTTTATGGAGCTTCTGATCGCGCTTGCACAAACTAGTAGTGAAGACGTGATATTGTCCACCGTTTAACTACTTCGGGTTGCTCTGATAACCCAACTGCTGTTGATTCCCCTGATTACTCTCCTGATTGTGACCACCTTGGTTGTTCTGATTGCCTTGATTATTCTGAAATCCTGAGTTTGAACCGCCACCACCGTAACCCGGCCCGTGAAACCCTGGACCGGAACCACCGGTTGGACCCTGATCATACCGGAAGAGATCAGAGTTTTTGAATTCCCTCATGATGTGACAATCCTTCCAGAGGTGCGTGGCCGGAACCTCCTTTGTCCCGTGCTTTGGGCAGGGCTGGTTTAACAAGCGTTCCAAATTCATGCCTCCACCGCGCTGGGGCGGTTTACCTTTACGGCGCTGCATATTGCCCTGCATACTGGTGTTAGCCACAAAATCTGAATTGTCCGCTTTACGCTTACCATTGTTCCTGTGACTCGCTTGGTTATGCTGTCCTTTTGTACCGGCATTCTTCTTTCCCTTCTCCTGCTTTTCCTCATCAAAATCGGGGTCCTTGGTATTATGAAAATCAGCATACTTAACCAGAGCCTCCATGAGCGTTCCCATATCATTTCAGTGATGCTTGAGCCGTCCCAACTTCATCTTGAGTGACTTAAACCGGCAATTACCTTCTAAGGTCACAATTGCCATGTCAGGATTGATGCGGCCTGATGAATGCAAAATTTCTGAAACTCAGCGCACCCAATGAGTTGTTGATTCATTCTCTCATTGGACACAAGCCGCCAGATCTATAATGGACATAGGTTGCTTGCATGTATCCTTGAAGTTTGCTATAAACTTGGCCTTCAACTCATCCCATGAACTGATCGAGTTAACGGGCAAGCTCTTCAGCCGGGTACGAGCCGTTCCTTCTAGCATCATGGTGAAGTATTTTGCACATGCCGCTTCATCCACATCTAGCATCTCCATTGCCATCTCATAACTTTCAACCCACGCCTCGGGGGGTTGATCAACGGTATAATTAGGCACTTTACGTGGACCCTTGAAATCCTTGGGCAGCCACACATTACACAGAGCCGGGGTGAGGCACGGTACTCCCCAAGAGCTAAAGGCCAAAACACGTTCAACTGATGCCGCTGTCTGAACCGGAGCGGGTTGATTCTGGTATTGCGCAGCCAACTGTACTGCTAACTCTGCCTCGCGCCGTGCTCTGTCGTTGTTCACCACATCCTGAGCATTCAAACCGCCGTGCACCGGATTAGGCCCCCGAGGGGTATCACGACGCCGCGCACTGCTTGACACGGCCGGTTCGTCCATGTGCCTGCAATAACTCTTGCTCGGACGAGGGGTTGAATGTATTCTGTCTCGGCTGTAGGAGTAAGCTTGTTGCTGCACAACAGCAGTTTGAAGAAGATCCCTGGCCCGTCGTGTCTCAACCGCCGCTAGTGAGTCACCCTCCATCGGAATAGCTGCCAAACGCGACGCTGCAGCAATCATATTATCCAAAGGGCTAGAAAAGTGACCTGGTGGCGTTGTTACATATTGCGGCGGGTTGTCCGTCTGTCGAGGCGGGTCCATTACCCGTGGTTGATCCGGCGCCGCCCCAAGGTGCCTCGGTTCGGTTTACTTCTACCGGATTACTGGGCCCGGCTCCTGGCGTATTGAAGAGATTCATACCCTCGTAAATCTGCGGCAGACAAGACCGGTACTTCCCTCTCACTACTTCGTTTGACGCGTTCTGATCCAACATAAGCCGTAATTCTGCGCCTGGATCTGTTGTGATTGAGCATCTAAAGTGGCCCGCTCCTTAGCCATCCTGGTCTCCTCAGCCGCCAAGTCCGCCTTGGCCTGAGTTATCTGATCCTTTAGCTTTGTAACATCCGCATTATGCTGAACTTGGGTCTCCGGGGTGACTGCTGTGGTCAACAATGCCATCAAGGCGTCCAGCAAGCCGGCAAGAACTTGAGCCAGCCGGCGCGCCGGGCCTCCTGCCGCGGCTGCCGATCCGGAGATCATTGCTGCTGTAGATGAAGATTGCACGGTGGGCTGCGTACCGGCCATGAAAATTGCAACCCAGTTTGGCGGTTCAAAGGGGCCCGGAATACTGTCGCCATCGGAATATCCCCCAATCCGGCCATCTTGCAATTGGTACAGCGACTCGGTTTCACCAGTGGATGATTCACCGTCTGAGTAGATGGCTGTCTCACCGTCAGACACCGGTTCAGATTCCGCACCATGGATGAACCCTACGAATGCATGCTTCATGGCAGGCTGTACCCGGGCAGGACTTGCACGCTGAGCCGTTTCGACGAGGTCGGTGGAGATGTCCGGCTCAGGGCCCGATTCGCCGATCTTGCTGCTGAAAACATGAATTCCGCCAAAGGGGACCCGGTACCTGTACTTGATTGTGCTGGCCTCGGGGCCCCAGCCTGCGTCGTCGATCTAGAGCTTGCCGCGACGACTCTTGGTCATCCGGCCAACCGCGTACCCCTTGAGTCCTTCAAAGTTGCCCTTTAAGAACTCAAAACTATCGTACGATGGCCCCACGGTGGGCACCAACTATCGTGGAATTAACACGTCAGATGTCCTAGCAGAAGGACTTAGTCGTGGAGCCATCGCAACGAGATTAGCTTAAAGGGGTTAAACCGGACAAGGGACACGAGAGTTTTTATACTAGTTCGGCCCCTTACGATGAAGGTAAAGCCTACGTCTAGTTGTGATGGGATTATTGGGGTTTCGATGACCAGGGAGCGAATACGCTTTGCCTGAGTCTCGAGTTGTTGTTTCTTGTCCCTGAACCGCCGCCGGGTCGTCCCTTTATATCCACAGGTTGATGCTCGGCCGGTTTAGAGAGTCCCGAGGCCGGTTCATACAAGTGTCCGGCTCGGTCTCTTCCTTTCCCTAACTTACAATACAAGTTATACAATTATGGCGGTTTACAACTATGGGCCCTAATCCGCCTTTGGGCTCTGGGCCTCTAAGCTTTAATAGTAGAGTGACATCTTCTTTGTCTTCATGGGATTCAATATGGATGAGCGTGAACCGGCCCCTCCTGGGCGGTTTACATTCAGTAGTTATATCCTCAACAGGGCCCATACTTTATCTTAGTGAGATAGAGGGAGAGCTAACATGTTGGTCCATGGGTATATTGGTCATTATAACATGGTAAATGGGCTTTGAGCTGACAATAATGGTGAATAGTGGCATTTTTTACCATGCGCCTAGCAGAGCGATTGTATCTTTGAGAAATTGAAATTCCTAGTGACGAAACTGAGTAGTGAGACACAACTAACTGTTGGGGAACATTGCATGGGAAACAAAAAATTTCCTACGCTCACCAAGATCAATCTAGGAGATGAACATCTACGAGAGGAGAGATTACATCTACGTACCCTTGTAGATCGCTAAGAGGAAGCGTTAAGAAACACGGTTGATGTAGTTGAACGTCTTCGCGATCTAATCATGATCCATCCCGCGAACTCCCTATCCAAGTGCCGAACGGATGTCACCTCAGTGTTCAACACACGTACGGCTTGATGACGCCTTCACCTCCTCAATCCAGCGAGCGATGGTGAAGTAGTAGCTCGAGTCCTCCGGCAGCACGACGGCGTGGTCGCGGTGGTGGTGGTGGAATCTTAGCAGGGCTTCTCCAAGCACTACTGAGAGGAAGAGGGCTACGAGAAAGAGGAAGGGCAGCGCCGTGGCATAGATTGGGTGCGGCTGCGCTCCCTCGACCCATCTATATATAGGGGGAAGGGGGAGGAGGAGGCACCCAAGGTTTTCCCTAGGGGGGCGGCGGCCCCCGTAGGTGCCTTGCCCCCCAAGCAAGGGGGAGGCAGCCCTAGGGGCGCACCATCCCTCCTGGTCTTGTAGGTTGGGGTGAGGGGGCGCACAACCCCTTAGTGGGCTGGTGGGCTCCCTCTCCTTGGCCCATGAGGCCCCCAACACTTGCCGGGGGCCCCCGAAACCCCTTTCGGTCATCCTGGCCATAACTCGGTACCCCTGGAACAATTTCTGACTCCAATACCCTTCATCCTATATCAATCTTCACCTCCGGACCACTCTGGAGTTCCTCGTCACATCCGGGATCTCATACGGGACTCCGAACAACCTTTGGTTACCACCATAATGACTCAACAATACTTATATCGTCACCAAACGTTAAGTGTGTAGACCCTTCAGGTTCAAGAACTATGCAAACATGATCGAGACACCTCTATGGTTAATAACAAATAGCGGGACCTGGATGCCAATATTGGTTCCTACATATTCTACGAAGATCTTATCGGACCAACCTCGATGTCAAGGATTCAGCTAATCCCATATAGAGTTCCCTTTGTCCTTCGGTATATTACTTGTTCAAGATTCAGCCGTCGGTATCCCAATACCTAGTTCAATCTTGTTACTGGCAAGTCTCTTTACTCATTCTGTAATACAAGATCCCGTAGCTAACCCATTAGTCACATTGCTTGCAAGCTTATTGTTGAGGGAGTCCTGGACTAGGGGGTGTCCGGACAGCCGGACTATCATCGTCCGCCGGACTCCAAGACTACGAAGATACAAGATTGAAGACTCTGTCCCGTGTCCGGATGGGACTTTCCTTGGCGTGGAAGGCAAGCTTGGCGATACGGATATGTAGATCTCCTACTATTGTAACCGACTCTGTGTAACCCTAGCCCTCTCCAGTGTCTATATAAACCGGAGGGCTTTAGTCCGTAGGACACAACAACCATTACAACAACCATACCATAGGCTAGCTTCTAGGGCTTAGCCTCCTTGATCTCGTGGTAGATCCACTCTTGTACTACCCATATCATCAATATCAATCAAGCAGGAGTAGGGTTTTACCTCCATCGAGAGGGCTGAACACAGGTAAAACATCGTGTCCCTTGTCTCCGTTACCATCCGCCTAGACGCATAGATTCGGGACCCCCTACCCGAGATCCGCCGGTTTTGACACCGACACTGGTGCTTTCATTGAGAGTTCCTTTGTGTCGTCACCGATAGGCTTGATGGCTTCTTCAATCAACAACAACGACGCCTGTGGTGAAACTTTTCTCCCGGACAGATCTTCAGATTCGGCGGCTTCTGATCGCGGGCTAATTCACTTGGCCATCCGGAGCAGATCGAAGCTACGCCTGGCCGCCGTAAGATTTGGAAGCCCAAACTTCACGGCGGACATCCGCGGAGACTTGATCTTTGATGGATCCGATCCGCAGCTGAGCGTGCCGCACTGTCGCGATGGGCATGATCTAACTCTGCCGCCGGACAAGACTCGGAGGTCGCACGAATCCGCCCGACCCATAGTTCGGAGCCGATCGCACAGATCGAGGACGGGTGGCTGGACACCGCCTCGGGAGCTGCAACTTCTACGGCGATGGAGCCGAACACTGACCTCGTCCCTTATAAAGCTCGTGACTCTGAGGTGCCGGACTCCTTGCCGGACTCCGAACCTCCTGCGCCCCCGTCAATCGAATCCGATTGGGCGCCGATCATGGAGTTCACCGCCGCGGACATCTTTCAGCACTCACCCTTTGGCGACATCCTAAATTCCCTAAAGCATCTCTCGCTATCCGGAGAGCCCTGGCAGGACTATGGCCATGATGGTTGGGATGTGGACGGCGAAGAAATTCAAAGCCCACCCACCACCCACTTTGTAGCCACTGTCGATGATCTAACCGACATGCTAGACTATGACTCCGAAGACATCGACGGTATGCACGACGATGCCGGAGACGATCAAGAACCAGCGCTCACAGAGCACTGGAAGGCCACCCCAACCCATGATGTATATATGGTGGATACCCCAAAAGGAAGCGATAACGAGGACCAACTGGGCGCGGCAAAGGATAATTCCACCGATAAACAACCAAAACGGCGACGCAGACGCCGCCCTAGGTCTCGCCTCGACAACAACAGCGCTCCTAATGACCCAGCAATAGAGCAGGGCAAACCAGTGGACGACGAACATGCAATCAAGAAACCGTCCGAACAGGATGAATCGGATAATCAATCCATGCCCGACGAAACCAATAGTCCAGACGACCTTACGCCGGACGCACCATCGGAGAATAAGAGCCTTCGCAAAAAACTCGTCGCCACTGCAAGAAGTCTGAAGAAGGAAAAACGGAAGCTCAAAACAGCGGAACACATACTCAGAATGAGGTGGAGGAAAGTGCTCAAAACCGCAGACAAATACGACAATGGCCATCAATCAAAGAGCTACCCGAAGCGCAAGCTGCTGCCAGAATTTGACGAGGAAGGCATAGAGCCCCCACAGTCAAAAAACAAAGAGGACGCCTGGCCGGATAGACGGCCAGATGATAGGCCAAAAATTACAAACGGCGCCGCACACAAGCCAACTCATGATCCTGGGAAAACAGATGGCCCAGCCAGGTCCATTTATGGGCCAAAAAAGAGGGGCCCAGGAAGCATCACAACACGCCAGGTGTTCGAAGACAGCGGTACACCCAAATACAGGGGCGCCGCACACCCACTATGTTTCACCAATGAGGTGCTGGATCATGAATTCCCAGCAGGGTTTAAACGCATAAACATAGAGGCTTACGACAGAACAACAGACCCTGGAGTATGGATAGAGGATTATATACTACACATACACATGGCTAGAGGAGATGATCTCCACGCCATAAAATATCTACCCCTCAAGCTCAAAGGGCCAGCTCATCATTGGCTCAAAAGCCTCCCAGAAAACACTGTTGGAAGTTGGCAAGAGCTTGAGGACGCGTTTAGAGCAAATTTTCAAGAGACTTATGTCCGCCCTCCGGATGCAGACGATCTAAGTCATATAACCCAACAGCCCGGAGAGTCAGCGTGCAAATTCTGGAACAGGTTCCTTACTAAAAAGAACCAAATAGTCGACTGTCCGGACGCCGAAGCCTTAGCAGCTTTTAAACACAACGTCCAAGACGAATGGCTCGCCAGACACCTCGGCCAAGAGAAGCCAAGGACAATGTCCGCACTAACAAGCCTCATGACCCGCTTTTGCGCGGGGGAAGACAACTGGCTAGCAAGATGCAGCACCAGTGACCCAAGTACATCCGAGATCAAAGATGGAAATGGAAAATCACGGCACCGAAAAGATCAGCGCCGGAATAAAGAGAAAAGCCCAAAGAACACGGCGGTCAACGCCGGATTCAAAAGCTCGCGGCCAAACAACAAAACACTGCCTCTTAAGGACAACAGTGATGAGCTATCCAACTTAAACAAAATTTTGGATAGCATATGTCAAATCCACAGTACCTCCGGAAACCACACCCACCGAGATTGTTGGTTTTTCAAATAGTCCGGCTGACTCAACGCCGAACACAAGGGGCTTGACGCACCAAGCGAGGATGATGACGAATCCCACCAGCAGGGCACCGGAAAACAAAAGACTTTCCCACAAGAAGTCAAAACAGTAAACTCACTTCATGTGATAATACGGAAAAACAATGCGGCACCCGCTAAGATGGGTCTCGCACGGTCCACCCCAGCGGAACCTCGAGATTGGATGTCAAAACCAATCACTTTTAACCACCGGATTATTCCGTATGTTCAAATGCAGGATGGACTGCTCTGATATTGGATCCTATAATCGACGGACTACAATTTACACAAGTCCTGATGGACGGCGGCAGCGATTTAAACCTGCTATATCCGAACACAATCCGCAAGTTGGGGATAGACCTTACTAAAATTCGACATAGCCGCACTTCCTTTAAAGGAGTGACGCCAGGCTCTTACGCCAAGTGCATAGGCTCCTTATTACTAGAAGTTGTGTTCGGGTCACCGAACAACTTCCGACGTGAAAAACTAATCTTTCATGTCGCCCCATTCAAAAGTAGCTATCAAGCACTATTGGAACGTGAAGCTTTTGTCCGCTTTAACGCCATACCACATTACGCGTCGCTTACACTTAAAATTCTCGGTCCACGTGGCATCATTTCATTAAGAGGGTCATTCAAAGACCCCGGACACGGCTAGACGAGTCCAGCATAAATAAGCTAGGGGCTCCCTAGCCGCACACCCTTTCACAAGGGGCTGTGCGTATAAGCAATAATGAGATACTATAGACTCCGCTTTATTCATTTATTAATATTTTTCATGCACTTTTTCGCACGATTTCCTTTCAAACTAAGTTCCTCTCTTTTTACAGATGAACAACGTGCATACCCGTCCAGGATAACGGCACAATGGAGACACAAAGCAGACGCGTGCGGTGAGGACCAGTTGCAAGGATTCTTTTGATTAAGACCTGCGTAAACCTTTTTATCTGTCTCTTGTTGCTATAATCCCCTGGATTTTCATTATAACCAGAGTGAAGACTGACATTTTGGCATCGGCCGTGTCAGAGGACCTCGCCTGCACGGACACTAGGGGCTTAGGGCATTGTTCGCGCCATTATTATAAAGACCAACACCTTAGGGAGTGTTCGGCGTCTCGAAGTTAGGCCTTATATGCATCAGCTCCGAGTCATGTCTTTGGTCAAATGTTGGGTTTGCCGGCTCTCGTGTTTTGCTGCCTTACGCTCAGTATCATCGGCTAACGCGGCACTGTGGAGAACTCTGTGATTGTGCCCCGTTAATTGGACGAGCACCTCAAGAGAGAAAGCTGAAAACCGATCGTCATGATACAGCGAGAGACCGGTCAACCACTCGATCGACCACCGAATGTTTAGAATTCTCCGCTTTGACGAAGGACCGTTTCGGTCAGCACACACACGCCCAATTCGAGAGCGCGGTGCCCTCGGGGCTATATCGTAGTCCCACCTCGAACTCCAATGGCTAAGTGAAAGTGATAAAGCATCATAGTCCGGTTGCCTCGCTTGTTACGCTACCACCTCCTTAACAGGACAGAGACGCCGGATTAAGTGTGAAAATGCGCTATTTTTTCAACACCCCGCACCTTTGTGTGGGGCTGAAGTCAAGAGTGCCATCTTTCAGGTTATACACACGTATACATAAACGGCTGCATAGGAGATGTTTCAATACTTGAACGCACAAGTATAAAAAGCGCTTACATCATAAACATTGTTTTACAAAATTAAACGTTCATTTGAACGTGACATTTTTTGAGCACTGCGACTCTATTACACGAGCACCACACAGAACTTCCTCAAAATAGTGCTCGGCGGGTAACCGGCTTTCGTCCGAAGCCCGGGTTGCAACAGCGGTGGCATCCATCTCTGTCCAATGTGTCTTCACACGGGCGAGGGCCATCCGCGCACCCTCTATGCAGGCCAACCGCTTCATCGCTTTGATATGCGGCACCGCCCCAAGAAATCGCTGCAATAAGCCAAAATAGCTCTTGGCTTGGGCCTCTCCGCCGGACATGAGTCACGATATCCGTCATGGCAAGTCCGGACAACCTATTCAGCTCATCCCATTCTGCCAACCGATCGGTCAGCGGAAGTGAACGATCCGGACTATGGAATTGAGACCAAAACAGCTCTTCCGCCTTGTGATCCTTCTGACTTGGAAGTGCACAACGGCATCCGCCGCGACTCGCCGCTAAGTCCATATATGGATCCTCCGGACCCCACCACTGGCCAAGCTGGGCATACTTTGATCCAGAACTGCGGCGTAGCTGAAAAGGCTTGCCACCACAATGTCTCCGCCCGACACACCTCCTCCTTTATAGCCCGCATTGCGAACGGCATCCTTGGCTTCGCGGTGGCCTTCCCTGTGTCTTTCGCCCGATAGGCGCTCCTTTTCAAGAGCATCATTGCGGTCGGTAGCATCCTTCAATTTAACAGCCAGTTCGCCATCTCTTCCTCGCTTGGCAAGTGTGCGATCCTTTCGCTTCTAACTCTTCGACCGCCCTCGAGGCAGCCACATCACTCCTTCTGGCCTGCTCCTTGGCTTGAGCAAGTTCTGCCCGAAGGCTCTCCACAGCAGCAGCACCATCTGCGTCAAGCATAAATATTGTAAGAGGTGGGCTTTGGCTCCCTTAATGGGTGACTGCGGAGAAACAACTTACCTTGCGACTCGTCAAGTCGCTTGTCGACTAGCGATGTCCGTGATCCGCAACATCGAGTTGCCGCATTAATTCAGCAACTCCATTAGTCCGCTAGCCCCGGACTATTCGCCACCTGCATAGGAAAGGCGACACTCAATACCTGCGATTTTGATCCTCGACGCGCGTCGCTTTCGACAACCTACCGAGTCTCGGGGCTACTATCTATACAGAGCGCAGCTTTATGTGCAAACTGTCAAAAGGTGTCATTTTACATACCTCAAACCCCGCCAGCAACAAACTCGACGGCATTATGCAATCCGCTGGGCGGACGAAATCCTTCCAATCACCGTACTCATCAATGCACGGTGATCTTTCGAGATGGACGCCTCTCAAGCAGATCCTTGGCTCCCGGCCGAACACTAGTCGGCGCCGAACTCTTCGGCTCTACGGGCTCGGGATACCCTCCGTGATGACACTTCAGGCTCGTCCGCCTATATCGACGGCGCAGCGGACGGAGGCGCTCGCTCTCCACCATCTCCGGACGAAGATCCCCCGAAGATGAGCTCATCTGAGAAGGTCGGAGATCCGAACTACAAGGTAAAAATTCGGTTATCCTCAGAAGCACAAATAGGGATGTCTCTTATTACCGCGCTCTCTTTTTTCTACTTACGGCTCACTGGAGGGCTGATGCTTTGGAGAAGACTGTGCGGCCGGGGCCTCCCCGGACGCCGGACCCTCTGGTGAAGACTTCTTCCCCCGCTTAGGGGCTTTGGCCTCCGGGTCTCCAGAGCCGGTCCTCTTCTCCCCTTGGAGGGAGGGATTCTCGATCCCCCCCTATTTCAAGAGCCTCCTTGGTCGAGGCGGTAGCTCCCTTATTTTCCCCTCCGCCTTCTTCTGAAGGCGCAACCTCCAGCATCTTGACCAGCACGGGATTCGGCGTGGTCTCTGGGAGGGGGGCCAGACACCGTATCAGCTTTGCTTGCGCTATCCACTCCTGTTGAAGGATAACGGGTTAAAAGGCGAATTGTAGAAAGGCAAACAAACGGTACTTCCGAATACTGAGCTACTTACTTGAGTATCCGGGCGATTGCAGCTTAGGCCGACGTCCTCGGTCAATTCCGAACACACCGCCCGTGATCCGAAGAACAACTCGTACATCTCCACGGGTGTCGTACCCATAAAGTGTTGGAGAATCCATGGTCCTTCCGGATTGAACTCCCATATCCGGAGAGGACGGTGCTTGCAGGGCAGGAGACGCCTAATCAGCAAAACCTGCATCACTACGACCAGATCGATCTCCCTTGCCTGGAGGTCTCGATCCGGCCCTGCAATAGGGGCACGTCTTGTGACGGCCCCCAGTTGAGCCCTTGGTTGACCCACGACATCAACCGTCGAGGAGGTCCCGAGCGGAATGCGGGCGGCGGCTTCTGCCTGCTGCCCTTCGGAGCGTGATATAGAACCACTCCTGCCACAAGCCGAGCTCCTCTTGGAAGGAGCCCTCGGGCCACGGGCATCGGCCCTCCTCCCGCCACGGCCGCCCGCCAAGACTCTACTTGACGCCCCCCGTTCATCTTCGGCTCCACATTGAAGGTCTTCAGCCACAGGCCGAAGTGGGGGGTGACGCGGAGGAAGGCTTCACAGACAACAATAAACGCGGAAATATGGAGGATAGACTCCGGAGCCAGGTCATGGAATTCCAACCCGTAGTAGAACATGAGCCCTCTCACAAAAGGATCCATCGGGAAGCCTAAACCCCGACGGAGGTGGGATACAAAGACGACATACTCGCCGGCTCGGGGGTGGGGATGGCCTGCCCTTCGGCGGGCAGCCTGTGCGAAATCTCGTAGGACAGGTACCTGGCCTCCCGCAGCTTTAGCACGTCTTCCTCCGTGACGGAGGAGGGCATCCACCGGCCCTGAAGGTCGAAACCGGACATTGTTGAAGGTCCGAAGCGCTTGAATCTAGGGCTCTGGGTGTTGGAACTTGGAGCAAGGAGAGGATTCGATGGAGGATTGAAGAAAAGAAATGAGCCTTGGTCCTATTATAAGGAGGGAGAATACCAAGAGCCGTCTCCGTGACTGTTCGGGACTCGCCTTCGATGGAGGAGGCATGGCGACGGGCGCGGTTGGGTTACCCACGTCCGTATTGATGAGAATCCCGGAATAAGGGGAGCACGATCTCTGCTTCGACAAGACGTGCCAAGGAAACCGCTTCGCTAAACGCTACCGAGGTGGTATAATAAAAACGATTCAAGTAAAGGCTTGGTAGTGGCGTGACGTCAGGCCACGAAATACGTCAGCAGATTGAACTTGTGTACATATCATTCTCTCTACGGTGGAATGTGGAATTTATTTTGCAGAGCTGGACACTATCCCGGTGTTCACAATCTTCTATGGATTATTCGAGGAGGAACCCGCCTTGCAATGCCGAACATTATGCGCGCGGACTCATCGTCATTGAAGCCGTGTTCAGGGGCTCTTGAGGAGTCTGGACTAGGGGTGTCCAGACAGCGGACTATCATCGTCCACGGACTCCAAGACTACGAAGATACAAGATTGAAGACTTCGTCCCGTGTCCGGATGGGACTTTCCTTGGCGTGGAAGGCAAGCTTGGCGATACGGATATGTAGATCTCCTACCATTGTAACCGACTTTGTGTAACCCTAGCCCTCTCCGATGTCTATATAAACCGGAGGGCTTTAGTCCGTAGGACACAACAACCATTACAACAACCATACCATAGGCTAGCTTCTAGGGCTTAGCCTCCTTGATCTCGTGGTAGATCCTCTCTTGTACTACCCATATCATCAATATCAATCAAGCAGGAGTAGGGTTTTACCTCCATCGAGAGGGCCTGAACCTGGGTAAAAACATCGTGTCCCTTGTCTCTTGTTACCATCCGCCTAGACGCACAGTTCGGGACCCCCTACCCGTGATCCGCCGGTTTTGACACCGACAATTGTGATGTTGTATTACCGAGTGGGCCCTGAGATACCTCGTCGTCATACGGAGTAAAACCCAGTCTTGATCCGTGCCAACTCAATAGACACCCTCGGTGATACCTGTAGAGCACCTTTATAGTCACCCAGTTATGTTGCGACGTTTGATACACACAAGGTACTCCTCCGGTGTCAGTGAGTTTCATGATCTCATGGTCATAGGAATATATACTTGACCAACAGAAAACAATAGCAATAAACTTAATACGATCACATGCCACGTTTATAATTTGGGTCTTGTCCATAACATCATTCTCCTAATGATGTGATCCCGTTTATCAAATGACAACTCATGGCCATGGCTAGGAAACCATAGCCATCTTTGATCAATGAGCTAGTCCGGTAGAGGCTTACTAGGGACATGTTGTTGTCTATGCATCCACACGTGTATTTGAGTTTCCAATCAATACGATTAAAGCATGGAAAATAAACGATTATCATGAACAAGGAAATATAATAATAACCACTTTACTATTGCCTCTAGGGCATATTTCCAACGTTCCCCCACTTGCACTAGAGCCAATAATCTAGCATTACATGGTAATGAATCTAACACCCATAGAGTTCTGGTGTTGATCATGCTTTGCCCGTGTAAGAGGTGTAGTCAATGGATCTGCAACATTTAGATCCGTATGAACTTTGCAAATGTTTATGTCCTCCTCCTTGACCCAGTCACGGATGGAATTGGAGCATCGCTTTATGTGTTTGGTCCTCTTGTGAAACATTGGTTCCTTGGCCAAAGCAATGGCACCAGTGTTGTCACGGAGCAGAGTCATTGGGTCTAGTGCACTAGGCACAACTCCAAGATCTGTCATGAACTGCTTCATCCAAACACCTTCCTTTGCTACCTCCAAGGCAGCTATGTACTCCGCTTCGCATGTAGACTCAGCTACCACGCTTTGCTTGGAACTGCACCAGCTTACTGCTCCCCCATTTAGAATATATACGTATCTAGCTTGAGACTTAAGAGTCATCCGGATCAATGTCAAAGCTTGCATCGACATAACCTTTTACGACGAGCTCTTGATCACCTCCATAAACGAGAAACATTTCCTTAATCCTTTTCAGGTACTTAAGGATATTCTTGACCGCTCTCTAGTGTTTCACTCAGGGATTACTTTGAAACATTAAGGCTATACTTATGGCAAGGCTGGCATCTGGTCTCGTGCACAACATCACATACATAATAGAGCCTATGGTTGAAGCATAGGGGATGACACTCATCTTTTCTCTATCCTCTGTAGTCGCTGGGCATTGAGTCTTACTCAACTCCACACCTTGCAAAACAGGCAAGAACCCCTTCTTGGACTGGTCCATTTTAAACTTTTTTAAAATCTTATCAAGGTATTTGCTTTGTGAAAGTCCTATCAGGCGTCTTGATCTATCTCTATAGATCTTGATGCCTAATATGAAAGCGGCTTCTCCTAGGTCCTTCATTGAAAAACTCTTGTTCAAATATTCCTTCATGTTTACCAAAAGTTCTATATTGTTTCCAATCAGCAATATGTCATCAACATATAATACTAGAAACGCTATAGAGCTCCCACTCACTTGTAAATACAAGCTTCTCCATAAACTTGTATAAACCCAAACGCTTTGATCACCTCATCAAAGCGAAGATTCCAACTCCGAGATGCTTGCCCCAACCCATAAATGGATCGCTGGAGCTTGCACACTTTGTCAGCATTCTCTGGATCGACAAAACCTTCCGGTTGCATCATATACAACTCTTTCTTAATGAAACCGTTAAAGAACGTTGTTTTGACATCCATGTGCCAGATTTCATAATCGAAAAATGCAGCTATTGTCAACATGATTCTGACGGACTTAAGCATCGCTACGGGTGAGAAAGTCTCATCGTAGTCAACTCCTTGAACTTGTGAAAACACATTTGCCACAAGTCGAGCTTTATAGAGGGTGATATTACCGTTCGCGTCCGTCTTCTTCTTGAAGATCCATTTATTCTGAATGACCTTCCGCCCTTCAGTTAATACTTCCAAAGTCTATACTTTGTTTTCATACATGGATCCCATCTCGGATTTCATGGCCTCTAACCATTTGTCAGAATACGGGCCCACCACCGCTTATCCATAGCTCGTAGGTTCATCGTTGTTGTCGTCCAACAACATGACCTCTAAGACAGGGTTACCGTACCACTCAGGAGTAGTACGTATCCTTGTCGACGTACGAGGTTCGATAGTAATTTGGTCCGAAACTTCATGATCACTCTTATGGCGGTCATGCCGGGCCTCGATCTCAGCTTTGCCGCAACATCTGGGGCATCCGGAGCATCCGTGTATGTGCGCACTGCTCGTGTTGACCTTGGACTTGGAGCCCAATGTTAATGGGACAAGGACTTAGCGTTGGGGTTGCTCAGACACCGCGAGTTGTCCTTGGCGGCGCATGTACCTCTAGCCACCGCTCGCTGGTTCCACATTCAAAGTGGACACGCGCCCCGATCCGCTGATGGAAGGATTGCCGCCGCCGGGTGCATGCCCACTGAATCTTACGACACGTATGCATGCCTGACACTCGAGTTGGCGTGCGCTTGCTGCTCTGACACCTAAGCTGGGGTATCCTCCCAGGATCGACGGTGAGCCAGCCGGACGGCCAACTCCTCCTCTTTTGAGTAGGTTACGAGGTCCCATTCGATGGATCGGGAGTTGCCGGACTCAGATCTGTTGCCCGTCAGCCAATGGTCACCAGAGAGGAATTGTGAGGATCGGACTGGAAGTGTAGTGGAGAGGCATATGGCTAGGGTTTGACCGAGGCCGTGGATAGGGACGAGATATTTGAGGGGTCAGAGTGGACCGGTCTGACGTGGCGTACGCGTCCTGGCATATCCGGGCGACCCTAAATCCGTCCCACGTATAAGCTGAGTTTGATGGGTGCCTAATAAGCCGAACTTTTGGGCTGCCTATAAGTGGTCTGGTTGGGTGGTTGTTTTTGATCTAGGCGGTATCCGGCTATCCTCCCGGGCATTTGAGGGGAAGTGGAGGTTGTTGATGCATTTAGTGTTTTTTTGTTACTCATTAGCATCGCAATGCACTAGGACAAAATTAGTAGGGGAAACTCTCAGTCCATCTCACTAGTGCAGAACCGGGCATTAGCACCGGTTCGTAAGGCCCTATAGTGCCGGTTACATAACCGGCACTAATTTGTGGTCACTAAATGCCCCCTTTTAGTACCGTTTCAGCATGAACCGGTGCTAAAGGGCAACCACGTGGCACGAGCCAGCTCCGGGGGCCTGGAGCCCTTTAGTACCGGTTGGTAAGACCAACCGGTACTATAAGGTTTGGGGGGGTTTTAGTTTTATGATTTCTTTTTCATTTAATTTTGTGTTTCCATTTTAATTCTTTTTCATTTGCTGGTATTTTACGATACTACACATTGTACACGTTATGCATCATACATCATGCATGCTTTGTTTATCAACGCTGCTGCTATGTTCATTGCACCCGCAGATATAACATGCTCATGCATGCTTTGCATCATTACATCATCATATATATAATAACAAGTCCTACTAATCATGTATCATCATACAACTTCTACTCGTTATTAATAATAAGTCATACGATCATCATCCTCATATATAGTCATCGAACCCAACCCTACATAATTGTTCTTAGCACATGATCATCAAGTCGTAGGACCTAAACACCCTTAAGGTAAAATAGCATAAAACAATATAGACCCGACTCTCCATTATGAAGAATGGGGATCATCCATCTCCAATTCTTGCCTTTCGCTGCTTATTGCTTCCAAGAAGCTCCTTACGACCGTCCATACATTTTTTCCATTCTTTGATTTTTATGTCTCCACTTCTTTTAGAAACCCGGTATGGACAGTTGAGATTCGTAGGACGACCTGGTCGTATGTTCAAAACATGAAGGCTACCACGCGTATACATCAGATGAGGCACACAATCATTCGGGATTATTTGTTGAAAAACATAATAATAACTTTGTAGTTAGCAATGATGTACTAGTTTTAGAAGTGTGCAAAAAGATGCACGGATGTTGTAATACTAAAAAATAATCTTACCAGGTATCTCCATGGTAGTTATCAGAGTTCAACACGTGCACTAGTGGCACGTATTGACCATAATGTTAAGGAGTTTGATTGTAGATATTGTAATTCTCAAGATCAGTACAAAATCCGACCAGATGATTTTTCTCCTGATAAGTTAATTCGGAGCCTTCAGTGTAGTACGTTTTGTCTACCATCTTCCGCACATTCTTTGAAGAATGAAAATAAGCTGTCAATGGAGATAAGTTGTCAACATTATATTTTGAAATAAACAATATAAATTACTTAATAAATATGTTTAGCTCACATGAGGGAAGAACTGGAGGTGTATCCACAAAGACCCAAATCGAAGGTGTCTCTTGCTCGATTGTAGGATCACCAAGATCCATGGTGACAAGCATACCCTCATCAAGACCATACATCTTGCAAAATGCATCCCAATTTTTGCAACCAAAATGGGTTACACTCTGAGCATTGTACAGCTTTACTTGAAAATCCATACCATGTCCGGTACTTAGGGTAATTTTTTTGGTTTCAAAATTTTCATGGTCTTCAAAACCCATCCTTTCCAAGACATAGCGTCTTGCAAAGCATGGGATAAGCTAGTCGAATTGGAAAAGATGAAAAATACACGTTAAAATAGTTGAAGTCGTGCTTAATTACGAAAAAAACTATTGTCGTCGTTGCGTACCGTATGAGCATCGCATGTCTCCTCGAGCTTAACGATGAAGCACCGATCTTCGTCCAGCTCAATGAACCTGTCGCAGATACCTCGGTCGTCGTGGCACCAGTCGCACTCCCCCGGGCGGTTTTCGTCGTCCGATGAGTACGACATTTCCGGTCTACGTTCATAATTTAGTTTTATTAATTAAGTCAACTATCTAGTTCAACTACTAAGCACTTACTATAAATAAATAAGTAGTACTTACTAAAAACAAACTACTTCTATATATAGTAAAATAAATTAGTTTATTAAATCAACTAGCTAGTTCAACTATACATAAACTACTTCTTTTTTTCCTTTTTCTAAATACTATAAACAAAAAAATCATTAAAATTCTATGAACAAAATTAATTACACAATCTAAATATCACCAAAAATCTATTAACAATAATATCACCAAACATGCATATTCAATAATAATATCACCCAAAAATCTATTAACAGAAAAAAAATCTATTAACAGAAAAATCTATTAATTCAACTAGTTCAACTAAACATTTACTAAAAATAAACTAGTTATATTAATTCAACTAGTTCAACTAATTAAGCATTTACTAAAAATAAACTAGTTCTATATATTAATTCTACAAGTTCAACTAAGCATCTTCTAAAAATAAACTAGTTCTATATATTAATTCAACTAGTTCAACTAAGCATTATATTTACTAAAAATAAACAAGTTATTATATTAATTCATCGATGATAACATTTCTAACATTCTAAAAATAAACTAGATAGTTCTAATTCATCTAAACATTATATATAGAAAACAGAAAATAAGTAAAAAAAATATGTGTGTGTGTGTGTATATACGTGTGTGTGTATGTGTGTGTGTGTTTGTGTGTGTACGTGTCTGTGTGTATGTGTGTGTGTATGCGTGTGTGTGTGTAGTGTGTGTGTATGTGTGTGTGTGTGTGTGTGTGTCTATGTATGTGTGTAGTGTGTGTGTGTATGTATGTATGTATGTATGCGTGTGTACGTATATAGGGCGCATACGGATGGCGCGGGGCAGCGACGACGGGCGGCGGGGCCCGGGATGGCGACGAGACGGCGGCGGGCGGGTATGGCACGACGACGGCGGCGGCGGCGGCGGCGGCACGCACGACGACGGCGGCGGGCGGCGAGGGCGGCGACGCGAAGCGGCGGCGGCGTCGGCGTCGTCGTCGGAGATCGAGGCGCGAGAAGTGGAACGTAAGTGCCGACGATAACTAATTTCTCGTACGTGCCATATATATAGGGGGAGCCTTTAGTACCGGTTGGTGGCTCCAACCGGTACTAAAGGCCAATTTTGGTCAGCCCAAGCGGCGGAACGAGGTTTTAGTACCGGTTGGTGGCTCCAACCGGTACTAAAAACACATTAGTACCGGTTGGAGTTACCAACCGTACTAAAAACGTCTTATTGCCACCAGCATGCGCTATGTTTAGTCCCACTGCTGAAGCGAAGGGCAGCCGCCTTGGTTTATAAACCCAGCCTGCACGCCCTTTCGAACTCCTCCATATAGCGTGCTTCGGGCCTAACTAGGCGCTGCCTGCCGGTGAGCCTCTGCCCTTACGGCCTGCATTTGCACACCCTAGGACTGGTAGGCTCACCGGGCAGCGCCCCAACATTTTTTTTTAATTTTTTTCTTTTCTGCATTATTTATTTTCTTCTATTTATTTTTTGAGTAATTTTTTATATAGTTATTAATTTTCTGCTTTATTTTTTTTCTTCTATTTATTTCCGAGTAGTTTTTTGCCGTATTTAGTTTCTTTGTGAATATTTTTGCTTTATATAATTTTTTTTCTTTTATACATTATTTATTTTCTTCTATTTATTTTTGAGTAATTTTTATATAGTTATTTATTTTCTGCTTTATCTTTTCTTCTATTTATTTCGAGTAGTTTTTGCCGATTTAGTTTCTTTGTGAATATTTTTCTTTATATAATTTCTTTTTCTTTTCTGCATTATTTATTTTCTTCTATTTATTTTTGAGTAATTTTTATATAGTTATTTATTTTCTGCTTTATTTTTTCTTCTATTTATTTCGAGTAGTTTTTTGCCGTATTTAGTTTCTTTGTGAATATTTTTGCTTTATATAATTTTTTCTTTTCTGCATTATTTATTTTCTTCTATTTATTTTTGAGTAATTTTTTATATAGTTGATGGCGTCGCTTTGAATGATGCATCTTGAATGCACAAAATTTAAATTAAACTTGAATACTTGAAAGAGATTGTCCGGTTTGTAAACGAAGTGCATCCAGTTTTGCCGTAACCTCTCTACTTTTTGAACAATCTATGTGGGTGAAATGATGATACCATGCCAAGTTTCAACTTTTTCGAGTTTATTTGTAGTGGTTTTCAATTTCCGTGTCATTTAGTTCTCAAAACAAATCATTGAATGCATGAAAAGTAGCAATCAAGGCGAAATGGTTGAAAGTTGATGGCGTCGCTTTGAATGGTGCATACCTGAATGCACAAAAAGTCTGGAGTTGTAATAAGTTTAAAAAATGAAATGCCTTTGTAACAGTTGAATTTAATTTAAATCGTAAACCTGAATACTTGAAAGAGATTGTCCGGTTTGTAAACGAAGTGCATCCAGTTTTGCCGTAACCCTCTCTACTTTTTGAACAATCTATGTGGGTGAAATGATGATACCATGCCAAGTTTCAACTTTTTCAGAGTTCATTTGTAGTGTTTTTCCATTTCCAGGTCATTTAGTTCTCAAAACAAATCATTGAATGCCTGAAAAGTAGCAAATGAAGGCAGAAATGGTTGAAAGTTGATGGCGTCGCTTTGAATGGTGCATACTGAATGCACAAAAAGTCTGGAATTGTAATAAGTTTAAAAAAATGAAATGCCTTTGTAACAGTTGAGTTTAATTTCGTCAGAAACCTGAATACTTCGAAAGAGCTTGTCCAGTTTGTAAACGAAGTGCATCCAGTTTTTGCCGTAACCCTCTCTAATTTTTTGAACAATCTATGTGGGTGTAATGATGATACCATGCCAAGTTTCAACTTTTTCAGAGTTCATTTGTAGTGCTTTTCAATTTCTAGGTCATTTAGTTCCCAAAACAAATCATTGAATGGTGCATACTGAACGCAAAAAATATAAGAGCATTTACATCACGATCTTATATTTCTTTAGAGTCTAAACTGTAAATATGATCTTATAACACATCAAAAATACTTTGATTATCAACGATCTTTGTGTGTACAATCTGAATTGTCAATACGAGTCATCAACGATTTATAAACCGATGAAGACTCATATTGCAGCCACAAATTCTACACATAGAGTTCAATGAAGACCAAGTGCTTGTGATAGTTTGAGAAATAACATATTTAAGGTGATAAAAGGCTTGTTAGGGGAGCGTGGTGGGACTAAAAACAGCTTGCCATAACCTCATTAGTATCGGTTCGTGGTACGAACCGGCACTAAATGGTGATGGTGGGGCCATAGCCTGACCGTAGGCTGACACATCACCATTAGTACCGGTTCGTGGAATGAACCGGTACTAAAGGTTCGCCACGAACCGGTGCTATTGATCGCCGCCACGAACCGATGCTATTGTACACATTAGTGCCGGTTGAAATTCAAACCGACACTATTGGGCTTCACGTTTGACCCTTTTTCTACTAGTGCCTGCAACTGTGTCACGTTCATTGTGCAGTGTGGAACGATCATAGATATATCTATCGTGCAGAGGTCATCTACCCCCTGAAATCTTTTCTGTGAACAACATATGATGTAGTTACCGCACAAGTTTCTATTCTGTAGGAGTATTAGATACCACACGAGTTGATTAGCACCTTGTGTTTGTTTTAGCACATGGATTCCCATTGGAATTCCGTGCAATTTCTGCAATAAAAACAAACAACATAATACGATCGGTAGAAATATGATAGGATACTCTGGTTTCCTGAGGAACATGAGGATCTGGGTGAGCATGAGAGAGCATGTCCTACCGCGTGCCGACATTACAGCAACACTTGGTCGCATCCCAGCTGACAAGAGTTTTATGCCAGTTAATTAACCAAATCCAAACTAGCTCTCTGCCCCACGCTTGACATGACATATGTGTATGCAATAATAAAATCAAATAGTGCCTACCCTGGCGCATACAGTACACAAGGAAGGGACAAAGAATAATTGGGTACATGGCCAGATAAAAAATTTACAACAAAAGCAGGGTCAAGATCTACCAGTACCTCCGTCCTGTTTTATTATTCTTTCATTTCATGTAGTTCAGATCAAATTTTGACCTTTTATTTAATTACAAAAAATACGTTTTATACTCTAAAATAGTATTGTTGGAAACCTCTTCAAATATGAATCTAATAATATAAGTTTTGTGACATCCAATTTAAAATTTGTTAGTCAAATCTATGGTCAAAGTTGGTCACAAAATATGAATGGACCAATAAACCCGGAGGTAATGCCATGGAATATAGATGCATCCCCCAACATCATCTACTATATATGCTACAAGATGATATGCACTGTATTCACAAAAAAGATGATATGCACTGCAATTTGAGAAAAAGGCTACGATATTAACACATGACAATCATATGTGTGCATGCATGCAATTGCTTCCCATGGCCTCACCACTACTTGTTGTCTTGCTACGGTGTATAGGCTTTGCAGCCCATTGGTGTCGCCCTGCCCTCAGGACCACTCCGTGCCTCGGTGTTGCATTTTGCATGGTGAACAATGTCATGGATGTGTACCTGGCAACTCAAGTGTAATACTGTAGGTGGCTACATAGGGTCCTGCTCCTCTGCGGATCTTGCCTCTTGGAGCAAGAGGACAGAGAAGAGCACTGTTGGTCACAAATATATATAGCAGTGCAACTTCAGGGCATCCATAATAGTCGGTTTGAATGCAGCACGTTACTAAATAATTAGGACCGAGGGTTTGGGCATGCAATGCGATGGCCAAGGTGTTGTTTTGGATGTTTGCAATTGTTTTTACCAGCAGTATAATGCTGTGCTGTGTGCTTAGACTGTGCTGTTTGAAAAGGAGAGGTTCTAGCTTTGTTTGTACTCCATATATGTGTTCACAAAGACTGCTCAGGTGGGTGAGATAGGTCCCGCCTTCTGTTTATGTTGTTTGCACCTTTATATTCGATATTACTCCGAAGCATATACAAATGTGAAGCTGCCAAAAAGTTACATACAGTACCAACTACTCCCTCCGTTCCGATTTACTCATCGTGGTTTTAGTTCAAATTTGAACTAAAACCACGACGAGTAAATCGGAACGGAGGGAGTATGTAGTAATAGGACCCGCACCAAAGCACATGTAGATGTCAAATGTATGGCTCAAACATCCATATATAGTACTACCAACTTAAATAAATGACATATGTAAATGACTAGTTGCAAAAAGGTTACATGCTTAAGGGCATCTCCAACGCCGAATCTCAAGCCACCCACAACTGTCCGGACCGAGTGGTTCGGACGTGTTTTGCCATTCAATGTGGTCTTGTACGATTCGCTCGGTGGTCCGGATGCACTTTTTTCTATAAATCGGGGATAAACTAGAGGGGCTTTGCAGACGTCCGGACCGCTGGCACGTCCACTTCTGACTGTCCTGGCTCTCACCATTAACCCCCTTTGTCGCCCACGCGTGCTTCCCTTCCGAAACAGTCAGCGCTGCTCTAGAGCATCAGGGCTGCATTCATGTCCGGCCAGAGCGGACGTGACCTCTCATGATGCCAGCATTGAAGTGGCACATCGACCTAGAGAGCACCTCCAACGCCGCTTCCCGATGCAGGTGACTTCTCTGCATTCAAACGACACACCGTCAGTTTGACACCCTATGATCGGAGCACAAGAAGGAGATGGTTGCATGCCATTGTTGCAGGCCGGCAGGCAGATGAAGGCCGACGAAGCCCCAACGAAGGACGAGCCACCCTCCTTGTCGGTGCATACCAACATCACCATCGGCGATGCTCGTGCCCATTACATGGACATGGTGCAGGAGGAGCGGGAGGCCAAGTTCTGGCAGGCACAGGCTGATCAGGCCTACAACCTCAGCCTCCTTTTCGAGCACAGGCGCACGGAGGAGCAACTCGCCGTCGGCATGGCCATCATGGCGGGGGTGAGCATGGCAGAGTAGGAGGCGCTTCTCAACTCCTACCACTCCACCCGCGACAGATCCCCCGCGAGCGCTGGTGGTGCCGCCTCCATCAGGCGACGAGGCGGCGGATGAGGTGTTCAGCAAGAGCGACGATGAGGAGGACATCGCCAGTTCCGCCGAAGTCGCGCCCCGCTGCCACCTTGACGAAGCCAGCATGTCAGCGGGTGCCGCCGGCAGCGAGGAAGAGTACTGCATGCTTGGTCATCGCCTTGAGGGTCCCAAGAAGGCCACCGTTCCTCCCCTCTAATTGAAGCCAAGCTTAGTGGGCTGAACATCATCGACCGATTAGCCGCTTGGCGACAACGTGAAGGCGGACAACTTCACTTCTCGAGGCTCATGGCTGCGGAGGCGAAGGCTATGGAGACACAGTTGGAGAGCGTCGAGGCAGAACCAAAGAGAAGGTAAGAGCCGGAGCTTCAGTTCTGGGAGCTCATGGCCAGACATGGGGAACGGGCACCGATGATCATTTAGATTAGGTTTAGAGTAGGGTTAGTTAAAATTTGTCTGAAATGTAATGAATTTCGTCCAGTGTAATGAAATTCATCGTGTTTGCATGAATTTCGTTTGTTTAGTTCAAACACTAAATAGTAAAATGTAGTTTGAGTGTGTTAGATTGAAAATGTACTATTAACATGTTGATGAAAAATATATTCATAGTATTTATAGTTCTGTACATGCCTATCTACGGGTACCCCAGGACCGCGCATGCCTACCATCAAAAGACAAGACACGAACAATCGGGTTTGATTTTCTTTTTTTTTGCTAGTAAATCATTGAGAGTTCATCGGCACAAGTGGGCAATCGATTGGACGTGGCAATCTGATCGTTTCCCTCCGATTAATGAGTGCTGCCCTCGGGAAAAGAGGAAGAAGAATGGTGCTATGTGCATACCCTCATGTTCTCCGGCAAGTCTCTTCAAGAATCAAATGATTTGGGAATCCATTGCCCATTTGGCCCTAATCATCATGCGCAAGAAAAGCTCCGTCGCCCTCGGCGGGAAGACACACACCAACATTTGTGAAAATGGACAAAACTGGCCCTTATCTGAAACTTCAACACAAAATGGCCTCAATCTGAAATTTTTTACGAAATGGCCCTTTTTGCATGACGCTCGGGGTTAGGGCGCCATGCTAGATAGCATGACGCCCCAGACTAGAGCGTCATGCTATTTGGCATGGTACCCTAGGCTGGGGCGCCATGCTACATGTCGCTACCATGGCGCCCTTGCCCGGGGCGTCATGCTCTCTAGCATGGCGCCCTAACCCCGGGCGTCATGCAAAAGAGGGCCATTTCTTGAATTTTTTACAGATTGGGGCTATTTTGTGTTGAAGTTTCAGATAAGGGTCAGATTTGTCCATTTTCACCCAACATTTCGACCAATTAAATGTCCATTGACCATATGATACATTCCTTTCCTTTTTTGAGATGAAAAATGTTCCATCGGACGCCTTTTAATCCCCTCAGCCGCCCAGTAGTTGCGTTTGCGGAGCAAAAGGCATAGTGGAGGTTAATGGGCCACTTGAACGGACGTGTGTTAAGTGTCTATGCAATGCCGCCAATCTCTTTTAGCAGATGACCCGACTTTATTATCGGACTGGGCAAACAAATCACCGCAGACATATTATTCTTCGGTTTCAGTTAAAAAATACACGTGAAGTACATCAAATTGAACAAACTCACAACCGAAAAGAACTGCAAACATCCGTGGTGAAACTAATGGTAGCATCAAGATTTTTCCAAGACACTGGCTTAAAAAATTTCTTGTTAGTCATGATACAACTCTTTTATTTGGACATAGATTCTACTTAGCTCATAATGGTCCACAACTATTTCACACATGACACTTGTCAAGATTGTTAACCTCACCAATCATTGTATAAGCACATGTACAGTTTAGGCCACGAGGTATGTCGACTACTCGACTTCAGTACTAAGACGACCGACAACATTATAAGGAGTTTTTCTTATTTCATTCAGGAATCATGTAATGCAAGGAAACAAATTTCTATGTTTCTCGTACGGTTTGGATGACCAAATTTCTTAGGATTATGTCGATGAGACAAGGGGACGACACATTGCATGAATCACACACTACTACAAAATAGGTGTCGGGAGCGGTTTTGGTACATGAGCATGAGACGATTTTTCATTCCGCCTCTAAGCCCACGTCGCTAATAATCAGACCATCGGAGGCGGTTGCAAAACCGTCTGAAATGCTTGCAGACCCTCTTGTGATTCCTCATGAATAGTCATTCATGTAGCTTTAGGAGTCGAAGGCGGTTCCCAATATATAACCATCGGGAATACTTCTTCATTGGAAATGGTTTCAGTTCAGAACCGCCTTCATTGTTTATTTCAAGATTGCCAATTTAGTTTCATTGGGTAACCAACCCACCTACTGAAATTTACATAAAACAATAAAAATACAAAGGCATGCACATTGCCATTGATTTGCAGTTTATAAGTTCAGACAAAACACTCATATTCATATATGATAATTCGAAGCCAACATGTAGAAAAGTTTTGCTAGTTCATAGTAAACTTAACCTATCTACCCTTGGTTGGCTTGAGGAGTCTACCCATCTCACCTTGCCTTCTCGCTACTAGGTATATGCTTGATGGGTACCACAGAACACTTGTGTGATACACAGAATAGGCTAAGGCATGCAAATAGCATAGCATACCGATTGGTTTATAGGACCTGTTTGGGACAACTCTGCTCCATCAAAATCAGTTCCGCTCCACCAAATCCACTTTGGAGCAGTTTCATACAGGAGTTGCAACTCTTCCAAAGAGAATGTTTGGCTTTCATCTAGCTCCAGCTTGAAGAATTGGAAATTTTGTGGAGATGATCTATTTGATTGGATGAGTGGGAAGAAATGAAGGGGTATCCACTTTAATGGTGGCAGTGGTGGGTAATTTCCTTCCAATTCTAGCTTCTACAATTTTTTGGAGCACCTCCTAAAGAGCTTCACGAAAAACAGCAGGGAGTTGTACCCCGGATCCTAGTTTTTTTCGGAGCGGCATATCGTGGAGCTACCCCGTTTGGCTTACGTTTTCTAGAGCGGATCTGAATTTCAAGGAGCGGAGCAGTCCCAAAAAGGCACATAGTGTAACTGAGAAGATCACCCCCCGGCTTTGGATGTGTGGAAGCAAACAAAACAAACATGAGCCAATAGCCGGTGCCATTTATATCTCTAAATCACATAGCTATTCGTCTGTTATTTCAAGCAGTGCAACTGAAATTGCCCTACATGCCAGAAATACAATCAGGTTATTAGAAATATAATGCAAGCTAAATCCTGGTAAGCAAGTAAACACTAGTTGTTTGCAGAGAAGCTGCGGCACTTTGCAGTTATGGAGAATTTGAAGTAATTTACATTTGAGAGTGAAGTTGAAGAAGTTGCATTTTTTACACAGAACTTGAAGCAGCAGGAGCACCACCGGCTTTCATGGCCTTGTATGCTGCATCGCCTAACTCCATCACCTCCGATTGCCCTATAAATCCACCCGTAGCCCATGTTGAACCTAGTCATCGGCCCCCATTACGCGATCTAGCATGGGTTCACCATGTCGTTAGCCACCATTCTGTGATCTAGCATCAGTTCACCACGCCGTTTGCGATGGTCGCAGTCACGGGCGTCACGGCGAGCTCCTCTTTAGGGGAGGAGGGTGATAATGAGGACGGGCAAACCAAGGGGTGTGTGTGTGTGTGTGTGTGTGTGTGTGTGTGTGTGTGTGTGTGTGTGTGTGTGTGTTGGGGTGAGCGGCTCAAGTAGGAGGATGCTCTGCCTGAGTTCCTCCGGACCATGGTTAAGCATTGTGCCGCCGAGGCTAAAATCGGACCAGTGCGCATGGACACTATTGTCATCATTGCCAATCTGGTGGCGGCGGTGAAGCATCACACCACCTAGGAATCAACAGAGGATGACGTTAGGTCGTCGCCAACAGTTGCACCTTCGCCGCATTTTCCCTAGCACGGCGACACTGATGACGATGAGGAGTAGGAACCAATGACATTGTTGCAAAGGGGCAACCATGACCATGAGGCCTCTGTTTCCAGCAATCGCAGAGGTCACCGAGCTCTCTAATAGCGCGGATTAGTTTAGCCACGTTTTAGCTTATTATACTATGTCTAGTAGTGGTAGTACTAAGTCTAGTAATGGTAATGTTGTACTAATCTATGTAATGGTATTGCATACTTATGCAATGCAATTCAAATTTATAATTGAATTTAGTATTTTTAAGGATGGGATCTGACGGAATGGCAAAATACCAGTGTTAGATGAGCAGAGTGAGGTGGAGGCATGAGGCGCGAGGATGTCGCATGGCGACCACACAGGTCACACACAACACCACTCCCATGTGCCGGTGACAGAGGGTTGGCGACGGAACATCTAAGTGTGGGGGAGGCAGGGGTGAAAAATAGGTTTGGGTGGGGGTGAAAGCAATTTAGAGAAGATATGTGTTCGACATGATGAAGTTAGTTATTTGGTATAGACCACCTCAAATACATACAACTTGCAGACAGTTTCAAATATCAAACCACCTCCACTTACAATTACAAGTTGTCGCTACTTACGATATCAATACACTAGCTTCATTGGCATTGAGCAATTTTTGGAATCCTAGTGGGGTTGGTTCACCACTTTGCATTTCACAACCATTGAAAGAAGTTGCTGGCAACCAAAGAATGTAGTTGGTTGGCAACTGAATTCAATGGATATTACGGTGTTTTCTTCTGATTATGAGCAGACACTTTGTTAAGGTCGGATATTACAATGCACTTCGTGTACAAAACAGACAATCTCCTTCGAAGTATCAGGTTTTCATACGGAAGCTCGTCTATTACAAAGGGATTTCATTTCTTTTGAACTTATTTGAACCCCCTTGTTTTTCTGTGTTCAAAATGCACCATTCAAAGCCACATCATCAATTTACAACCCTTTCTAACTTCATTTGTTATTTTTCATGCATTTACTGATTATTTTGAGCTATAAGACCATGAAATTGAAAAGCATTTGAAATGAACTCTGATAAAGTTCCAAGTTGGCATGGTATCATTATTTCACCCACATAGCATGTGCAAGAAAGTAGAGAGGCTTACGGCAAAAACTGGATACACTTCATCTACAAAATGCATAATTTCCTTCAAGTATCGTGGTTTCATACGGAAACTGCATTACAAAGGGATTTCATTTCTTTTGAACTTATTTAAACCCCCTTGTTTTTCTGTGTTCAAAGTGCACCATTCAAAGCCACATCATCAATTTACAACCCTTTCTGACTTCATTTGTTATTTTTCATGCATTTACTGATTATTTTCAGCTATAAGACCATGAAATTGAAAAGCATTTGAAATGAACTCTGATAAGTTTCCAAGCTGGCATGGTATCATCCTTTCACCCACATAGCATGTGCAAGAAAGTAGAGAGGCTTACGGCAGAAACTGGATGCACTTCGTGTACAAAACAGACATTCTCCTTCGAAGTATCAGGGTTTCATACGGAAACTCGTCTATTACAAAGGGATTTCATTTCTTTTGAACTTATTTGAACCCCCTTGTTTTTCTGTATTCAAAATGCACCATTCAAAGCCACATCATCAATTTACAACCCTTTCTGACTTCATTTGTTATTTTTCATGCATTTACTGATTATTTTGAGCTATAAGACCATAAAATTGAAAAGCATTTGAAATTAACTCTGATAAGGCTCCAAGTTGGCATGGTATCATCATTTCACCCACATAGCATGTGCAAGAAAGTAGAGAGGCTTAAGGCAAAAACTGTATGCACTTCGTGTACAAAACAGACAATCTCCTTCAAAGTATCAGGGTTTCATACGGAAACTCGTCTGTTACAAAGGGATTTCATTTCTTTTGATATTATTTGAACCCCCTTGTTTTTCTGTGTTCAAAATGCACCATTCAAAGCCACATCATCAATTTACAACCCTTTCTGACTTCATTTGTTATTTTTCATGCATTTACTGATTATTTTGAGCTATAAGACCATGAAATTGAAAAGCATTTGAAATGAACTCCGATAAGGTTCCAAGCTGGCATGGTATGATCATTTCACCCACATAGCATGTGCAAGAAAGTAGAGAGGCTTACGGCAAAAACTGTATGCACTTCGTGTACAAAACAGACAATCTCCTTCGAAGTATCAGGGTTTCATACGGAAACTCGTCTGTTACAAAGGGATTTCATTTCTTTTGAACTTATGTGAACCCCCTTGTTTTTTTGTGTTCAAAATGCACCATTCAAAGCCACATCATCAATTTACAACCCTTTCTGACTTCATTTGTTATTTTTCATGCATTTACTGATTATTTTGAGCTATAAGACCATGAAATTGAAAAGCATTTGAAATGAACTCCGATAAGGTTCCAAGTTGGCATCGTATCATCATTTCACCCACATAGCATGTGCAAGAAAGTAGAGAGGCTTACGACAAAAACTGGATGCACTTCGTGTATAAAATGCATAATCTCCTTCAAGTATCGTGGTTTCATCTGAAACTCGCTTACAAAGGGATTTCATTTCTATTGAACTTATTTGAACCCCCTTGTTTTTCTATGTTCAAAATGCACCATTAAAAGACACATCATCAATTTACAACCCTTTCTGACTTCATTTGTTATTTTTCATGCATTTACTGATTATTTTGAGCTATAAGACCATGAAATTGAAAAGCATTTGAAATGAACTCTGATAAGGTTCCAAGTTGGCATGGTATCATCATTTCACCCACATAGCATGTGCAAGAAAGTAGAGAGGCTTACGGAAAAAACTGGATGCACTTCGTGTATAAAACAGACAATCTCCTTCGAAGTATCAGGGTTTCATACGGAAACTCGTCTGTTACAAAGGGATTTCATTTCTTTTGAACTTATTTGAACCCCCTTGTTTTTCTGTGTTCAAAATTCACCATTCAAAGCCACATCATCAATTTACAACCCCCTGACTTCATTTGTTATTTTTCATGCATTTACTGATTATTTTGAGCTATAAGACCATGAAATTGAAAAGCATTTGAAATGAACTCTGATAAGGTTCCAAGTTGGCATGGTATCATTATTTCACCCACATAGCATGTCTAAGAAAGTAGAGAGGCTTACGGCAAAAACTGGATGCACTTCGTGTACAAAACAGACAATCTCCTTCGAAGTATCACGGTTTCATACGGAAACTTGTCTGCTACAAAGGGATTTCATTTCTTTTGAACTTATTTGAACCCCCTTGTTTTTCTATGTTCAAAGTGCACCATTCAAAGCCACATCATGAATTTACAACCCTTTCTGACTTCATTTGTTATTTTTCATGCATTTACTGATTATTTTGAGCTATAAGACCATGAAATTGAAAAGCATTTGAAATGAACTCTGATAAGGTTCCAAGTTGGCATGGTATCATCATTTCACCCACATAGCATGTGCAAGAAAGTAGAGAGGCTTACGGAAAAAACTGGATGCACTTCGTGTACAAAACAGACAATCTCCTTCGAAGTATCAGGGTTCCATATGGAAACTCGTGTGTTACAAAGGGATTTCATTTCTTTTGAACTTATTTGAACCCCCTTGTTTTTCTGTGTTCAAAATGCACCATTCAAAGCCACATCATCAATTTACAACCCTTTCTGACTTTATTTGTTATTTTTCATGTATTTACTTATTATTTTGAGCTATAAGACCATGAAGTTGAAAAGCATTTGAAATTAACTCTGAAACCAAAGTACATACCATAGTTCTCCACAACATTAAACCCTAAGTACATACATAGTTCTCATTGAACAACATATAGACCTCCGGAGCATCTAATTAAACCATACCCTGGAATTATGTAAAACATTTCAATGCAAAAACAAATGCGATCATAACCGCAACCAAGGTAACAACTGATCCAACTGCATAATGATACAAGCCTCGGTATGAATGGCATATTTTCTAATCTTTTTAATCTTCAACCGCATTGCATCCATCTTGATCTTGTGATCATCGGCGACATCCGCAACATGCAACTCCAATATCATCTTCTCCTCCTCAATTTTTCTTATTTTTCCTTCAAGTAATTGTTTTCTTCTTCAACTAAATTTAACCTGTCGGCATACTTGTCATAAACAATAAATAAACCAAGTAGTTATGAAAAGATAATACATACCACATCTGAATCATAGACAGGACGAGGGCCGACGGGGGCAGATACCAAAACCATCGCACTATATAATAACAAGGAATAATAAAAGTAAGAAAATTAGACAAGTATCTATCTGAAGTCAGAATTTTTTCTTTCAGAAAGAAGATAAGAACAAGAGGCTCACCATGGTGGTGCCGGCGACGTGATCGGCGCGGGTGATCGACGATGGTGAGGTCGGGGCGGGGACGGGGCGTGACGGACCGCTAAATCTAGACAAATCTCGTTGAAAATGGAGCTCGGAGGTCGAGTTTCGAGAGGAGAAAGCTTAACTAGTGTGGCTCGGGCATTTCATCGAACACCTCATGTGCATAGGAGGTGAACTAGAGCACCCAAATGCCCTCCCCTCGCCGGCTTGACAAAACAGAGCACTGTGGAGTGATCTGCCGCGGCGATGGAGTATATATAGGCAAGTTATTTGTCCCGATTCGTGGCATGAACCGGGACTAAAGCCACCCCTTCTATCCCGGTTCAAGCCAAGAAGTGGGACCAATGGTTGTGGTCCAGTAGCAAGGACCATTGGTCCTGGTTCGTGGCTCGAACCGGGACAAATGGTTCAACACGAACCTGGACCAATGCCCACGAGGCCCCGGCCGGCCCCCAGGGCTCACGAACCGGGTCTAATACCCCCCATTAGTCCCGGTTCTTGAAGATCCGGGACTAATGGCTGGCTAGGGCCGAACGGTAGCCCTGTTTTCTAGTAGTGTACTTCGTCAGAGTTCTTAACCTAGACCGCCCCAGCCTCCGCTACTACATGCCGATGCTTAATTCTTTGACATCACTAATGTTCACTTCAACATTGGCTACCACTGCGACTACAACAATACCAAGGGACGTCAAGTGTTATGAGAACCAGGCGGTAACACTACTAGGGAAAACCTTATACACAGAGGCATAACAGTAGCGCTGGTCAAAACTCGGCGCTATTGCTGCTTAGTAGTAGCGCTTGTTGCAAAAGCACGCTACAACCATTGTTGTAGTAGTAGCGCATCTGCACAGAAAAGTGCTACTACTATAATTCCCTCACTGGTGCCGGTAGGCTAGGAATAGTAGTAGCGATTCTTCCAGAAGCACGCTAATGCTAAAAACTTTGTAGCAGCGCATTTATGCTGTAGAGCGCTACTGCTATGAAAAAGAAAATAAATAGGAAAATAAGTAGAAAAGTAAATGAAAATGAAAGAAATAGAAAAAGGAGAAATGAAAAAAAAAAGAAAATGTAAAGAAAACAAAAGAAAAAAAAATAAAACAGAAAGGAATAGCTGTAGCGCGTTCCGCTGGAAAACGCTATAGCTAACTTAGCTATAGCACGTTTCGGCAAAACGTGCTACTACTAGTTTGACTTAACCCTTGGCCGCGCGGGCTCAAAATTTCGCTAAGTCCTCCCCCCCTACTCCCCCCGTCCCCCAACTACTCCATCACCGTCGTCGCCCTGCCGCCTTCGACCACACCGCTGCCGCATGAGGCTGCCTTCGACCACACAGCTGCCGCCCGAGGCCGCCCTCGACCTCACAGCCGCCGCCCAAGGTCGTCGTCGACCTCACCGTCGCCTCCCTCGAGCTCACCGCCACCGCCCTCGACCTCACCGCCGCTGCCCGAGCCCGCCCAGGACCTCCGCCGCCCGAGCCAAAGCCTGCCCTCTCTGCCGACCGTAAGGCTCTGCCTCTCCTCTCCCCTACCATCCTCTCTCTCTGTGCTAGGGCAATTCATATATATGTTGATGGTGTGTTGATGTTCATATGAACCCTAGGTGTTCATATGAACCCTAGATTTGTTTAGGGCGGTAGGCATTTTATAGCATTTAGGAAAAATGATTAGCATTTTTTTAGGAAATTAGATAGGGCAAATTTTTATGAAAATGCCTAAACAGTAATTCCATTTAGCTTTAAATTAATAGCGGGTATATAAATAATATTAGCATTTAGATTTAAATTAATAGAGGCTATAAACAAAAAACACTTAGCTATAAAAAATTATTTGTACTATGGACCTGAATCTCTTCCAAATTTCATTCAAATGAAATTTGAATTATTTGGACTATGGACCTGAATATTTTTGAAGAAATTGGGTGTAGGTACTAAGGTCTTGCTGTGGAAATTTTGGCGAGGTCAGAAGGGTTAGAGAAAATGGAGTTCCTAGACTTTTAGCTTTAGACAAAAAACAAAAGTATTTAGCTATAAATAAAAAACAGTAGCTATGGCATTTAGCTATAAACGAAAAACAGAATTGTTTTTCTTTTCAAAAACTTGGTTAAACTAATTGTTGCTATGAAAACAAGGTTGTTGTTATATGATATATGTCATTGATGTTCATTTGCATATTCCATTATTGTTGATTATATCTTTTCATTGAAGTGGCCATGTTATATGAAAATTCCTCAATAGTGTTTGCTCATATTATATCTTTTCATTGAAGTGGTTTGATTGTGCCCAAGTGGCTTTGTCGTTTCCAGGGAATGAAGCCGAGTGGCCTATGTTTTGCTGGAATATTGATTCATTTCCGTTCCGGCAAATTTCAGGTTCTCGATTTGTCCACTTTTTAGCAAATGTCATGCCGAAATTTTTCGTGAATTTCGGCATGACTTGTGCTACAAACTAGGACATATCGAGTGCCCGGGATTTGCCGCACCAGGAAGGAGTCAACATTCCTGCAAAGCATGGGCGTTTTTTATGTCATTATTCATTTTATTTGGTCTAGAATTAATTGACTAGATTTAATCACAGGAAACATGGCTAGCAACAATGAAGGACAGGGTTCTGGTGACTGCGACAAAGTCTACTTAGCGGCAGAAGAATTTTTGAGGGAAGCCGACGATCCAAAGTTGATGTTGTTGGGTCCACCTGTCACATCAGAGATTGAGACCGACATCGAGACCGGTGCTGAGACTGAGACCGGCGCTGAGACTGAGACCGGCATCGAGACCGGCGCTGAGAATGAGACCGGCACCGACACTAGCGGAGCCGGTATAGAACCGAAAGCAAAGAGGCAACGGGTTCCTAACAAGTTTAGGACTACTAGACTGGTGGTCATGGAGGTGGACGATGGCAATTTTGAGCCAAACACGCCCGAGGAAGCATGTGCGTGCTACGACAATCAAATAGGCTGCATCATACGGACAACCGCCCCCATCAACGATGAGAAACTAAAGAAGATAGATAATATGAGGCCCTCCCTCCTAAAGAAGCTGCACCAGATATTCTTTTTCCCGGGCCAGAATGAAAAGGATTATAAAGATCCAAATAAGTGATGCGTTGGCCGCCTGGAAAGCAAGGGTGAAATATCGGATCGTCAACAAAAAGGAACCCTACTCCGAGGTTGTATAGGATAATTCGACAATCACGGAAGAGCTCTTTCAAATATTCAAGATGGCTTGCAAGGCCGAAGCTACCAAAAAAAGTCGAAGTACATGAAGGGGCTTCAACAGAGGAACATTGGGTGCCACCACCTCGGAAACCATGGTTACGGCGGGAAGAGGTCCATATGGGCCACGGAGGACACAGAAGACGAGAGTCCGGGCATCCCAAACCCCTTGGCGGAGTTCACCGTCTTGCAGGAGCATTACGTCCTCAGGGCCCGGCACCATTGGGACCCATTGAAGAAGGTTTTCGAGACGAACGCGGTCACGACGGAGTTCATGAGACTGCTGGTAATTTTAGTTTCTGATTAGTTCAACTACACGTTAGTCATATTTGTAAATGATCCTTGTGCCTTTTGTAGAGAGAGCAGCACAGGATTGCGGCGGAAAGCGACTCGCCGTCTGAGGCGTTGGCGAGGCCCAAGTGGGACACTCCGTTCAATCGGGTGTTGAACATATTGAAAGGACTCCCGGTGGAGACTCGACCGTCGTATGGACGCGTGCATGGTGTTGGAGACGGCGCCACGTGGAAGAAGTACTACCATGAGACCACGGAGGAGAGGAAGGAAAGACGGAGGTTAACTAAAGAAAACATCGACAAGAACGTTCAGATTGCGGTTGAGAAGAAATCATCTGAGACAGTCGCAACAGCGGTAACTACCGCAAAACAGGTGCTTGTAGATATGTCTACTACCTTGGTTCCGGCCGTTTTCAATTGGAGCAGGCAAAATCCAGAAAAAATGCAGCAGACTTTCCCCTTGTTGACTTCTTCGGGAGCAGCTCGACTAGCGTTGCACCAGCACCTGCTCCTGCACCGGCTCCCGCATCGGCTCCTGCACCTGCTCCCGCAACGGCTCCAGCACCGGATGTGCTCGGCGGTGCTTCGTCTTTGGCTGAGCTCGACGCCCTCGTGGTATCTGTCACACCGGCCCTCTTCAATAAATGTATAATCTCCCATTTTCGTTGCCTTTCGGATGTCTCACGTCGCTGACTTTTCTTTGCAGGACGACGAAACCCCGTGCACCATATTGTAAACCTTCGGCGACCAGAAGGTGGACGTGGGGAAGGCGACGATAATGGAGCCGAAGGAACCATTGTTCCACAGCCGACCGATCCCCCATACATCTTCAAGGTTTCCGTGGCCAGCGTCAAACCGGGCCACGAGAATTTGGCTCCTCTGGTACTAGTGGGGGATGACACCGAGACCCCGCGGCGGCTTGCTGATTGTTGCAATGGGTGGGTCCTGTTGTGGCCAAAGAGTCTGCTTCATCTGGAGGCGGCCGGGAGCACACCCACGAGCACGTAGTTAGGTATTAACATCAACACCTCACCTACCCAATTAGCGTCGGCTGTCGTGCTGGGTGATAGAGGAGGGGGTGAGGAAGAGGCTCCATTAGTCGCTGGTGACGTCGCCATAGATGAGGATGAGGATGACGATGACACTCAACAGTATGTCAATACTGGTGCCTACTTAGGGTTTGAGCGCCATGAGTAGGTGCCTAAATTGCCGCCTCCGGAGTCTAGACGCATTATGGACAACCTTTTGGTAGCAAAGAAGTCTAGGAAGATTCCGAGGAAAGGCAACAAAGTTGCTTGTATGATCCAGCTGCCTCAGCAGCCTCGAGTTCAAGACCGTATAGATATCCTCGGTGCGGTAAAATGGCATATCGCCGGTGAACCAATCCTACCTAAAGCAGCGATAGGGGCCAGATTCGGTGATGTAAGGAGACTTCATGACGATGTGTTGCGGATAGAGAAAGGCCTCCTTGCCCCGGAAAATCCAGGATACCCACTCTACGTGGTTAACGTGCTGCGGCAATTGTCGTACGTCGACACATTCCCCGCGGAGTTCTTCCTTCGACTCGATTACATCTTCGACATGTTTCACTGGAAGAAGCTGGATTTTACGTTTGTCCGCCTTTATGCCTTGCACATGAACTTCCTCATCGGGGTTGAGCAGATACCTTTTATCTGTGTCGCTGACCCGTACTTCATGCACGAGGGCTTATTGGAAGTTTGCGCAAAGCAATGTGAATACGCAAGGGACTACCTCGTCAATTTCATGCTCGCCAATAAGGACAAGGAGGCGATTCTCGTGCCTTATCATCCCCTGTAAGTCATCCGCGTTGATATCCTTCCTTTGATTTCAATCATTCATTTGCACGGTGGAGGCTAATTAATTTGAGGTGTGATTATTTTGCGCAGTGGCGAGCGCGCCGTCCTCATCATCCTCTACCCCCGATACTCCCACGCTTTTTACTTGGACTCGTCGAAGAACATTACCAAAAAGGATTACACCCACATCAAGTCTGTTCTCGACAGTGCTATCTTTTACTACGGCAAACGGGGTGGAGAGGTCAACGACAAGAAGACAAGGGACAACAAGCCCGCCTTCAGCCATAAGACCGACTTCTGTTGCATCCAGCAATCGAGTGATTCTCTTAATGATGGATTCTATGTCCTACACCACATGCTGGAGTATAGACGGGATCACCAGAACCTTCGCATGTCACCTAGATCCGGTGATGCCCATATTCTGTAATGGGCAAAGGACTTAGGAGATATCGAGGATCATCGACTTCGAGCTGAGTTCTACCACATCCAGCACGAACTTGCCCAAATCATGATGAAGGAGGTCGTCAAAAAAATAGGGATGTTCTACGAAGAAGGACAAATGTCGCGGGAAGATGTCCGAACACGCGTATCCTCTCAGCATCTCAACATGAAGCCTTTCACTAAGCTCGGGGACTATCTCCCTGACATGGATGGATGGCACGACATGTTGGAGTGATTGTCGATATATGACGATGTGTCCGTTTAGTCCATACTTTCTGTATGACAAAACATTGAATTATGCACGGCGAAACTTTATTTGTGATGTAATTGAATCGTCCTCCTCCTCGACTAGCGAAGATCACTCTAGTTAGGGCATTTTGGGTACGATGAACTTTGTTATTTATGCTTACGATATGTTGCTTCTATTTTTGCCAAGTCTGTCTCTCTCTGTTACTCAAGTATATATGTTGCATATCATCGACTGATGTGACGATGCAGGTGCATAGATCATCGATGGCGAAGAAGTGCTACGCCAGGAGTATACGATGAGTGGCCGGAGTGTCAAGCCAGTGTCTTGGTTTCCGTTTCGAGCGGCGATGACCCGATGAGTTAGTTTAGGTTCACGCTAATGCGAGGGGGGATACGAACTCATGTACTGCATAATTCCGCTCTCACTCATAGTGATAGCTCTTCTCGCGTATATCATTGTTTAGATGGATGACGATGTAGTTGTGAAAGTGCAACTAATCCCCGGGTGGTTTTGGTAATTAATAACAACATATATATCATTGAACTAATAGTTTCTTGAGAATCATTTCGAAAGTTCAATGATATGGGTATGGCAATGATCAAGAAGTGGACCCTCAAAATGCTAAGGAAAGCATTGGCAAAAGCTCAAGACTCCATTTTTGGTTTAGTGATCCAAGATCACATTGAGTCTATAGGAAAGCCAATACTATTAAAAGGGGATGAGGTTATGTTGATGATCTGGTTGCTCAAGTGCTTAGTGATACATCTCCCAAACCATCAGCAATCTTTCATTCCAACATACACTCATAAGTAATCTCGGTCTCACCGATTCCATAAATTCAGTCACACCAAGATGAACCACCTCAGCCATATACCCAAACCCTAGAAATTTCGGATTTTCCGATTCTGAACTCGGTCTCACCGAAACTAGTGTTGCCAAGCTTCTGTAACCTTCTGTCATCATATCGGTGTCACCGAGATGATAAAGTCGGTCCCACCGAGATTGGCAAACCCTAGTCTTTGGAAGAATCGGACTCACCGAGATTGTATTTTCGGTCCCACCGAAAATCCCAACGTTCACAAGATTTGAACTCTCGGTCTCACCGAGTTGTCAACTTCGGTCTGACCGAGATTGGTCAAATGTGTGTAACGGTTGGATTTTGTGTGGAGGCTATAAATACCCCTCCACCTCCTCTTCATTCGTGGAGAGAGCCATCGAAAGAACTACCACTCCTACCTTACATTTTCGAGAAGAAAACTACCTACCCTTGTGTTGAGATCAAGTTGCTCCACTCCCACCATATGAAACTTGATTTCTAGCCTTCCCAAGTTGCTTTCCACTCAATCCTTTCTTCCACCAGAGCCAAATCAGTGAGGAGAGTTGAGTGTTGGGGAGATTATCATTTGAAGCACAAGAGCAAGGAGTTCATCATCACCAACACCATCTATTACCTTTTGGAGGGTGGTGCCTCCTAGATTGGTTAGGTGTCGCTTGGGAGCCTCCGTCAAGATGTGGAGTTGAACCAAGAAGTTTGTAAGGGCAAGGAGATCGCCTACTTCGTGAAGATCTACCCGAGTAAGGCTAGTCCTCCGTGGGCGTATGCCATGATGGCATAGACAAGGTTGCTTCTTCATGGACCCTTCGTGGGTGGAGCCCTCCGTGGACTCTCGCAGCCGTTACCCTCCGTGGGTTGAAGTCTCCATCAACGTGGATTGACGATAGCTCCACCTATCGGAACCACGAGAAAAATCTCCGTGTCTCCAAATTGCGTTTGCTCTTCTCCACCTCTCTTTACTACATGTGCAATTTACTTTCCGCTGCCAATACTCTAGAATTGCATGTGTAGGGTGATACTTGACTTGATCATCATTGTGAACTTGCTAAAAACTTGTCCTAATCAAAAGGCTGAATTTTTATATTGTCAAGTAGTCTAATCACCCCCCCTCTAGACATACTTTCGATCCTACAAGTGGTATCAGAGCTTTGGTCTCCATTGTATTGGTTTCCATTGCATTGGACTCCATAAGCTTGGTTTCACAACCTAGGAGAGTATGGCGTCTAGTGAGGGTAATTTTCGTAGAGGTCCTTACTTTGATGGTTCAAACTTTGCTAGTTGGAAGCATAAAATGAAAATGCATATTCTTGGACATAACCCTGCCGCATGGGGCATTATTTGTGTTGGCTTGCAAGGTGAGTTCTTCGAGGAAGGAAAAGTTCCGGATCGTGAAGCTACAGCGGATGAATTGCGGATGTTGCAAAACAATGCTCAAGCTTGTGACATTCTCTTCAATGCTTTGTGTCCCGAGGAGTTCAACAAAATCAGCCGCCTTGAGAATGCAAAAGAGATTTGGGATACTTTGGTCGAAATGCACGAAGGTACCGAGTCCGTGAAGGAATCAAAGCTAGATGTTCTTCAAGGTCAACTTGACAAGTTCAAGATGAAGGAAGGTGAAGGAGTCGCTGAAATGTACTCTAGGCTTGCTCTCATCACAAATGAGATTGCCGGCTTAGGAAGCGAAGAAATGACCGACCGATTCATCATCAAGAAGATTCTCAGAGCTTTGGATGGAAAGTATGACACCGTGTGCACTTTGATCCAAATGATGCCAAACTACAAGAATCTCAAGCCTACCAAGTCATTGGAAGAATTGTTGCTCATGAGATGACACTTAAAGATAAGGAAGAGCTTCACAACAAGTCAAGTGGTGCTTACAAAGCTACATGTGAAGCTCCCACAACCTCAAGTGACAAGCTAGTTTCCAATGAAGAGATAAGCCTAATGGTGAAGAACTTCAACAAATTCTACAAGAGTAGAAGCAAGGAAAGAAGATCAAAGTCTAGATCATATGATAAAAAGAGATCTTCTAGTCGTGATCGAAACTGCTACAATTGTGGAAGACCCGGACACTACTCAAATGAGTGCTCGGCTCCCCACAAGAGAAGAGAAGAATCTCCAAGAAGAAGAAGCTCAAGAGAAGAGTCACCTCGGAAAGAGAGAAGGAGTAGAGATGATCGTTATGAACGAAGATCCTCTCGGAGAAGCAAGGATTCGGAAAGGAAAGACAAGTCATCAAGGAGCTACACAAGAAGAAAACATCAAGCTCATGTAGGTGAATGGGTCTCCGGCTCCGACTCCGACAATCACTCCGAAAGAAGCTATCACTCCAACTCCGAATACAGTCAAGATGAAGGTGTTGCCGGTCTTGCTCTCGTATCCTCCAACTCCAACTCCTACGACTTATTTGATTCACCAAATGAGGGAATTGGAAGATGCTTCATGGCTACAGGCCCCAAGGTATCACACCCTGAATTCATTGACTTTGATAGTGATGAGGATGACTTGCTTGGTGAAGATGAGCTTTTACATGATAAATCTAGTGAGCCTAGTAATGATGAACATGCTAGTAGTCTTTATAGTCGAGAAGAGTCGAATGACAATGCTATGAAGGAGATTGAGCGTTTAACTAAAGAACTAAACACTCTTAAGTTAGCTCATGAAACAACTCAAGAAGATCATAGAGAGCTCCTAAGATCTCATGAGAAGCTACGCTTCGAGAAGCTCAATCTAGAGCAAGAACATGAGTTTCTAAAAGCTATCAATGACGATCTTCGAAAGAAGAGTTCTTCATATCTTGCCAAACGACTTCTCTTGTCTAATTTCTTGCCACCGATTAAAACTAAGCATGACAAGCATAAGAAAAATTCTTCATCTAGTAGTAACAATAACCATGCTAAATCCAATATTGTTGCTCCTAGTAATTCTCTTGATTCCACTAACAATGTTTCAAGCCAAGTTACACTTGAGCAAGAAAATAGCTTATTGAAAGGGATTATAGAGAAAGGTGTCTACAAGAGCCTTGCCGGAAGCAAGAACTTTGAGGAAATTGTTCGCAAGCAAGGAAGGCACCGGAAGAATCAAGGAATTGGTTTTGAGCGAAAGTTCAACGCCGAGGGTGTTGAATGGGAAGAAGGTCAATATCCCACTCCAAAGTTTGTTTCTCAAAAGGAGAAGTATGATCCTACTTCTTCCAATGTGGAACAAGCTCAAGATGACCTTCCACCACAAGACCACAAGCTAAAAGGCAAGGACAAGCTTCAAGAGGAGATTGATGCATTTATTGAAGCACCTAAAGCCATGGTCAAGTGGGTTCCCAAGGAAACGTCAAGTTCTACTTCGTCAAGCTCAACTACTACCCCAAGGATTCCCATCAAGATGATGTGGATCCCGAAGAAGAAGAATTAGAGAGTTCTTGAGGGTGACTCCGCCAACATACTTCACTCACATTCATTTTGGCAAGAACTTGTGCAATCAACTTCCACATCTTGCACTAGTTCATGGAGTCACAAACCCTCTTGTTGGTAAGTCAAGGGACAAGGTAATCATTGCTTTCATGGACATCATCTTTTGTGTACTTCAATCTATGTCCATGGATATCCTTGTTTGTTCCTTGTGGGACTAACCCATGTAGGTATTGAAAGTGCCCGAATCCAAAGGATTGCTCCCAACTCTTGATGATCTTCATCAACATTGAGCATCCACATCTTCAACATCTACATGAAGTCTTCTACGACAACCCAAGGTTAGTTTGACCCTTTAAAAAGGGGTTCTCACATCAAGGGGGAGCTTTGCTCTAAAGGATTGAGCTAAAGCATCTTCAAATGATGTGAACACATTAATGCTTTATGTAAAAGTGGTAACCCCACTTGTGCTTAAACGATGAGTATGACCTATGATCAAATGTTTTCATTTGACTCCTAAGTCAATATACTCATATATAGATGACCTAGTCATCGACAAATTGTGTGATAGTAGCTAGTGTTTTGTTTGTGCATGTTTGACACATATTTCATTTGCTATCTTATTGTGTGAGCATGTTGAATGCATAATTTTATCCATTCAAGGACATCCATTTGTTGCTTTGGTCTATTGGATTTTTCTGACCAAATGGATGTACAAGAATGCCTAAGTTCCTCCCCTAGCTATCTATGCTTTCTTGTCTCAAATTCTATTCATGCTTATATCACAAACTTTGATCAAGTCTTTTTCGGACCCACCGAGTGAGGAGCACTCGGAGCCACCGATCCGTCTAGGGCTAAACTTCCAAAACCTTCTAAGTATTTTCGGTCGACCAACCCACTCAAACTCGGTCGACCGAAAGCACTTGATTGATCTAGGTTTTCACCTCGGTGAAACCGAAGGCAAATTTCGGCGTGATCAAGTGTGTAATCGCTTGCGATTATCCATCTCGGTGCCACCGAAGTTTTACAACTCGGTCCCACCGACAACTAAAGGGTATATATATCGAGGGCAGCGCGTTGATTCCTTCTTCAAAACGCCCGCCCCCAAACCCTTTCTTTGCCGCCGCCGTGGTCTCCGGATCGTCTCCGTTGCCGCTCAGGCGCCTCGCCGCAGTCTCCGTCGCCGCCAACGGACATCTCTCCGCCGTTGCGCCAGAGAGAAACTCCACCAAGTTAGGGTGAGTTTCGATCCTCTCGTGCTTCAACCTCCGATTCTATGCACGATTGGTTTGCCTAGCATCTTGCCACGTTTGAGATCTTCCTATCCAGCAGATTAGTTCTTAGAACGAAATTGAGTAAAAGTTTTAGGGTTAGGTTTCCGCCGAACACATCTCGGTGAGACCGATTTTACATTCTCGGTATGACCGATTTGGCCTCTGGCCATTGCACTACACCTTTCGGTCCAACCGAGTTGTGCAAATCGGTGCGACCGAAATGAGGATTTAGTGAAACCCTAGTGTTTTCGGCAGGACCGAAACCCACATCGGTCCAACCGAAAGTGGTGTGAATGGTTCTGTTAGAACGCTTCGGATTCACCGAATTTTAGACTCGGTCTGACCGAAATGCATTCTGTGAAAACCTAAAACTGAAATTTGAACTCATTTTTTTTGCAAAATCTTCTGCAGTTTGTGATAACTCTTCTATTTCGCCTACACCTAATCTATTCACAAAGTTGTCACCATGTCGATGCCAATGACAGCCGTAACAGGTCTGAATCACCAATTGCTGAGATTCCAGAGGCGGCACTAGTCCCGAGGCCAGCAGCTTTTCCGATGATGGTGAAAGGAGCACACCAAGTGGTTTGCCTCCTGCAGCCACCGGGGCGGAAGAAGAGAAATTCGATGAAGAAGATTCGATTTCATTGCCGAGGAAGAGATCTCATCTAAGCCAAAGAGGAAAGTTGTTGCCAAAGAGCATCAAGGGCAGCAAACCAAGAAAGGCACCAGCAAAGTGAAGAAGTCCACTGTTGCCAAGAAGCTGAGTATGGAAGAGGAAACTTCGAGCAAGGTGAAGAAAACTTCCAAGAGGAAGAGGATTGTGCATGATGAAGCAGCAGATGATGATGATGAGGAAGCACCCCAGCCTCCTCAGAAGCCTAAGTTGATGGGTGATGCCATCAGGGCAGGAGCACCTTCAAAGTCTAAGCCTTCTGCTCCAGCAAAGGCAGCTCAAGCCAAGCCTGCTGCCAAGCCCAAGAAACTGTCAGAAATATTCCTGCTTCAGAGAAGAAGAAAGACAATGTGCCACCAGCTGAGTCAGATGATGAGGCACCTGTATTGCTGAAACTCCGTCAGAAATTGCCAATTCACAATGATGCTCATCCTCGAGCTGAAAACATGAAGGAAAGAAAGGATAAAGGTCTCAGGCTATGGAGACAAGCTGATCCATATGCTGTGAGGAGAAGGACTGCTGTTGACCCAAGGTTCCACACCGAGAGCAAAGAGGATTTCTATGAGACTGTGCTTATGGACAAGAAGCCCATTGTTGCAGATACTCGCTATGTTGATTGGGCATACATTGATAGTGAAGAGCACAGAGACTTCTTTCCACATGTGCATGAGAGCTTTACTTGCATGTGGTGTTGTTGATTTCGCTGGTCGGTCGATGATTGGAATGATGAGATGATCATGCAATTCTATGCCATGACTCATTTCTATCCGGATGGCAGGATTGTATGGATGATGAAGGCTAGAGATTCTCTTCAACTGTTGAAGAATGGGCAGCACCGCTGAATGCTCCAAAGGCAGAGAGAGGATGATGTTGATGTCTATGGTATTCCCAAGAAAACCATGAGTCTATGAAAATATGTACAATGAGGTACCAGCTAAGGATGTAGAGATCTGGAAGCTCGGCTCGGTGTATCATCTCCGAGCAGGTCTCCCTACCACGAACACAATTTCGAGGCATACCTTGATGCCCAAGTCCGAGATCATCGCATGATAAGAGGCTATTCTATCAACATGCTGCATATACTTGATCAGAAGGCACCTTTCAAGGTGATGGACCTGATAGTTGAGACTATCAAGAGGACTGCAGCAGATCAGAAGAGGTCATGTGGATTTGCCCCGCACATTCATATGCTTATCAATGCCAAGTTTGGCACGGGCACCTACTTGTTGGATAGACCACACTTGCCACTGCAGCCTGAGCATGAGGACAATGAAGTTGTGATGACTGAGGATGATCCCACGTCTGTTGAAGGTCAAGCAAAGTCTGAAGCTGCCAAACAAGCCAAAGCTGAGAAGGAAGCAAAGCAGCAGCAGCCTAAACCCAAGAGTGTTGGAGAGCAGCTCCTTGAAGCTACCTGAGGATTGAACAACGCCTGCCAGCATTGTGCGATCTCGGGAGAGTCTTGAGAGGATAGTTGAAGACAAGTTCCATGCTCTGGATGTCAAGCCGATCAAGTGCAAGTCATGTCAACAAGCTTGAGGCAGATATCGAGGAAGCAAAGAGGAGAAGGCAGAGCTCATGCAGGAGATGCAGGATGACCTAGTCCAGATGATTATGAGCAGCCTGCTCCGGTTCCCACAAGACCCAGATCAGCTGCTATCCCAAAGGATGACACTGTGGCTACAAAGATCAAGACCTCCCACAGCTCCATCGGCCCAGCTCAGCCCAAAGTGAACACTCCTCCAGCTCCACAGACATCGGTGAAGCCTTTGCAGATGCAGCCATCTCAACTCCATCAACCTGCACAGAGCCGCCAGCAGAGTCCCTAGTGACGTTTAGCTCTATACCTTCGAACTTTTTGGTAACTTGTTGCCAAAGGGGAGAAATTGTATAGATCATAGGACTCGAGAGAGAGAGTGCTCGCTTTTGCTCTTTCGTTTCATTTGCGGTCTTTTGAGATACTTTTGAGTTTTTCGAGACATTCCGTGTGTTTGATACTACGCTTGTTTCTACTTTGATGAGTGCTTGATCATACTATGCCTTAATGTGTGCTTAATGCTTATCATATGCTATTCATATCTTGTATGACCATTTACTCATGTCTTGGTGATTGGGTGCATGCTATTCATTCTTATCATTTTGTGCGCTCCACCAAGATGTATGTGACATGGAAGAGTGACCCATGATCCTAATCGATTGTGCATTTGCATTCAAACGCAAATCTTAAATAATGCACAAATTTAGGGGAGCTCTTGCTTATCACATACTTCTCAAAGCGATTTATATTATTCATTGATTATATCATTTGTCGAAGCTTTGATCTATATGTTGTCATCAATTACCAAAAGGGGAGATTGAAAGTGCAACTAATCCCGGGTGGTTTTGGTAATTAATAACAACATATATATCATTGAACTAATAGTTTCTTGAGAATCATTTCGAAAGTTCATTGATATGGGTATGGCAATGATCAAGAAGTGGACCCTCAAAATGCTAAGGAAAGCATTGGCAAAAGCTCAAGACTCCATTTTTGGTTTAGTGATCCAAGATCACATTGAGTCTATAGGAAAGCCAATACTATTAAAAGGGATGAGGTTATGTTGATGATCCGTTGCTCAAGTGCTTAGTGATACATCTCCCAAACCATCGCAATCTTTCATTCCAACATACACTCATAAGTAATCTCGGTCTCACCGATTCCATAAATTCACCACACCGAGATGAACCACCTCACCATATACCCAAACCCTAGAAATTTCGGATTTTCCGATTCAACTCGGTCTCACCGAAACTAGTGTTGCCAAGCTTCAGAATCTTCATCATCATATCGGTGTCACCGAGATGATAAAGTCGGTCCCACCGAGATTGGCAAACCCTAGTCTTTGGAAGAATCGGACTCACCGAGATTGTATTTTCGGCCCCACCGAAAATCCCAACATTCACAAGATTTGAACTCTCGGTCTCATCGAGTTGTCAACTTCGGTCTGACCGAGATTGGTCAAATGTGTGTAACGGTTGGATTTTGTGTGGAGGCTATAAATACCCCTCCACCTCCTCTTCATTCGTGGAGAGAGCCATCAGAAAGAACTACCACTCCTACCTTACATTTCTGAGAAGAAAACTACCTACCCTTGTGTTGAGATCAAGTTGCTCCACTCCCACCATATGAAACTTGATTTCTAGCCTTCCCAAGTTGCTTTCCACTCAATCCTTTCTTCCACCAGAGCCAAATCAGTGAGGAGAGTTGAGTGTTGGGGAGATTATCATTTGAAGCACAAGAGCAAGGAGTTCATCATCACCAACACCATCTATTACCTTTTGGAGGGTGGTGCCTCCTAGATTGGTTAGGTGTCGCTGGGAGCCTCCGTCAAGATGTGGAGTTGAACCAAGAAGTTTGTAAGGGCAAGGAGATCGCCTACTCGTGAAGATCTACCCCGAGTAAGGCTAGTCCTCCGTGGGCGTATGCCATGATGGCATAGACAAGGTTGCTTCTTCATGGACCCTTCGTGGGTGGAGCCCTCCGTGGACTCTCGCAGCCGTTACCCTCCGTGGGTTGAAGTCTCCATCAACGTGGATTGACGATAGCACCACCTATCGGAACCACGAGAAAAATCTCCGTGTCTCCAAATTGCGTTTGCTCTTCTCCACCTCTCTTTACTACATGTGCAATTTACTTTCCGCTGCCAATACTCTAGAATTGCATGTGTAGGGTGATACTTGACTTGATCATCATTGTGAACTTGCTAAAAACTTGTCCTAATCAAAAGGCTGAATTTTTATATTGTCAAGTAGTCTAATCACCCCCCCTCTAGACATACTTTCGATCCTACAAGTTGCAAGTAATCGAGACTTGTATCGCTATTTTCGAGATGACGACGAGAGACCACTTTGTGTTGGATGATGATTATGATGATGACATGATTTGATGAGACTATTCGTATGTATATGCTATGATTACATTTGTATGTGTATGATATGCTAAAGAGTATTGTATAAAGCCTATTCAAATACAAAACAAATATGCAGGAAAAATACAGAAACTAATAAAACTAGCAGTAGCGAGGGGAACAAAGTTAGCAGTAGCGCTCCCTTACCAGTAGCGCTTCCTGCTAAAAAGCGTTGCAGAGCAGCAGCGCTCGGCACTAAAGCGCGCTACTGCTAGCCATGTATAGCAGTAGCGTGGATGACAAAGCGCCATCGCTACATCGCTAGCTGTAGCGCTTATCAAGAGCGCCGTCGTCTCGCCATCGATAGGAAAAATACCCGCACTACTGCTAGGGTTTTTCCCTAGTAGTGTAAGGGCACGACACCAGCTTGAGGACATGTTGACTTTCAAGGAGGGGAGAATGTCATGAACATGTTTTCGATAGGGCCTCAAACCCTGCCTTGTTCATTCTCGATGGGTCGATGACCATTCTCGCGACAGTTGCTCTACAAAAGAAAGTACCCGGGCACCCAAGAGGGTTTTGATGCACATCTACCAGGAACTGCCTGCTTTTTTCAATAAAGCCACCCAAAAGGGCATCTTAGTTATGATTAATATCGAGGAAAACAAAGGACAGTACAATGGATAGACAACTAGATGTAGAACGACTTGTAAAAAAATAAATGTACATTAAAAAACATACTAGTCTTGTTCTTCCTTCGGTTGTATGCTGCCAGCTAGAGTTTGAAAATTGCACTGAACCAACAACAAAGAAAAACGACATTTGGAAAGGCCCTCGCTTTACCAGGCTTTGAAGACCACAATAGCCACTAGCCCCTTGAGACTAGATCTATAAATCGTTGAAGCAATATCGGCTGGAGTATCACCCAACAAAGAACATGCTTGTAATCCATCATCATTAGTTCAGAGGGGTGGAGAAACCGGGCCAAGCCACAGAACTACACAAAAAGTAGATGTTGAAGTCGCCACACCAAAAGGCCAAAAGTTATCCTTGAAAGACACAGAAACTGCCAAGATCTAAAGGCAACAAGACAGATCTGGGGACATAAACTCTTATAGGACCCTTGTCGACGACGGATCGGATTCCTCGAGGTAGGGAGTGAACTTAGTTCAACAAACTACTGTTGCCACCACCTCGTCGATGTGCCAGAGAAGCAAAACCTAAGGAAAAAACGAGATGGGCGGGTCCCCACTCATCTTGCCGTCAGACAGGGTAGATGAGGGGGGGGGGGCTGAGGAGCCGGCTGGGGCTAGGGTTTGGAGGCGGCAGCCGTGTTTCTCCCAATGAACCAGCTGCTTTGGCAGAGATGCCAACTTCGGCAAATCTCCTCCCCACCTCGGCTATTACTCTCTCCCCTTCTTGTAGTTGCAAATTTGCGTAGAAGACACATGCATGTATCCTCTTGATTGAATCCAATGTATCCATGATCCATTTAGTGATTCGTATTTAGGTTCTTAACACATGGGCCTGCTTGTGGCATGCACACTTATTTATTTTTATGTTCCTAAAATGCTTCTCTAGAAAAAGAGTAATTTGACTCTCTTTTTTGGCTGTTGCGGATTTGTACCCGCTTTTTCTTTGGGGATTGAATGACCCAGCTGAGGTTTAATCTTTTTGAATTAGACCCCTTGTGATTCAGTTGCTTTCTTCTCTAAATAACCAAAATGGTATGATAAACAGGCATAGTAAGAGCATCAACAATCGGACCTCTCAAACCCGTCTCGTACGCCCGGGCGGGCCGCCCGATCATTGCCCGGTCACAATTTTTTGATCCAGACGGGCCCCTCAAACGTCCGCGCTGACCGGCACCCCCATATCCAGCCAAATATGGGGCGGATATGGGGGCGCCCAGGCACCCAGCCACGTCGGACCCGATAGCCCGACCCAACCCCAAATTGCACCAAATCCACCCCTCGAGCTGCCGGGTCCATTTGCTCTCTCCTCTCTTCTTCCTCCTCCGCATCGCCTGGCTCGCAGCTCCGCCCAGCTGTTCCCAGGCTCTCTGCCGCCAGCTCCGGAAGAACGCTCCCGTCCTCGCCGCAGGGGACGTCGTCGCCGGCCCGGACGCCGCCGTGGTACGTCCGCAACTCTCCGGCTCCGCCTTGCGCTTGATGTGTTGGACACATTGACCGACCGGAATTATTGTGATATTGTAAGGTAAATGATGTATTCCGATGCTTCGTCGGACGAGGATTATGGACCGACGGAGCTTGACCAACTGGAATGCCCGGTTCTCACAACGATATCAACGTGCTTCAACAATCTCCGGTGTTCAAGAGGCTTTGCGATGGGGAATCACCGCCGTGCAACTACACCGTCAACGGCCGGGACTACAACATGGGGTACTATCTTGCCAATGGTATCTATCCTCAGTAAGCGGTATTTGTGAAGACCATATCCGAGCCACATGGCAATAAACAGAGCCAGTTTGCAACAATGCAGAAAGCGGTTAGGAAGGACGTGGAGAGGGCATTTGGTGTGCTTCAGGCTCATTGGAGAACTGCGCGGAGCGTTGCAATGATGTGTGAGTCGGAAACTTTGTGGCAGCTGATGATATCTTGTGTTATTCTGCGCAATATGATCGTCGAGGATGAGGGTGATGGTGTAGGCCAAACGCATGATTTCGAAACACCCGGAGAAGAAGTTGAAATCCTCGAAGATCAAGATGTGGCTCAGCTTATGAACTTTCTGCAAATGCATCATAATCTTCGAGATCAGAAGGTGCACACGCTGCTACTCAATGATCTTGTGGAGCACATGTGGATCCGCAATGGCAATGAAGGAGGCAATGCTTGAGTGTGACACTTCAAATATAATTTTTTAAACGCTATGTATGCTTGATACAAACAATAGCTATTTACGTCAGACATTGTGTTGCATGATCGACATGCATGTATTTGCATGGATTTGAAAGTCCGGATTTGAAATATGTGGACGCTTGGAACAAAATATGAGGGTCCTCCCGCGGGCGCTTGCGTTCCAAGTCCGGCGTAGACACTCTAAGAGCAACTCCAATGGGGTGACCCAAACAGACACGGATTTTGTCTGTTTTTTGTCGTTTATCGCCCATCCTCCTAGCGGACATGGGCGGACACACACGGTCCGCGGATGTACCCAACACACCGCTTGTGGATGACCCAAAGCGGACAAGCAGAGTCAACGGCCAGCTCGGCACCACAGAAAGGGCAGGCATAGCGCGATAGCCCGAGCACACCGAGGAGCTCGTCGCATGCACCGCACAGCAACCTCGCGCCGCCCGCGTCATTGCTGGCAAGGCTGAAGGGGCGCGCTTTGCCGGGCGGCGGCATGAGCTCCGGGAGCAATCGCGGCGGCACGCGGGCGATGGTGAGCTCGCCCTGCCGGCGTGGCGAAGTAGGCGACCTCCCACCCCTACTTCCACGCGCCGCTGTCCACGTCGAACTAGATCCGGTCGAGGTCGCGGGCGGCCCTGGCGGCAACGGCGGGCGCGGGGCCGGGCGAGGGACGGCGCGGGGGTAGTCGGGGGACGGCGCGACGGACCAGGAGGAGGGAAAGTAGGCGGAGGAAGGCGAGGTGGGAGAGGAAGAAGAAGAGGGCGGCGGCGAGCTGGAGGATGCGGCGAGAGGAGGAGGAGGAGGCGGAGGCGGGGTGGGGCTCGGTGATGTTTGTGGGCGCGAATCCTCGCTCACAGATACGTGGGTCCAGGGGCAGACACGAGAAGGCACTAGCGGACGAGAGCGGACCACAACCTGCCAGCTTTTGTCCGCCGCGGACCCATGTGTGGCCCAATTTTGGGTTCAGTTTGGGTTGGGATGCATGACATACGGACAGCAGGCGGATATGCGCGTCCGTTTGAGTCGCCCGTTTGGGCCAAGTTTTGTGTCCGCATGACCCAAACGAACAAAATGGATCGCCCGTTGGAGTTGCTCGACACAAATAATGTGACTCCTGCTTCGTGTGAAACGTCGCAGAACACACCGCGAACTTGGACGTGCTTTTCTTGACAAGTGAAGACGAGGGCCATTGGGACAGAGAACATGCGTAGTCCAGCCGCTTGCAGAGACTTTAGGACCAAGGAGTACTCGGACAAAATATCGGTCTGGCACATGCTCTCTCAGTCTTGCTCGTGCTCGTGAAGAGAAAGGCTGACACGCGTAGGCCCCTGCGGTAGCTAGCTCCTCAGTTACTCAGGATCACCCAAGAAACCGTGGTGCTGATCTGCTGGATCATGCATGGCGCGGACGAGTTGAAGACGGTCAATTATGGTAGTGTGGCCATAGCTTTCCGCCACGGACTTTGGTGGCACATACAGCATGCGTGCATGCATGCAGCTGCCAAGCGGCACAGGCGCTCTGGCTCACGTGCGGCGAAGCGTCGCGTTCCCCGCCCCGGCAGCTGGTCCACGCAGAGGAGAGGAGACGAGAGGCAGCCTTTGATTCATCTGCTCTGATATGATCTGATCGATCGATGGATCAGGCAGGCAGGCGCACTCGCGTCCACCCACACGTGTGGTTCGCAGGCCAGAAAAGTGATGGATGCATGCGTCGCAGAGAGAGAGAGAGAGACACGACGGGACCGGAGAAAGTGCTGCCGCTGCGCCATCGATCGAGCAGCAGGCCGACTACCAGTTGCGTCGTGCGTGCGTGCGTGCATGCAGGCGCTGCGCCACGGCCGGCGCGATGGACCTTTACCGTGTACGGACCAGTAACATTTACAAGCGCGTTGGCATGCGTTCTTTTCCTCTGCGAGATTTCAAATATCCTGTCAAATACTCTACGTTCATACTCCAGCCTCTTATTCTTTGACCTACTCTATACCATACCATGGTCCAGGGACGTATATACCTTGACCAGCATTTGCATGTGGTGGTGGTGGCAACGATACGCGCCCCACCTACGTGCGCCGACCACAGAACGAACTAAACGTGCACGTAGTACGTACGGTGGACCACCGTGCATGATTAGCGCGCCAGACCAGACGATACACTTTCTACGGTGGAGCACTGTGTGACCTGGACCAGCAGTGAAGATCTAGAAAAACTTTTGGACCAGCAGTACCACGCATGAAAACCAACATGCCGATTAGATGCATGCATGAGATTGGGATGTATCGAGCTTGCAGCTAGCTAGAGCGTACTACGCTACCAGCAATGACGTTAATGCAGACCTGCGATGCTCTCGTCAGGCACACCGTTCTACGGGGCCATTTCCAACAGTGCAACTTTTTATGTGCGCCTGTACGTACGTGCAGGATGAGAGCATGGTTAATAATATAGCCAGCTGCTGGCTATAAGCCAGTGTCATGTCATCTACAACCCATCTTATACCAATACGCATAATAAGACGTGCGTCGGAGTGTACTTACTTTTTTATTACGCGACCCACCTTTCATTCTCACAAAGTGCTTAGGAGCAAGTGATAGTCTTTGGCTCTTCACGAAGAGCCCGCTTACCTTCTCTCTCTTCTCTTTCACCCAATGGCGAAATATACTAGTTTAATCCTTATAAATTACCGACTCAAATTCTATCAGACTTGCTCTGAGCCGCCAAAGAGAAAAGGGGATTGCCATGACTTTTTTCTTTTTCTTCTATCACAGTTGATTTTGACCGGTCGTGGGATTTCAATCGAGAGGTGGCCTATTCTTTTAACATGCAGCCACCTTTTTACTTCTCTCTTGCGTCCGATGGACGCTCTCTCTAAAGGCGCGCCTGCTGTATATATGTACGTGCACCGCCTTCGCCCCGCTCTAGTGTCTGTAGTTATTATTAGATGATCTATGAATCTGGATGTATTTTTTACTTCTGTGTTCTTTTTACTACCTTGACAATAGATGAATAGATCGAAAGTTTTCCACAAGAAAAGAAATACATATGAATTATGAAATATATGTATATGCATATGAATACAATTGGACCCACTCACCCAGAGTTAATTTCCACATCTTTGTCATTACATCGAGTCCCCAATACGTACAACAAACTCGTCTCCATCATGCCTCACCGGTGAATCCGTGGATTCGTCACATGTCTGTCACTCCGACGGCCGGTGGTGGTGAGGGAAATCTCGGTGCCTCAGCTTAGTCTAGTAGTTTAGGCCAGTGTTTTTAGTCCTCACATGGGCTGCCCTCGGGCGGATCATGGTTTTTCTATGAGTTGAACTTTTGGGCTCCAATCCTCAAGTTCGTGCATCTAGTTAGATTCGACGGAACTTCGACGTAGATTCATAGTGTCTCCTTGAGGCGGCAAATTTAGAGTCTCTCGGTGTGCGTGGGTCACGGCGAGATATATTGTTAGGCACTTTAGACCTATTCCAAAATGCTATTCGTAATCTTGCAGCAGTTAAGCCAATGAATGATGATGAGATTAATGCGTTAGGGGTTAGAGTGCTCGATAATCTGTGTGCGGATCTAGCACCCCCATACATGACGCTGAGGAAGATGATGCACCCCTAGAGAATGATGATAGTCATATTTGTGAACCCGGTCATGAGGACCGGGAGACTGAGCTTAGTAAACCCAAGCGTAAGTGCAAACGGAAGATTTATCCTGATTCCGCAGTTCGTAGGAGTGCTAGGATTCGAACCACTAAAAAATTCCATGATGAAATATGAGAGGAATTTTTTGGAATAGCAGAGGTCTGAAGGACTTGGCTAAAAGAAGATTCCTGGCTGATGCAGCTTTAGAGCAGAGGTTAGATTTTATTGCTCTATCGGAGACGGGTAGAGATAACTTTGCACCACAGTTTCTCTCCTCTCTTGTGGGTGGTATTGATTTCGATTGGCATTGCCTACCTCCGCGAGGAAGATCGGGTGGTATCTTACTAGGTGTGAGATGCGATTCGCTTGAAGTCCGAAGTGTAGTGATGGGGGACTTCGCGGTGAAATTTCGAGTTAGGTCTAGGAAGATGGTTTTAACTGGGCTTTGGTGGCGGTCTATGGTGCCGCACAGCCCGAGCTTAAAGCGGAATTTCTAGCGGACCTTGTTCGAATCTGTGGGTCAGAACAACTGCCAATTTTAGTTGGAGGTGATTCCAATATCATCAGGAGGAGAGAGGAGAAGAACAATGATAACTTTGATGGCAGGTGGTCCTTTATGTTCAACACCATTATTGAAAGCTTAGATCTGAGAGAGATAGAGCTCTCTGGTCGAAAGTTTACCTGGGCTAATGCTCTGCTAAACCCAACCTATGAAAAACTTGGTCGAGTTCTTGCGAGCGTGGAGTGGGAACAAAAGTTCCCTCTGGTTACGGTGCAAGCTCTTTCGAGGGGAATATCTGATCATACCCCACTGTTCGTGGACTCAGGGGAGCCGAACCACGTGGGTAACAAGAACACCTTCTCCTTCGAGATGTCATGTTTTGAACGTGAGGGGTTCTTGGACTTGATTGCCAGGGAATGGGTCAAAGGTGTAGGAGGCAAAACTGCGATTGAGCGTTGGCAGAATAAGAGGCATTTGAGAAGCTTCTTACGGGGCTGGGCTAAGCACCTCAGTGGTGAGTATAAGATTGAAAAGGATAGACTCCTTATTCTTATACAGGACCTGGACATACAGGCCGAATCCCATATTTTATCACCAGTTGAGCTTCAGGTTAAAAATGAGGCAGAGAAGAGGTTAAAAGAATTGCTCCGCGAAGAAGAACTTAAGTGGGCTTTGCGTGCTAAAGTCCGAAAAGTGGTCCAGGGGGATGCGAATACTCAGTTCTTCCATTTGATTGCTAATGGCAAACACAGAAAGAAGCGTATCTTTCAGCTTGAGCAAGACGAGGGCATTATTTTAGGTCAGGATAAACATATATTACCGAATATTATAAGAAGTTATTTGGACCTCCGGAGGATAATAGTGTGTCCCTCGATGAGTCCAGGACTGAGGATGTACCTCAGCTATCGGATGCCCATAATGATATTCTGGTTGCCCCGTTTTCGGAGAAGGAGGTGTTTGAGGCCATTACACAAATGAAAAACAATAAGGCTCCTGGACCGGATGGATTCCCGGCATAGTTCTATAAAAAGTGCTGGCACATTATTAAGGGGGATTTACTACCTATGTTCCGTGATCTGTTCTCTGGACAGCTTCAATTATTTCACTTGAATTTTGGGACTATCACACTGCTTCCTAAGAAGACAGATGCGGTGAGAATTGAGCAATTCAGGCTGATCTGTCTCCTCAATGTTAGTTTCAAAATTTTCACCAAGGTCGGTACTAACAAACTCACACAGATTGCGCATTCTGTGGTGCAACAGTCCCAAACCGCTTTCATGCCGGACAGAAATATCCTTGAAGGGGTGGTAGTCCTGCATGAAACGCTCCATGAAATCCATTCCAAAAAATTAGATGGAGTGATTTTTAAGGTGGATTTCGAGAAAGCGTATGATAAGGTCAAATGGCCATTTCTCCAACAGTCATTGCGTATGAAAGGTTTTGATGAAGCCTGGCGCCGACAGGTTGAATCATTTACGCAAAAAGGTAGTGTGGGAATTAGAGTTAATGATGACATAGGTCACTATTTCCAGACACATAAAGGCCTAAGACAAGGAGATCCGATGTCCCCTATCTTGCTTAACATTGTGGTGGATATGTTGGCAATTTTGATAGGAAGGGTTAATGAAAATGGTAAAGTCGGTGGATTGGTACCTCATCTTATTGATGGAGGTGTTTCCATCCTTCAGTACGCTGATGATACAATCATCTTTATGGAGCATGACTTGGCCAAGGCGAGAAATATGAAGCTGTTGTTATGCCTATTTGAACAATTGACCGGGTTAAAGATCAACTTTCATAAGAGCGAGCTGTTCTGTTTTGGTAGGGCCAAAGATGAACAGGATGCTTATAGGCAATTGTTTGGATGTGAGTTGGGAGAGTTACCCTTCTCTTACTTGGGGATTCCTATCCACCATCGTAGGCTGACAAACAGAGAGTGGAAGTGCATCGAGGACCGATTTGAGAAGAAAATGAGCTGCTGGAAGGGTAAGCTCATGTCATACGGAGGCCGATTAATTCTAATTAATTCGGTGCTCACGAGTATGCCAATGTTTCTTCTATCGTTCTTTGAGGTGCCGTTGGGGTTAGGAAGAGACCGGACTTCTATCGATCGCGCTTCTTTTGGGGGGTGATGAGCTTAAAAGAAAATATCGACTTGCTAAATGGGATGTCATTTTACACCGAAGACCAAGGGGTCTCGGATTGAGAATCTCGAAGTTAAGAATAAATGTCTTCTTAGCAAGTGGCTGTGGAAGCTCTTCGGAGAATGATGCTATGTGGGCTCAAATCCTTCGCAGCAAGTACCTCCGATAAAAACTTTGTCCTGTGTTACAATCCGGCCGACCGACTCGCTTCTTCTCGAAAGGCCTTATGAAAGTCAAACAGGCATTGTTTAATAGGACGAAATTTGTTATTGGAAACGGCACGAGTACACGTTTCTGGGAGGATACTTGGCTCGGTGAGACACCCTTGGCCATCCAATACCCGTCTTTGTACCGCATTGTTCAACGACGTGAGGTGTTCGTTGCATCGGTCTTTCAATCTACCCCCCTTAATATTCAGTTCCGACAAACGCTAGTGGGCAATCGTTGGGAAGAATGGCTCCGTCTAGTTAGGAGACTGATGGAATTCCATCTTTCTCAACAACCCGATGAATTACGCTGGAAGTTGACTAAGTCTGGACTATTTACGGTCAAATCAATGTATATTGATGCTATTAATTCGCACTCCATTCCTACGTCCAAGTATGTTTGGGATGTCAAAGTTCCTTTGAAAATAAAAGTGTTTATGTGGTTTGTCCATAAACAAGTTATTTTAACTAAGGACAACTTGATAAAGCGTAATGGACAGGACCTACTAGGTGTAGTTTCGCGATCGGGATGAGACTATCAAACACCTTTTTTGATCGCTCACTGGCCAATGTACTTTGGCGACGGTCAATATTGCTTTTAATATCAACCCACCGAATTACATGCGTTATTTGGGACATGGCTTAATGGGATTGAGCCCGACTTAGCGAGACATATTCGGGTTGGAGTCTGTGGCTTTTGTGGACTATCCGGAATTGCGAAATGATTTGGTCTTTAATGTAATATCATGTATACATTTTTGCAGGTCTTATTCAACTACGCACCGATCCGCTCGTGGTCGCTACTCACCTAGACGGAGGCCGGGAGCATTTGGTTATCGGGTCTTTCATTTGGGAGATGGTAGCTCGATATCTTCAACCGGTTTGATGGCGGTCATGTAATAGGATAGGCATTTAGTATCCCTATCTAGTTTTAGCCAGCCGGTTGTGGCGTCTTTTCCAGGCTAGTTGATGTTTCTAGCCCTCTTTGGCTCTGTGTGAGCTTTATGTGCTTTTTTATTACTTTTTGAGACCTTTGGAACCTTGTTGGCACTACTTTATTTGATTAATAAGATGGCCGTATGCTATCTGATGCAGAGGCCGGAGAATCCCCCTTTTCAAAAAAAAACTTCAAACCTATTCAAGGGTTCAACAACGATAACTGCGGCTCCAGCATGCTAGTTACTAGGGATACGTGCATAAAGACTTTTCTACTGTTTTAACGATGAGGCCAGCACGGCATTGGTACTGGAGTGGTGACATCGAGACAACAATGGCTCGTTGCGGCAGTACTGGTTGTCCGATGGTCTAGTTTTTTTATGTGAATAGGTCCCAGGGGTTCATTGACCCTTTGCTGGCAAAAGTATTTGACTAGGTTTATGAAGAGAATGTGAGGTGAGTTGGCAAGATTCCAGAGACAAGGCAATGCTAACAAACAACCAAGCAAGAGCCAAGAATCTTGCGCCCCATCTAGAAAGAGTGCTTCTACGAACCGCTTCACGGAACACCATCTTGCCATGTTCCCTTCTACAACAATACGAGAGCAAAATCTTAATAGCAAACCCCTAACCTACCTTGCCATCTTGGTCGAAGCTCGCTCCCGTCCTTGCAAACTTTGTCGAAGATCGTCTTTGTCGGCTACATTCGCATCGAGTCGTTGGCGCCGTCTGTTGGAGCAAAAATCCCGAAGAAATTACAAGGTCGGAAAATTCAACTACTTCCTCTGTTCACTTTTATACGTCCTTGAAGACATTTCAGACAATGTACAAAACAACTCATTTTGAATTGTCTGAAACGACTGATAAAAGTGAACGGAGGGAGTAGGAAAAGTCCTATCAAATGAAAGAAAACAAACTATTTGCTCGTAGGAAATAGATTTAGGCTGTGCTTTCGATACCAGCTGCTAAGGTTTTGTTCAAACTCTATGTTTGGTGTGTGGTGCGTGTGTGGTGGTAAGAACTTGTTCGTGGTAGCCCTTTGAAGCTTTATCTGTTGAGCCAGAGCAGTGCTATATGGACGTCGATAGCTTTTCACCTGGTTTTTGAACAATGGATCAAATCGTCCATTAGATTGCATCATGTCGCAAATCGGCACCGTTCAAGATAGGCATCATTCAGATTTGGTCCGCGGGCTGTCGTGTGCAGAGCAGTTTTGATAAAGCCAAGCAGAAATGAGAGATACCTTTATTAGTCTAAAATGAAATAATCCACTTGCAAGCTAAAAAAACTTAGAAGTGATTAATGAGCCAATTATACTCAATTAGGAGCAGACGAAGAGGAGAAAATACACGCACCAGGAGAGAGAGAGCATGCACGACATAGCTACAGTTGCTCTCTCGGTCTCTAGTGCACTTTCTCATGGTGGCCATGACATGCCGGGTTAACTAAACACTGTGTACGTACGTGTCACAGCACTGTGGACGTAACCTGCTAACCTAGAGAACAGGGTGCAATTAAAGTACATGACGGGACAACGGGAGTACACGATACATTTTGCCCGTATGCTCGAAATCTGCATATCAGAACAGTAGAGAGAGAGAGAGAGAGTAATCGTTGTGTGTGTGGTGGTGGATTTTAACTGGTAGATGGAGGCGACGCCGACCGGGCGGTGGAAGCCCATGCGTACCACATCCACACGGAGCAGCGTCGGCGACAGTGTGGCGCAGCGGCGGTTTGTTGGCTTGCGCCGGTGACGGGACGTCTCCATGCCCCCACGCATCAATGCCCCCGCGGCCCGCGTGAGAGGTGGTGGTGAGCGAGTGAAGGAGGGCAGCTAGGCAGCTAGCTGGTGAAAAGACGGGTGGGGTGACGACCTTTTCCCTGCCGTGGAAAGAATCACCGCCCCCTCGCACTCACTCACTCACTCACGCTGCCTGTCTGCCATCACGCCCACGAGGTGGATGTCTACGTTCAGGGCCCCATGCGTACGTCCGGCCCTTCTCCCGTCGGTCTCCCAGGCTACTGCTCTGCTTGTCCGCCCTGCCTTGGCTGCAGGCGCATCGATCCTGCCTTCTCTCGCGCCGACGAGGTCAATCTTTTGCTCTCTTGGAGTAGTTTCTTCTTTGCGAATTCTCTCAATTTCGATACAATAGTTTCACACGATTCAGCTGTGTAAGTATTAGAACGAATCCACGAGCCAGAAAAAAAAGGCAGGATACAACTAGTGGTAGACTCTGTAGACCGATCTGATTTAACGTTCAGTGCTGCATCTAGCCATCTAGTTATACGTATAAAAAATACGGTGATAGGAGCAACTCCAACGCGCCGACCCAAGCAAGCGCGCGTTTTATCTATTTTTCGTCTGTCTGGGTCGGCCTTCTGCTCGTCATCCGCTCAGTTTTGCGTTTGGCTTGGCCATGCGCCCAACGCACCCAACTCATTTCATGTTCGCGCACAATTTTAAAGATCGTGCCAGCGGCCATGCCATCACTCATAATTCATGCCGGCGCCATGCCAGCGGCCGACATACATGCCACCCTCCAAAAAAAGCACTGCACAGTTCATGTTGGCGCACTTGCCAGCAGCCGGCACACATGCCAGCACACAAAAAGGGGCGGGAGTTCAACCACGCCATCCCGGGCATGGTCATGCCACACTTGCCGACATACAAAGAAAGGATGGCACTCTCTGCTATAGATCACTCTTCATCGAACTTGAGCATGTCGGCCTGCATCTTCTCGAACCATGGCCTCTTCCTTGGCGACACCGTGCTCAGGTCCACCTTCATGATCTCCATCCTGTCATCATGCTAGCGAGTGCCACTTCTTTATCGTTGGTCTTGTCATTGGCAGCCTCGATCTCGAGCATCTTCACTTGCTTCTCCGCCTCCATCTCGAGCATCTTGACTTGCTTCTTCGCTTCGAGTTCAAGCCTCCTCCTTTGGGTCTCCATGAAGGCGTTGCTCTTTCTTGTCTTGTCGGCGCTTCTCGTCCCTTGTGTCCTTCTTACTCATCATGCCCTCCGAAGTCGCATGCAAGTCAATCGACATGGCTTCGCGCTTATCCTCCTTTTTGGTCTTCTCCAGCGGTCGTGGCTTCTCGCCCTCTCCATGCTCCTCAACGGCTTCCTCCTCCCCCCCACACACACGCGCGCCTTGTCGGCAGCATAATGCGCCTTGAACTTCTCCTCCCGGTTAATGATCATCCAATAATGGGTGAGGTTGAAGGACTTGCCGTCATGTTGGGCCTTGATGCCTACAAATGAATAGCATGCAAACATATGGGCAAATGTACATGCAAGCACAACGGAAACGGATACGAAGATGGCGCATGTATACCATATCTTTGAGGCCGAGGCCGCTCATGGGACGTGCTTGGATGCTCTCAAGGATTGCATAAAAACTTGTGGCACGCTTATTGTATCACCCTCTATCGCTCTGAGAGAGACACCCACCCGCCCTTTCCCTCCATTTGGTACGGCGAAAACTTCTTGTGTTCATGGTATTCATGATGAACTCGAAGCCAAAAGGTAGATACCTTTTGCTCGAGGCCGACCTTGGGTCTTGTCCCATGTCCCTCCAACACTCGCAAAGGAGTTTTTCCTCTGGCTACGTGCATTACTTCGTCCGCTTGCTTTTGTGCTTCTTGTTTGCGCTGCTTGGTTGGCGAGCTTGTCCTCAAACAAAGGCACCCCGTCGATGTCCATCTCATCTTCTTCCTCAAGGCCGTAGTCCTTCGGGAATTCATGGACGAGTAGGAAGGTGCTGCCCAAGCCGACCCGGTCTTGCATGAAGGGGTCGTCCATGCCAGCTTGATCAAAGGTAGCAGGCATGAAGGGCGCTCGGTCATCTTGGCTTTGGGCATCGTCGGGATTGAAGGCAGCCACACCCGCACCGCCTTCGAAAATGATGTTCTAGATGATGAAACGATTGGCCGTCTCGTTGTCACCGGTGGCCGGCATTCTGTCAAAAAGGTTGCGGACGTCGGGAAGCTTGTCAGCTGGCACATCCGGCGGGCGTTTCCTCGCCCCTCCACAGGATGATCCACCAGCCACCGATGTGGCATTGAGGTTGATGGCCATGGTCGCGGGCGCGGACGGCGCCACCATGCTCACTTCCGGCGAGCATTCCACGGAGAAGCGGGACGCCTGCGAATAGACATGGAAGCCGGGAATCGGCTGGGTGGCAGACGCACGCGTGACTCTGGCAGTACCACCCGAGGGAATGCCGACGAGCCCGTGCTGGCAGCGGCCACAGCGACGCCGACGAGCCCGTGATGGCCAGGGTTTAACCCTAGCTAGAGCAGGGCCTCCTCCGTTGCCGCGGCCACTCAGGCATTGGTTTCCTCATGTTGTGCGACGGCGGAGAGGGTGGCAGCGGCCGCGGCTTTGAGCTTGCGGTCCTGCGCGTCCAGAGGGAGGAGTAGGCGGGCGTCGTGTGCCGACGAAAATAAGGCTCAAATTTGTGCCGAGAATGGGTCTGTAGACGGACGAAAAGCGGACACGCATCTGTTTAGGTCGACGCATTGGACCAACTTTTATGTCTATTTTGACCCAAACAAACACATGCCGACAAAATGGGTCAGCGAGTTGGAGTTGCTCTAAACAACCTGGTGGTTGGACAGCCGGCGGGAGTGCAAAATCATGAGCACCTAGCACCACGGCTGAATCACGGCGGTGTCCTGGCTTGATTGTTTATTGGAGCATGCGGATAGGGCGCAGCGGCAGGCAGATCAGAATCTTGCCCTACGCTCTAGCAGCTAGACAAAGATACGATCGACTGATTGTTCCAATGGCGACGCCAGATTGCTTTGTGGAAAAGAACGGGCAGTTTGCAAACCACGATGGCTTAGGAGTTAAGATTGGCAGGCTTTTATTTGGCTTGAGCTTATGTAATTTGTTAGTAGTTGCCTACTACTCGTACTATTTTCTCAAAAGAAATTCTAAAAAACAAATTGTTACTCGTACTTCGCTGCATAGCTCTGTTTGCCGGGATCACGGTACATGTTATGCATATATATAAATAGAATTTCTCGTAGAACCGATCATATATTTACCTAGGAAAAATCCTATCAGGCCTGTAACTGCAGCTAATAATAACCCGTGAAATACACCTTGGTTCGTGGGTGAATATACAGATCATATGAAATAATAATAATAATTAAAACTTAGTAAAAAACATTTAATTTTTTTTGGAAGAAACTTCACTTTCTTTTCACTAGTATATAATTTTTCATGAATAAAAAATCAGCGTTGAGATCACAAAAAAACAAAATTATTGCTATTATAGGTCACTATTCACACTAATTTGGCCATTTTTTTCTTAAAACAAGTCAATGGGTTTTTTTGTAGAATTTTCTTAGAAGTACAATGGAAGGTCAAGTTTATTTCAAAATATTTTCAGAATTTTTTGACTTTATATTTAATTACATTTTTCCATATAGGTCGTATATACAACCATAAAGCAAAAGTTCTCCTCCCTAATATTACTATCTATTTGGTCTCGGGCGTTATTGATGGGATTAATGCCAGATGGAGGGAAGAACTGGTGTCGGTGTCAAAACCGGCGGAGTTCGGGTAAGGGGTCCCGAACTGTGCGTCTAAGGCTAATGGTAACAGGAGGCGGGGGACACAATGTTTACCCATGTTCGGGCCCTCTCTCTGGAGGTAATACCTTACTTCCTACTTGATTGATCTTGATGAATATGAGTATTATAAGAGTTGATCTACCACGAGATCGTAATGGCTAAACCCTAGAAGTCTAGCCTATGAGGTTATGATTGTTGTCCTACGGACTAAACCCTCCGGTCAATATAGACACCGGAGGGGGCTAGGGTTACACGAAATCGGTTACAAAGAAAGGAATCTACATATTCGAATCGCCAAGCTTGCCTTCCACGCAAAGAAGAGTCCCATCCGGATACGGGAAGAAGTCTTCTATCTTGTATCTTCATAGTCCAACAGTCCGTCCAAAGTATATAGTCCGGCTGTCCGAGGACCCCTTAGTCCAGGACTCCCTCAGTAGCCCCTGAATCAGGCTTCAATGACGATGAGTCCGGCGCGCAGATTGTCTTCGACATTGCAAGGCGGGTTCCTTCTCCGAATACTCCAACATAGCTTTCCGAACATAGAAAACGTGTCTGGCTCTGCAAAACAAGTACCACACACAACTGTAAAGAGTATAATATTTCACGAGTCCAATCCGCTGACAACTTTTTGTAGCGTGACATCACGCCACTGCCCGGTCATTGTTTGAACCGTTTTTAGCCTGCCGCTCCGTATTTCGAGGTGCGGTTTCATTGGCACGTCTTGTCAAAGCAGAGATCGTGTCCCCTTATCACGGGATTCTCATCAATACGGGCATGGGTAACCCAACCGTGTCATCTGCATGGCGCTTGGGGAATAGGTGAATTTTAAGGCGAGCAGGGAGGCACATGACTTTTACTGCCTTTATAAAGGGATAAGGATTCATCCTTGTTCACCCACGCCTTCTCCTTCCTCTGCCCATCCATTCTCGAGCTCCAGCGCCCAAGCTCTCACCTTCTCCGCCCAAAAAAGCACTCCAATCATGTCCGGATCCGGAGCAGGAGGCAAGTGGATGGCCTCCTCCGTCAAGAAGGACATCAAGGAGCTCCAGGAGGTCGGGTACCTGGCCAAGGACATCACTCATCGACTTCCGGACAATGGACAAATTATCCCAAACCCAGAGCCCCAAGAGAGGGTGGTGTTCCTAACACACTTCGCCACGGGCTTGGATTCCCCTCCACTCGTTCGTCCACGGACTGATGTACTACTACGGGCTAGACTTCCATTATTTGGCCCCCAACTCTATCCTCAACATCTCGGCATTTATTATCGTGTGCGGGGTCTTTCTCCGCATCCCACCTCACTTCGGCCTATGGCTGAAGACCTTCAATGTGAAGCCGAAGGTGGTGAGGGGCCAACAAGCAGAGTGCGGAGGCGGCATGGTGGGCAAGATGCCCAATGTCACCTGTCCTGAAAGCTCCTTTGTGGAGATTGTCAAAGCGTGGCAGTCGGGGTGGTTCTACATCACCGATCCACGCGACACCAATTGGGTGGCGGCCCCCACGTTTCGATCCGGAGTCCTGATGCGGCTCACCTCCTGGCAAGAGATAGGCCTGGCCTGGGGCTCTTCGGACAAGCTGACAGGGCTCCAGGCGTGCGTCCAGAACATGATAAACAAGAGAATCAAGCTCGTCAACGTGATCCAGGTTATGCTCGTTCTCCGAATCCTTCCGTGCCAACGCCTGGCTTGCTATTTGTGGGAGTTCGATCCGGCCAAGCACCAGACTCTACTAGAGCTCTTCGGCACGACGCACGAAGACATCTGCTCCTCAAGGCCGGCGAAACACCACCGCCCACGACCGAGGATCGTGGGCTTAGCTTAACTCGCCAGGCTAATCCGGTAAGTTCTTTCATGTTTTCAAGGCATACCCTTTACTGACATATTTGAGGGAGGAATCTAAGCCTCCCTATCAATTTTTTCAGGCCTAGATAGTGATAGCGGAGTGGATTAACTGTCCGGCTCCACTGTTCGAAGGCCTAGAAACTCCGCTTCTGATGAAGATGTTGTTTCTGGCAACTTATGAGGTGCCGGAGAAGAAGGCAAAAAAGAAGGCCAAGGGGACCAGAGATGGTCTCCATCGCGAGGGCGCTTCAGACGCAATGTCCGAAGACGTCGAGGATCGCTCCTCCATCGTCGAAGACGATGAGGAACAGGAGGAGGAAGAAGAAGAAATCCATTCCCCTCTGCAGGGGGAGAAAGAAGAGGACGGCCTCCACGCACCTGGAGGCCAAGGCATCCAAGAAGGGGAAAACGTCCCTTCCTGACAACTCCGTAGTGGCCACCAACAGCAGCTCGGATTGGGAGCCTAGGGACAAGCCCCTGGCCAAATCGTAAGTGTCCGGGCACGGTAATATATCTGGCCTTTTTATTTTATTGTTTTTAACATGCTGGATCATGAACCTGCAGTCCGGCCCAGTCCAACATCGAGCTATCCTCCTCTTCGGAGGGGTCGCTGGACCCGTCGGCAATGGACAGCGGGTCGATTCCGACGGCCTCCTCACCCAAGGTGTGGTCAACACCGAGGTGTTGTCTCGAAGGATCCCAGGCCAGGGAGAGGCTCAGGAGGCCATCCCGGTGGTGCCGGAGGGTGAGACCGCGGTTGTCGAACACATGGAGGAGAAAACCCCCATGGACATCGACGATGGGGGCCGTATCCAATTCGCCCCCCCCCAGCCGAATACAGCTCCGGAGGCCCATGTGGCTTCGGACTCACGCAGGACGCCTCTTTCGAAAGAGGGGGGGGGGGTGAGACAACTCCACTGGTGACCTCTGTCCATCCAGAGGCACCAGATAGATTGCTGGAAGCGCTGCGAGGCGCTTCCATTGTTGAAGAACACCGTACTCTTATGAGTACATTGATTGAGAAGATCCAGTCCGCCAAAAGCGGACTGAGCGAAGCCTGCACTAGCCTTCTAACAGGCTTTGAGTTAAGTTATATAATTGTGAAAAGAATATCACAGTATAGACAGTAGCCCCTGATACTCTGTCCGGTGTTCGGAAAGAAAAGCCGAACAGAGGATCAAATAATTTTTTGCAGGAGTCTAATCTGGTATGTCTATGTGCATAAGCAGGCGTCGCTGCTGACTGCGACCGCTCACACTGCGGAAGTCTCCGGACTGAAGCAGAATCTAGAGCATGCCGAGGAAGAGCTCAGCCTCTTGAAGGAGCAGCTGGAGGAAAGCAAAGGTATGTATTTAACCTTGTCTAAATTTAGGTGTAATGAACGATTTGTTCTGACTGAAGTGTCATAATATTTGTTAGGGGAAACAACCGAGGCAGAGGCTCTCTAGAGGTCGTTGGCCGAGGCCGAGGACAGGGCGGCTAAAGAAAAGGCCACGCGTGAAAAGCATGAGGCTCGCGTTAGTGAGGTCCAGCAAGAGCTCCCGGACGCCGTCAAGAAGCACGAGTCCTTGGAGCGTGATTTTAAGGATCAAGAGTCCGAACTTGCCAAGGCCCGCCAGAGCGCACAAGATGCCCGAGCCGAAGCCCAGAGCACCCTCCAGGAAATCCAGGCGGCCAAGAAAATCATGGCGAGTAAGGCTTTTATAATGCATAGCAAATATGTGAAGGCAAGGTTCCTCTTACTGACCCGGATTTGGAGTTCTCCAGGGGCATTTGCGGATCTGTCGCGCAGCGTATCAGACGTTGCAGAATTCTATCGAGCCGAAGAGGGGAGCTCTATAGAGAAGCTGTTGTGGTCTCAATACCTTGGACCAGAACATCCAGTGCCCTTTAGCGATCAACTGAAACAGCTGGTCGAGCTGTATAAGGCGACCGAACTGGCCATGAAGGACTTAATAATACGGCTATGGCCTGCCGAGCCCATGCCCAGCACCTACTTCGGACTCGTGAAGCGGTTTGTGAGTGCCTGCCCATGGCTTGAAGCCATCAAGCGGTCGGTCTGTACCGAAGGCGTGCGGATGGCCTTTGCCCGCGCTAAGATGCATTGGGCGAAGATGGATGCCATGAAGCTGATGACCGAGGGGCCGCATGAGGGGAAGGAGCACCGCTGACCCCAACTGTATTTTGACAGTGTGCTGGAGGGATCCCGCCTTGTGGCGGAGCAATGTGCCAAGGATATCATATTCCCATGAAAACATTCATGTTATCCTGCCCTATAATATGAAACAAGATCGTTATGTAATATAATGCGTGTTTATTTAAAATTTTACCTCCTGTGCGGCCGTTTATGAAATCTGAGAGTTGGCCAGTCGTCGGCTTCTGCCCCCACGTAGATAGTACGTGGGTGTTCGGGATAAATCTAAACACTCTTTACTCCAAATTTTGGTCCTTAAAGGAGGTGTTTAACGCAACGAACAAGGCAATCAGACTATACGGCTTTATCACCCTCACTTAGCCATAGGAGTTTGACAACGAAAATTTTAGTGCAGCCCCTGGTGTTCGGAAGTCCGAACTTGGGGCGCTATACACGCCTAATCGGATAAAAACCGACTCATCGCATAATGCGGGAAAAATCTCTAAGGGTTTGAAACCTCCCGAATAGCTGACCATCTCTCGCCGCATCATGACAGTCAGTTTTCAGCTTTCTCTACTGAGGTGCTTGTCCGAAAGAACCCGGACACAATCGCAGTAGTTCTCCCTTTACTACCCTAGCCGATATAGCGGAACGTAAGGTAGTAAGCACAGGAGCCGTCCAACTCAACTATTGACCAAAGACATGATTCGGAGCCGATGCATATAATGCTATAAGTTCGGGGTGCCAAACTATACTATAAAAGTGTTCGGACTTTATTGTCGTGTTATGGGGTATGATGAAGCCCTTGGAGAATTAAGGCGTACCAGAGTGTACGGGTGCAATTGATAAAAATACAAAGACAAGGAAAAAAAATCAAGTAATAAGCTGACGCTGCAAATATTGTGCCGCAAGTTATTTTCCATTGTAATTTGATTAATATGTCAAGGCGATAAGCAAATAAGGCTATTTGACATGCCATGACCAAGGGCGAGCTGCGTGCGGGTATTTAAAATAGATATAGCAATCATTAGTAGAGACCACCTGGGGATTCCCTTGTACGTCAAAGCTCCTTGCCTTCTTGGTGTATCCGTCCCGTGATAGGTCTGATGATCAGGTTATCAGAAGAGCCTCGGGAAGAGAAGAACCTGGAATGAAAAAGAAAAAGTGAAGGTATGTGGATCTAGGGGCGGTTGAGCCGCATTATGGACCACGGTCTAGCTATGCCTCCGTCCATGCCCATGGTATTTTGAGTGCGTAGTTATGTACGCGTGAGACAAATGTCACCGCTTGATTGAGACTGGGATGGAGGCCGAATTGCTAGTCAAGCACTGGACGAGCTGGACTGTCCTTTTGCAGAGTAGTTCAGACTCGCTTGATGGTGTCCGGGAGCTTTACTGCCGAATTAAGGTTCTGCCAAAAAAGGCTGCTCTGTACTTCTGCTGCAAGGGCCGTGGTGTGCTCCTTAGTACGGAGGGAGCATTCCGTGTTTCCATTGACTGTTATAACACCGCGTGGTCCGGGCATCTTGAGCTTGAGGTAGGCATAGTGTAGCACCGCATTGAATCGAGCGAATGCGGTTCGTCCGAGCAGTGCATGATATCCACTGCGGAAGGGGACGATGTCGAAGATTAACTCTTCGCTTCAGAAATTATTCGGGGATCCGAAGATCACTTCCAGTGTGATTGAGCCCGTACAGCAGGCCTCTACACCTGGTATGACACCTTTAAAGGTGGTTTTTGTGGGCTTGATCCTTGAGGGATCGATACCCATTTTGCGCACTGTATCCTGATAGAGCAGGTTCAGGCTGCTGCCACCATCCATGAGGACTCACGTAAGGTGGAATCCATCAATAATTGGGTCAAGGACCAGTGCGGCTGAACCACCGTGACGGATACTGGTAGGATGGTCCCTACGATCGAAGGTGATCGGACAGGAGAACCATGGGTTGAACTTTGGGGTGACTGGCTCCATCGTGTAGACGTCCCTGAGTGCTCTCTTGCGCTCCCTCTTGGGGATATGGGTGGCGTATATCATGTTCACCGTTTTGACTTGGGGGGGGGGATTTCTTCTGTCCCCCTGTGTTTGGTGGTTGGTGTTCCTCATCATTTAACTTGCCGGCCTGTTTGAAGACCCTTTCTCCTTATTCTCGACATTTAACTTGCCGGCCTGTTTGAAGACCCAACATTCCCTGTTGGTATGATTGGCTGGTTTATCAGGAGTGCCATGGAATTGGCATGGTGGATCTAGTATGCGGTCCAGACGGGACGGGCCCGGATTATTTCTCTTAAATGGCTTCTTCCGCTGACCGGACTTAGAGCCACTGAATCCAGCATTGACCGCCGTGTCTTCGGTGTTATCACCGTTGTTTCGACGCTTATGTCTATTGTGTCGGGGTTTGCCGTTGCTGTTTGTGGCTTCACAAGTGCCAGGTTTGCTTGTATTGTTGTTGCTGCGGGCTAGCCAGCTATCTTCGGCCGCACAGAAGCGGGTCAAGAGTGCCGTAAGGGCTGACATTGACTTTGGTTTTTTCTGGCTGAGGTGTCTGGCCAGCCATTCATCACGGATGCTGTGCTTAAAGGCCGCTAGGGCTTCGGCATCCGGACAGTCGATGATCTGGTTCTTTTTAGTTAAGAACCTAGTCCAGAATTTCCTGGTTGACTCTACGGGCTATTGGATTATGTGACTGAAGTCATCGGCATACAGAGTTCGAACATATGTGCCTTGGAAGTTGTCAGGAAGGCGTCCTCCAAGTCCTCCCAGCTGCCAATGGAGTTTTCGGGCAGACTGTTCAACCAGTACCTAGCTGGTCCCTTGAGTTTGAGCGGGAGGTATTTGATGGCGTGAAGATCATCACCGCGGGACATATGAATATGGAGAAGAAAGTCTTCGATCCATACCGCGGGGTCTGTTGTGCCATCATATGATTCGATGTTCACGGGTTTAAACCCTTCTAGGAAACCGTGTCCCATTACTTCGTCAGTGAAGCAAAGGGGGTGTGCAGAGCCTCTATATCGGGCCAAGTCGTGACGTAGCTCGGATGGAGTTCGTCTATAGTTTTCGGCCCGGACGTGATTATGTTTATTACGTCCAGCCGGATGGCCATCGTCGCGCATCAGGGCACGCCCCCATGATCTATAGATTGATCTAGTCTGACATGCTCTGTTTTCCAAGTCGCGCAGAGGGTCATGTGTATATCCCCGAGCTATTGTATTTCTGATTGTTTGGCGAGGCAGTGCGGGCTGGTGTTTGGCTCGAGGTGCCGCCTTGTCCCGGCCACGTGGTGGTTGGTCGGCCGCATTGTACCTTGGTAGGACGGGCTCCAGCGCCTCGTCATTGAACTGTGGTAACAATTTGCGCTTCGTGTAAATTTTGGTTGGGCACTCAAGGCCATATTCCTCGGCTGCCAGGACATCAGTCTATCTTTCATTGAACAGATCTTGATCAGCTTGAAGCTGTTGCTACTTCGTTCTCATGCTTCTTGCAGTGGCAATTAGCTGACGCTTAAACCGTTCCTATTCAGCGGGCTCCTCGGGCACGATGAAATCTTCGTCTCCGAGGCTCACCTCGTCCTCGGAGAGCGGAAGGTAGTTGCTATCCTCCGAGTCTTTGTTCATGTCCTATTCGCCAGGGCTGACTCGCCCATCCTCCCGTTCCTCCTGCTCGGAGGTTGGCTCAACGGGATCTTCATTGTCTTTGGCATCATCCAGAGTGTTATTTTCTCCTGTGACGACATTGCTGTTTTTACTACGCCGTGGCTTAGAGCGGCGTCGCTGACGTCGGTGCTTTGGCTGCGTCTCAAGAGGTTTACCCTAGACTGGATTTTCATTGTCGCCGTTGTTTTCTTTGGGTGTATCCACCATGTATATGTCGTATGAGAAGGTGGCTGTCCAACGCCCTGTATGCGGTGGTTCCTGCTCCTCTCCGGCATCGTCGTCCATATCGTCGATGTCTTTGGAGTCATAATCAAGCATGTCGATTAAGTCGTCGACAGTGGCTATGAAGTGGGTGGTGGGTGGAAAACAAAGTTCTTCGTCATCCGCTTCCCACTCGAGCCGGACATAGTTCGGCTGAGAGTCCCCCGACAAGGAGAGGGATTTTAATGAGCTTAACACATCGCCAAAAGGCAAGTGCTAGAAGATGTCCGCGGAGCTGAACTCCAAGACCGACGCCCAATCAGGTTCGATGGATGCGGATGCACGTGGTCCGGAACCCATGGCCGGAGACGAGTCCGAGGTCCTGGTGACACAAGCCCAGGTCAATGTTGGGTCTGTGTTCGGCTCGAGCGCCGCTGGGTCTGCGGCCTCCGTGGCGGGGTTAAGCTTCCCGTCTTCGGACGATGCAGTCCGCTCCGGCTCTAGGGCCAGGGCGGTCACAAGCGCTATCTATTGCGCGTGGCCAGGTAACAGATCTAGGTCGTGTTCATCGTGGTGGCCGGGGACAGCCGTCATGGGCTCGAACCCGTCGAAGATAAAGTCTCCACGGATATCGGCCACAAAATTTAGGCTTCCAAATCTGACCTGATGGCCAGGGGCGTACCTAACGATCTGCTCTAGATGGCCAAGCGTGTTGGCCCGCAGTGCGAAGCCGCCGAATACGAAGATCTGTCCGGGGAGGAAGATCCCCCCCTGGACTGCGTTGTTGTAGATGATTGATGGAGCCATCAAGCCTTCTGATGACGACGTAGCGGAACTCTCAATGAAAGCACCAATGTCGGTGTCAAAACCGGCGGATCTCGGGTAGGGGGTCCCGAACTGTGCGTCTAAGGATGGGGACACAATGTTTACCCAGGTTCGGGCCCACTCTATGGAGGTAATACCCTACTTCCTGCTTGATTGATCTTGATGAATATGAGTATTAGAAGAGTTGATCTACCACGAGATCGTAATGGCTAAACACTAGAAGTCTTGCCTATGAGGTTATGATTGTTGTCCTACGGACTAAACCCTCCATTTCATATAGACACCGGAGGGGGCTAGGGATACACAAAGTCGGTTACAGAGAAACGAATCTACATATCTGAATCGCCAAACTTTCCTTCCATGCAAAGGAGAGTCCCATCCGGACACGGGAAGAAGTCTTCTATCTTGTATCTTCATAGTCCAACAGTCCGGCCAAAGTATATAGTCCGGCTGTCTGAGGACCCCTTAGTCCAGGACTCCCTCAACTGGTGAGAAATACTTTTTTACACATGGATGACACCTCAATTTGGGCGTTCCTATTTGCACAAGGAACATACCAGATTTTCAGTCTCGGGCTTTTGAGAGTTATGGATTCTTTCAATCCGTTCCACCTATCGTATGTTGATAAACTCGAAAATCTCAAGCAAGGGCTAGCTAGAAGAAAATATGAGTAGATGTAGGTTGCGATCTAGATCACATGTGATTGTGAGGGTTGATGTTCTTGCTATGCTTCCCGGGAGTGTTGCTTCGGTTCAATTCATTGACCGCATGATATCGCTTTTCATAAGGTTCTGACAATCGTTCGGCTCTGGCTATCAAAGATCTGCTAATAGTTCCCTGGACTTCACCATAGTTGAGAATAGTGAACCATCGGGTACAAAGCGGGTGCTGAAGATGGAATATCTTCTAGGGGATCACGTGTATTTGACGAAGTTCAGTGTGGGGCTAGAGATTTAGTTAATCGCATGTTTCTCACACCCGGAAACTTAATCTAGCATAAAAAATCGTCGCCTAATTTGTGGACGTAGGTAGCTAGTATGACTTGTTAAAACTGGTTAACCACGTAACTAAAATTTTGCTAAAACTAATTAGAGGACGTTTAACTTGGTTTTGCAGGGTATGCATATGGTGTGGTATAGCCTTCGTCATGATAATGGGTTTGTTTATGAGATGCTTATATGTTGTAATGTTAAGTGGCCCGCGCGTCACAACATGATGGTTGGATCCACGAGATTGTCATGTTAATGTAAATATCGTTGAGATATCCTACAGGTTACAGGTGATGATGGCAGCCGTACATGGAGGGCCCCGACGTGGAGAAGGTATACATGCCGCGGGACGAGGAGCTATCATTCGTGCCACGGTGGAATTTTTTATTTTGCTGCCATGGCAACGTTTTGTGAAATGGTCGCCATGACAACGCTTTCTGAAAATATCGCCACGACAATGAAATATTGGCCGTCACGACTCTTCAACTGGAGATTGAAATGATCACGGAGATTCCCGGCGCCCAGGGCTATGCCATATCATGCTTTTATGAATTTCTTGAGATGTCTATCCCTTTGTTGTTTGCACCCTTTGATTGCGTAGGATTAAATTATTAGGATGATCTCTCACAGTAAATATCAAGTAAAAAGGGTTCTCTTCGCAGTGTTGCAACCATCTATAACACGTAGCGTTCCGGAGTGTGGCATGTCCACATGAGTATAAATGAGACGTGACATGTAAGACGAGACTGGTCATACCATGTCAGCAAATAACACTCGGTTGTCTTAAAGTTCTACCAGAATCATTCTGAGATCAGAGCACAAAGCATCGAAAAATGAACATGGCTCATATGGTGATACGATCGGCAATAGTTTGCCCACTGGTAAAAATTCTCATCATCAGTGATGTCCACATCAATGGTTGAGGACTAGATCAGGGTCTTGAATCACTCACTTTCAGTTATGAGAGATATTTATTTGAGTGGGAGTGCACTTTATATTAAAATTTGTTTAAACACTAGTGCAACATAAATTATGTATAAATGTCTAAATGAATTTTGTGTCTATCATTGTAGATCAATGGCTCGCAATATGTTCAACTTAGCCCCTATATTAGAGAAAGAAAAGTTGGCTGCTAATGGTGGAAACTATGCGGGTTGGATCCGAAACCTGAGAGTTGTATTCATGAGGGCTAAGAAGAAGTACGTGTTGGATCAACGCCTGGGTCATGCTCACAAAAAGGATGCAACACCAGAAGATGTTGCTTACGCTGCTCGTTGTGATGAATGTGATTCAATCCAGTGCCTCATGTTAATTTGCATGGATCCTAAACTACAGAAGTGTTTTGAAGGGTCCAGTGGAAGTTATGTACAAGAAGTAGTCAAGGACCGAACATTTTTAATTAACCAAGGCATTGATTGAATGCAAGATGAAAAAGGGTTCCTCAATGAGCGCGCATATAGTGAAGCTTGCTAGCTATGTTGATAGACTAGCTTCTCTGGAATTTGGAATTTTGCCGACACTCAGTACATATATTGTGCTTGCTTCACTCCCGATCTTACGATGGCTTTATCAACTTGAATTGAATGGAGAAAAGTGCAAACGATTTGTTTGCTCTGCTCAAAACTGCAGAAGCTGGAATCAACAAGACAGTGTTGATGGTCAACGAGACCAGCAGTTTCAAGAAAAAGGGCAAGTCCTAGAAAAAGAAATCTAATGAAGCCGGTAAGACCGAGTCTCAGAAGAAGAACAAGGGCGGAGCCTCTAAATATACTGATGTTTCTACTGCAAGTAAAAGGGTCACTTTAAGCGTAACCACAAGAAGTATTTCGCGGACAAGAAGAATGCTTCTTCTGATAAAGGTATAATCATTTTACAAAGTTAATGTTATTCTACTTATAAATTTTTGTATGTCATGAGTATTTGATATTGATCGGTTGCTCTTGTTTTGCAAACCGATACAGGGACTATAGAGAGCTCACAAGGAGAGAAGAAATGAAGCTGTGGTACGAATCGGGAATGATGATAGGATCGTGCTACCTCTTGAGCATGCATTGGTTTTCCCTTGAAGAGGAAAGGGTGATGCAGCAAAGTAGCGTAAGTATTTCCCTCAGTTTTTGAGAACCAAGGTATCAATCCAGTAGGAGGCTACACGCAAATCCATCATACCTGCACAAACAAATAAGAACCTTGCAACCAACGTGATAAAGGGGTTGTCAATCCCCTCACGACCACATGCAAAAGAGAGATCTCATAGAGATAATAAATATTTTTGGTATTTTTATGATATAGATTGGAAAGTAAAGATTGCAAAATAAAATAGATCGGAAACTTATATGATGGAAAATAGACCCAGAGGCCATAGGACTCACTAGTGGCTTCTCTCTAAATAGCATAAGTATTATGGTGGGTGAATAAATTACTATCGAGCAATTGATAGAAAAGTGCATAGTTATGAGAATATCTAGGCATGATCATGTATATAGGCATCACGTCCGCGACAAGTACATCGAAATGATTCCGCATCTACTACTATTACTCCACACATCGACCGCTATCCAGTATGCATCTAGAGTATTAAGTTCATAAGAACAAAGTAACACATTAGGCAAGATGACATGATGTAGAGGGATAAACTCAAGCAATATGATATAAACCCCATGTTTTTATCCTCGATGGCAACAATACGATATGTGCCTTGCTGCCCTTACTGTCACTGGGAAAGGACACCGCAAGATTGGACCCAAAGCTAAGCACTTCTCCCATTGCAAGAAAGATCAATCTAGTAGGCCAAACCAAACTGATAATTCGAAGAGACTTGCAAAGATAAAAAATCATACATAAAAGAATTCAGAGGAGATTCAAATACTGTTCATAAATAATCTTGATCATAAACCCACAATTCATCGGATCTCGACAAACACACCGCAAAAAGAATAACATCGAATAGATCTCCAAGAAGACCAAGGAGACCTTTGTATTGAGATCCAAAGAGAGAGAAGAAGCCATTTAGATAATAACTATGGACCCGGAGGTCCATGGTAAACTACTCACACTTCATCGGAGAGGCTATGGTGTTGATGTAGAACCCCTCCATGATCGATTCCCCCTCCGGTGGAGCGCCGGAAAAGGCCCCAAGATGGGATCATGGGTACAGAAGGTCGCGACGATGGAAATACAGTTTCGTGTTGCTCCTGGATGTTTTCAGGGTATATGAGTATATATAGGCGAAAGAAGTCGGACGGGGGAGCCAGGAGGGGCCCACGAGGGTGGGGGCGCGCCTACCCCCTAGACGCGCCCTCCTCCCTCATGGCCTCCTAGTTTCTTTCCTGATGTCCACTCCAAGTCTCCTGGATTGCATTTGTTCCAAAAATAACTCTCCCGAAGGTCCCATTCCATTTGGACTCCGTTTGATATTCCTTTTCTACGAAACACTGAAATAGGCAAAAACAGCAATTTGGACTGGGCCTCCGGCTAATAGGGTTCTCCCAAAAATAATATAAAAGTGTATATAAAGCCCATTAAACATCCAAAACAGATAATATAATAGCATGGAACAATAAAAAATTATAGATACGTTGGAGATGTATCAGATCGCTACTCAGAGACCGTCAAAGTCATGTCTTTAGTTTATCTTAGAACTGAAATAATAGTTATTTTGCTCCGGAGTTATGTAAAAAACTATCCTATGGGTTGTCGCGACGGATATTCTTATAAATTTTAAACAATAGTTGTTTGAATTATTATAAGAATATTTTTTTGACTAAACCTCTATTTTTGTGATGGTTTATTCATGACGAATCTTGAAGTCTATTATCCATAACTTTAAAGCTAAACGTCTTGAGAAGACTAATGAAACCACTTGTGTATGGCACTACTTGGTTATATCAGATAATTGATCTTCATAGAGATGAAGCATAAAAGTCTTTTATTTGAATTGACTGAATACATTATGATGTTTAATGTTCCATGGATATAACATGGTGGTGTGAAAATTATACTTCATCAATGTTATGAGTAAATATGATTTACTTGAGAAAACATAAGGAATGAAAGATTGGAAATAGTTCCAAGAAATTCAGGATGAAGATATAATATCATTATGACAAAACATAAAAGAATTCTTCTTCCATGAAGAAATATATCTAAGTCATAAGTTTAGCAAGGAATTGAATTATTGCCAATCTGCTTTTCTGAAATTTTGGGGATTTATACATGAAACAACATTATGTTCCCTAAACTGCTAAACAGATGCACCATCTAAAGAGTCTGATAAAACTATATAAAGTTATAGAATATTTCAAAACATTGCGTGATTATAGGTTCTATATTTCTCATAGAAAAATCTAAGGACAAAAATATTTATCAGGAAAATGAACATTATCGAGAAAAGGTTTACTCATTGAAAGAATAAGTGGGAGGCTGATACAGTTTATTGAGATTATTGAATCTTTAGCTCAAGTTAAAACAAAACTAAACCAAAAAAATTTGGAATGGTTTGTATGCAAAACTAAGCAAAGAATCTAGGGATAATTATTTCTGTGCCCTTAGTTGCATCCCACTCTGCTGTTTTGCCCCTAGTTTCCAAAAGCACCCAGTCTTGCTCAAGTCCCGTTGCCCTTAAATTGTTTTGCCCTTCCATCACGGTTCCGTCCAGTTAGTGCCGTTTGACCATGTGTTGACCGTTTGTGGACTTTTTGTAGGAAATTTTTTGCCCCTGGTTCTTCACTTTGCGACAAGACACAACCAAGTGGGACTCACCGCTCTCCTAGATTCCCTTTTATTCTCCCCTATTAGTCAAACCCTAGTGCCAGATCCCCTTCCCTCTCTCTCAAAACCTGTACCCTTCACCACGCGCAGTGCTCCGCCACCGTTGTTCGAGCAGGGCCACGGTGCTACCCGCCATTTCGACCTTCCCGTCATTGGCCATGCCGGCGCCCACGTGCATCCTGATGCAGTCGATTCCTTCATCGCTTAATGCACCCTTGTAGGAGGCGGCAAAGACGTCACGGGTCAGGACGGTGGTGGAGCTATGTATCCCTGATGTTTGCTTGAACTACGTCGGTTTTTCCCCAAAGAGGAAGGGATGATGTAGCACAACAACGGTAGGTATTTCCCTCAGTGATCAGACCAAGGTTATCGAACCAGTAGGAGAACCATGCAACACAACGTAAACAACACCTACATACAAATAACAAATACTCGCAACCTGACGCGGGGGTTGTCAATCCCTTTCGGGCAACGGCGCCAGAAATTGGGACAGACGGATAAAGTTGTAATAGATTGGATAAATAGATAGCAATTAAAATAAACTGCAGCTTTGTATTTTTGGTTTAATAGAACTGAAAAATAAAAGCAAATAAAATAGATCGCAAAGGAAAATATACTAAAGAAGAGACCTAGGGGCCGTAGGTTTCACTAATGGCTTCTGTCGAGAAAAATAACAACAATTACTGTTGGGCAATTGATAACTTCAAATAATTATGACGATATCCAGGCAATGATCATTATATAGGCATCACTTCCAATATTAGTTGACCAACTCCTGCCTGCATCTACCACTATTACTCCACACATCGACCGCTATCCAGCATGCATCTAGTGTATTAAGTTCATGGAAAAACGGAGTAATGCAATAAGAACGATGATATGATGTAGACAAGATCTATTTATGTAGAAATAGACCTCATCTAGTTATCCTTAATAGAAACAATACATACATGTCGTTTTCCCTTCTGTTACTGGGATCAAGCGCCGTAAGATCAAACCCATCACAAAGCACCTCTTCCCATTGCAATATAAATAGATCAAGTAGGCCAAACAAAACCGAAATATCGGAGAATAAATACGAGGCTATAATCAATCATGCATATAAGAGATCAAAGAAGACTCAAATAACTTTCATGGATAAAAACATGGATCTGATCATAAACTCAAAGTTCATCGGATCCCAACAAACACACCACAAAAAGACTTACATCATATGGATCTCCAAGAGATTATTGTATTGAGAATCAAGAGAGAGAGAGAGAGAGAGAGAGAGAGAGAGGAAGCCATCTAGCTACTAACTACGGACCCGTAGATCTACAAAGAACTACTCGCGCATCATCGAAGAGGTATGGACATGATGAAAATCTCTGCGATGGTGTCTACATTGGATTTGGTGTTTCTGGAATTTGCGGCGGCTGGAATTTATTTTCGTCGACTCCCCTAGGGTTTCTGGAATATTGGGGTATTTGTAGAGCAAAGAGGCGGTGCGGGAAGCCACCGAGGTGGGCATAACCCACCAGGGCACGCCTGGGCCCCCAGGCACCCCCTGGTGGGTTGTGCTCCCCTCGAGGCACCCCTGTGGTACTTCTTCGGCCCATCTTGTGTCTTCTGGTCCATAAAAAATCCACAAAAAGTTTCCCTGCGTTTGTACTCCGTTTGGTAATGATTTCTAAAAAACAAGCAGAAAACAGCAACTGGCACTAGGCACTATGTCAATAGGTTAGTGCCAAAAAATGATATAAAATGATTGTAAAACATCCAAGAATGATAATATAACAACATGGAACAATCAAAAATTATAGATACGTTGGAGACATATCTGCATCCCCAAGCTTAATTCCTGCTCATCCTTGAGTAGGTAAATGATAAAAACGGAATTTTTGATGTGGAATGCTACCTAACATGTTCATCACATATTATTTTCTTTGTAGTATGGACATTTGGACTTTTATATGGTTCAAAGAAATAGGCTAGTTTTGTCATGAAGACTTTAATACTCAAGCATATCAACAAGCAACCATGTCTTTCAAAGTATCAATGCTAAAGTAAGTTATCCCTAGCCCATTATGCTCAATCATTGATCCATTCATGAAACACACTCGAATACTAGCTATACCCAATGCCCATGTACGATCATAGTGCCCCTCAGTTGGTGCTTTATAAGAGAAGATGCAGACACAAGTAAAAATAAAATTGCATAAAGTAAAAGAAAGGCCCTTCGCGGAGGGAAGTAGGGATTTGTAGAGGTGCCAGAGCTCAAAGCGAAAATTGGGAGATAAAAACATTCTGGGAGGCATACTTTGCCCACCAATGAAAATGACTTAGAGTTCCCAACACTTTCCATGCTAGATACATCATAGGCGGTTCCCAAACAAAAAATAAAGTTTATTCTTTTTTCCACCATACTTTGACTTTCCATGGCTAACCGTATCCACGGGTGCCCTCCATACCAACACTTCCCAAGGATTTTATTATTGGACAACATAAAGTAAATTCATTTTTCATTTCGGGACTAGGCATCCCTAATACCTTTGTTGTACTCTCGTGCAATGGCAAGTGGATAAACAGTCATCGTGAGAATAACACATCTAGCATTGAAAATATCGGCCACCCCTCACTGCCTTGCGAGTGGTACGAGCACACGAAAGAGAAATTTATTTTGAAAATTAGAGATGGCACATGCAAATTTGATTAGAACGGCACGGAAATACCGCATATAGGTAGGTAGAGTGGACTCATATGGTAAAACTGGTTTAAAGGGTTATGGATGCACAAGTAATGATCATACTTAGTGCAAATGAAGGCTAGCTGAGGGAGTCCTGGACTAGGGGGTGTCCGGACAGCCGGACTATCGATATCCGCCGGACTCCAAGACGAAGATACAAGATTGAAGACTCCGGCTCGGGTCCGGATGGTACTTTCCTTGGCGTGGAAGGCAAGCTTGGCAATACGGATATGTAGATCTCCTACCATTGTAACCGACTCTGTGTAACCCTAGCCCTCTCCGGTGTCTATATAAACCGGAGAGCTTTAGTCCGTAGGACGAACATACATCTCAACAATCATACCATAGGCTAGCTTGTAGGGTTTAGCCTCCTTGATCTCGTGGTAGATCTACTCTTGTACTACCCATATCATCAATATTAATCAAGCAGACGTAGGGTTTTACCTCCATCGAGAGGGCCGAACCTGGGTAAAACATTGTGTCCCTTGTCTCTGTTACCATCCGCCTAGACGCACAGTTCGGGACCCCCTACCCGAGATCCGCCGGTTTTGACACCGACATTGGTGCTTTCATTGAGAGTTCCTCGTGTCGCCACCGATAGGCTTGATGGCAGCTTCAACCAACAACGCTGTCGTGGTGAGACTTTTCTCCCGGACAGATCTTCAGATTCGGGCGCTTCGCAAGATCTGCGGGCCAATTGACTTGGCCATCCGAGCAGATCGAAGCTACGCCCGCCCTCGTGTCAGATTTGGAAGCTTAAACTTCACTGCCGATGTCCGCGGAGACTTGATCTTCGACGGACTCGAGCCACAGCCAAGCGCGCCACACTGTGACGATGGGCATGATCTAGCTCTGCCGCTGAACAGTGCCTTGGTGGCCGCACCACCCGGATCCGCTTCGGCCATTAGCCCGGAGCCGATCGCCCATATCGAGGGCCGATGGATAGACGCCGCCCTGGGGGCTTTAACATCCACGGCGTTGGAGCCGAACACTGATCTTGTCCCCTGCGAAACTCGTGATTCCGAGGCGCCGGACTCCTCGCCGGACTCCGAACCTCCCGCGCCCCTACCGATCGATCCGGATTGGGCGCCGGTTATGGAATTCACCACCCCGGACATCTTCCAGTATTCTCCTTTTGGCGATATCTTGAATTCACTAAAGCATCTCATGTTATCAGGAGAGTCCTGGCCGAACTATGGCCAGGATGGTTGGGGTTCGGACGACGAAGAAATTCAGATCCCACCCACCACCCACTTTGTAGCCACTGTCGACGATCTAACCGACATGCTAGACTACGACTCCGAAGACATCGACGCTATGGAAGACGATGCCGGAGACGAAGAAAAAACAGAGCTTATACAGCACGACAGGACCACCTCGTCGCATGACATATATATGGTGGATACCCCAAAGGGGAGCGATAACGAGGACCAACGGGCCGCGGCAGAAGATGACCCCGCCGATAAACGACCAACACGACGGCATAGACGCCGCCCTAAGTCCCGCCTCGACGACAACAACGCTCCCAAGGAGCCCGCGATACGGCAGGGCTCACAATCGGACGATGAACACGCAAATAAGCAACCGTCCGAACACGACGAGTCAGATAATCAATCCAAGCCCGGCGAGAACAACAGTCCGGACGACCATATGCCGGACACGCCGCCGGAGAGTAAGAACCTTTGGAAAAGACTCGTCAGCACTGCAAGAAGCCTGAAGAAGGAAAAACGGAGGCTGAAAACAGCGGAAGACACACTCAGAATGAGATGGAGCAAAGTGCTCAAAACCACAGATAAGTACGGCAATGGCCACCAATCAAAGAGCTACCCGAAGCGCAAGCTGCTACCAGAAATCGATGAGGAGGCCATAGAGCCTCCACCGTCCAAAAATAAAGGGGCTGCCTGGTTGGATAGACGGCGAGAAGACAGGCCAAATTACGAAAGCGGCACCACACATAAATCCACCAACGAACTAGGAAGGATAGATGGCCCAGCCAGGTCCATTTACGGGCCAGAGGAGAAGGCCCCAAGAAGCAAGGCAACACGCCAAGTGTCCGATGATAGCGGCACACACAAATACAGGGCGCCAAGACACCCACTATGTTTCATCGATGAGGTTTGGACCATGAATTCCCAGCAGGATTTAAACCCATCAACATAGAGGCCTACGATGGAACAACAGACCCTGGAGTCTGGATAGAAGATTATATACTACATATACATATGGCCAGAGGAGACGGTCTCAATGCCATAAAATATCTACCCCTCAAGCTCAAAGGGCCAGCCCGTCATTGGCTTAAGAGCCTCCCGGAAAACACTGTTGGAAGTTGGGAAGAGCTCGAGGACGCGTTTAGAGCAAATTTTCAAGGGACTTATGTCCGGCCTCCGGATGCAGATGATCTAAGTCATATAACTCATCAGCCCGGAGAGTCAGCTCGGAAATTCTGGAACAGGTTCCTTACCAAAAAGAACCAAATAGTCGACTGTCCGGACGCTGAAGCCTTAGCAGCTTTCAAGCACAATGTCCGAGACGAATGGCTCGCCAGGCACCTCGGTCAAGAGAAACCAAGGACAATGTCCGCACTAACAAGCCTCATGACCCGCTTCTGTGCGGGAGAGGATAGCTGGTTAGCAAGATGCAGCACCAGCGACCCAAGTACATCCGAGATAAGAGATGGAAACGGAAAATCACAGCGCAGAAAAGAGCAGCGCCGGAATAAAGAGAAAAGCCCAAAGAGCACGGCAGTCAACGCCGGATTCAAAAGCTCGCAGCCCAATAATAAAACACAGCCTCTAAAGGATGACAGTGACGAATTGTCCAACTTAAAGAAGATTTTGGGTCGGATATGTCAAATCCACAAGACCCTAAGGCTCGCAAATCACACCCACAGGGATTGTTGGGTTTTTCAACAGTCCGGCCGACTAAATGCCGAACACAAGGGGCTCGACGCGTCAAGCGAAGAAGATAAACCCCACCAGCAGAGCACCGGAAAACAAAAGACTTTCCCACAAGGCGTTAAAGCAGTAAACTCACTTCATGTGATAATACGGAAAAATAGTGCGGCACTTTCTAAAAAGAGCTTCGCGCGGTCCAACCCAGCGAACCGTAGAGATTGGATATCAAAACCAATCACTTTCACCACTGGACTATTCCGAAGCTGTTCAAATGCGGACGGACTCCCTAATATTGAATCCCATAATAGATGGATTACAATTTACTAGTGTCCTAATGGACGGAGGCAGTGACTTAAACCTGCTGTATTCCAAAACAGTCTGTAGGATGGGGATAAACCCTGCCAAAATCCGACACAGCCGCACTTCCTTCAAAGGAGTGACGCCAGGCCCTTATGCCAAGTGCACAGGCTCCATATTACTAGAAGTCGTGTTCGGATCGCCGAACAATTCTCGACGAGAAAAATTAATTTTTCACATCGCCCCATTTGAAAGTGAATATCAAGCACTCTTGGGACGTAAGGCTTTTGTTCGCTTCAACGCTATACCGCATTACGCGTCTCTTACACTCAAGATGCCTGGTCCGCGTGGCGTCATTTCAGTGCGAGGGTCACTTAAAGACCCCGGACTCGGATAGTCGAATCCGCGCCGAGAGGCTAGGGCTCCCTAGCCGCATACCCCTTCATGTGGGCTGCGGCGCTAAACAACCGCGGGTTCATACAAACCCTGCTTTACTTATTTATATTTTTATTTTACATATTTTTCGCACTAATTGTTTTTAAAACTAAACGTTCCTCTCTTTCACAGATGAACAATGTGCATACCCGCCCAGATAACGGCATAGCGGAACGGAGACACAAAGCGACGCAAGAGGGACCCGCAGAGGATTCTTTTCAGATTAAGACCTGCGTAAACCTTTTTACTGTCTCTTGTTGTTATTCTCCTTGGTTTCTTCATATAGCCAAAGCGAGCTCGACGCTTTGGCATCGGCCGCGTCGTAAGACCATGCCCGCACGGACACTAGGGGCTTAGGGCATCGTTTCGCCCATTATTATAAAGACCGAACACCTTAGGGAGTGTTCGGCGCCTCGAGTTAGGCATTATATGCATCAGCTCGAATCATGTCTTTGGCCAAATGTTGGGTTTGCCCGGCCTCGTGTTTTGCTGCCTTACGCTCAGATCATCGGCTAACGGCACCGGAGAACTCTGCGATTGTGCCCCGGCCGGGCCGGGCGAGCACCTCAAGAGAGAAAGCCGAAACCGACTGTCATGATACACGAGAGACTGGTCAACCACTCGATCGACTATCGGAATGTTTAGAATTTCGCTTTGACGAAGGACCGTTTCGGTCGGCACTTGCGCACCCCAAATTCGGAGATGTGCGGGGCCACCAGGCTATATCGTAGCCCCACCCTCGAGCTCCACTGGCTAAGTGAAAGTGATAAAGCATTATAGTCCGGATTGCCTCGTTCGCTATGCTACCACCTCCTTACAACAGACCGAGACGCCGGATTAAGTGTGAAAACGCGCTATTTTTGCGAACACCCCAGCACCTTGTGCGGGGGCTGAAGCCGAAGACTGCCATCTTTCAAGTTATACACAAGTATACGTAAACGGCCGCACAGGAGAAGTTTTACTACTTGGACGCACAAGTATAAAAAGCAGTTATAACATAATCATCGATTTACAAACTAACGCGTTCATTTGAACGTTACATTCTTCGAGCACTGCGACTCTATTATACGAGCGCCACGCATAACTTCCCCGAAATAGTGCTCGGCAGGGAGCCGGTCTTCATCCGAACCCTGGGCAGCAACAGCGGTGGCGTCCATCTCTGGACAATGCGCCTTCACACGGGCAAGAGCCATCCGCGCGCCCTCTATGCAGGCCGACCGCTTCATCTCCTTTATATGCAGCACCGCTCCAAGGAATTGCTGCAAGATGGTCAAGTAGCTCGTCGCCTTGGACCTCTCTGGCCATACATGGGCCACGATGTCAGTCATGGCAAGTCCGGACAATCTATTTAGCTCGGCCCATTCGGCCAGCCGGTCTGTCAATGGAAGTGAGCGATCCGGACTGTGGAATTGAGACCAATATAGCTCTTCCGTCTCGTGATCCTCCTGGCTCCGGAAGTGCTTAACGGCATCAGCCGCACTTGCAGCTAAGTCCATATACGGATCTTCCGGACTCCACAGCCGCTCAAATTGAGCATACTTTGCATCCATAAACCGGCGACGCAGCAGAAAAGGCTTGCCAGCCACGAATTCCCCGGCCTGGCGCAGTTCCTCCTTCATAGCCCGCATTGCAGAACGGGCATCCTTGGCTTCGGCGGTGGCCTTCTTCAGGTCTTCCCGCTCCGATAAGCGCTCCTTTTCAAGAGCCTCATTGCGGTCGGTAGCATCCTTTAATTTCATGGCCAATTCGGCCAGCTCCGCCCTGCTTAGGTTGTGCGCAGCCTTTTCGGCTTTCAACTCTTCGGCCACCTTTGAGGCAGCCGCGTCACTCCTTCGGGCCTGCTCCTTAGCTTGAGCAAGTTCGGCCCGAATGTTCTCCATAGCAGCAGCACCGTCTGGGCAAACAGTATATAATTTATCAGAGGAGGGCTTCGACCCCCTTAAATAAAGCGACTGCGGAGAATTTACTTACCTTGCGACTCGTCAAGTCGCCGGTTGACAAGTGCGATGTCCGCATCTGCCATGTCAAGTTGTCGACTTAATTCGGCAAAGTCATTAGTCCGGCTGCCCCTCAAACTATCCACCACCTGCATAGGGACGACGGTATTTATTACTTGAGATTTCGATCCTCGGCACGCTGTCGTTTCTGACAGCCTACCGAGTCCCAGGGGCTACTATCTATACAGGGCGCATTTTTATATGCAAAACTGTTAAAAGACAAAGGGGTGCGTCATTCTCGCATACCTCAAATCCCGCCAGCAAACCCATGGCGGCATTACGCAATCCGCTTTCGGCGGACGAAATCCTTCCAATCACCATACGCATCAACGCACAGTGATATTCTGAAATGGACGCCCTCTCAAGCAGACTCTTCAGTTCTCCCGGCCGGATACTAGTAGGTGCCGAACTCTCTGGCCCCCCCCGGTCTCGGGGATACCCTCCGTGACGACACTTCGGGCTCGCCTGCCTCATCTGGCGGTGCTGCGGACGGAGGCGTATCGCTCTCCATCATCTCCGGAAGAAGGTCCCCCGAAGACGAACTCGTCTGAGAAGGCTGCAGATCCGAACTGCAATATAAATATTTCGGTTACCCACAGAAGCTCAAATGAAGGTATTTCCTTACTAATTAACTTCCTCTTTCATACTCACGGCTCGTTGGAGGGCTGGTCCTTCGGCGATGATTGCGCGCCCGGATTCTCTCCGGACGCCGGACCCCCTGGTGAAGATCTCTTCCCACGCTTAGGGGCTTTGGCCTCCGGATCTTCGGAGGCGGTCCTCTTCTCCCCCTGAGGGGGGGGGATCCTTGGTTCCCCCCTCTTCAGCCGCCCCTTTGGGCGAAATATTAGCTCCTCTATTTTCCCCGTCGCCCCCTTCTATGGGCGCAACCTCCAACATTCTGACCAGCACGGCCTCCAGTGCGGTCTCTAGGAGGGAGGCCGGACATCTTATCAGCCTTGATCGTGCCACCCATTCCTGTAAAGAAAAAGGGGGTCAGGAAGCGAACTTTAGAAAGGCATATAAATAGAATGTCCGAACTCTGAGCTATTTACCTGAGTGTCCGGGCAATCGCGGCTTAGGCCTGCGTCCTTGGCTGAATCCGGACATGCCACCTGCGGTCCGAAGAACAGCTTGTGCATCTCCACGGGTGTCGCACCCATAAAGTGTTGGGGAATACGAGGTCCCTCCGGATTAAATTCCCATAGACGGAGAGGACGGCGTTTGCAGGGGGGAAGATGCCTGATTAGCATAACCTGCATTACCTTGATCAGGTCGATCTCCCTCGCTTGGAGGTCTCGAACTGCCTGCAAGGAGGGCACGCCCTCGGACGGCCCCAGTTGAGCCCCTGGTTGATCCACGACATCGGTTGGTGTGGAGGTCCCGGCGGAATAAGGGCGGCGGCTTTTGCTCGCTGCCTTTGAGCGGTGATGTAGAACCACTCCTCGCTGCCACAGCCCAAGTTCCTCTTGAAGGAACCCTCGGGCCACGGGCATCGACCTTTTGCTTATGGTCGCCCGCCACACTCCGCTTGACGCCCCCCGATCATCTTCGGCTCCACCTTGAAGGTCTTCAGCCATAGGCTGAAGTGGGGAATGACGCGGAGGAAGGCTTCGCAGACGATAATTAATGCGGAGATAAGGAGGATGGACTCCGGAGCCAAGTCGTGAAAGTCCAGCCCATAGTAGAACAGGAGCCCTCTCACAAAGGGATTCGTCGGGAAGCCTAAACCCCGACGGAGGTGGGATACGAAGACGACGTATTCACCGGGCTTGGGGGCGGGCTAGGCCTGCCCTTGGGCAGGCAACCTGTGCGAAACCTCGTAGGCCAGGTACTTGGCCTCACGCAACTTCAATATGTCCTCCGCCGTGACGGAGGAGGGCATCCACCGGCCCTGGAGGTCGGAGCGGACATGGTTGAGGGTCCAAGCGCCGAATCAAGCTCGGGTGTTGGGCGGGAGCGGAGAAGAGATTCGATGCGAGATTGAAGAACAAGGACAGGCCTTGGTCCTCTTATAAAGGGAAGAAATACCAAGGGCCGATCCGTGACCGCTTGGGATTCCCTTCGATAGAGGAGGCGTGGCGACGGAACGGTTGGGTTACCCACGCACGTATTGATGAGGATCCTGAATAAGGGGAACACGACCGCTCGACAAGACGTGCCAAGGAAACCGCCGCTAAACGTCTTTGAGGTGGTATAGTAAAAATGATTCAAAACAAAGGCTTGGTTGCGGCGTGATGTCACGCCGCCTAATACGCCGCAGATTGAGCTAAGTGAACATTTTATCTCTCTACGGTGGAATGTGGAATTTATTTTGCAGAGCCGGACACTATCCTGGTGTTCATGATCTTCTCTGGATTATTCGAGGGAGGAACCCGCCTTGCAATGCCGAACATTATGCGCGCCGGACTTATCGTCATTGAAGACTGGTTCAGGGGCTACTAAGGGAGTCCTGGACTAGGGGGTGTCCGGACAGCCGGACTATCGATATCCGCCGGACTCCAAGACTACGAAGATACAAGATTGAAGACTCCGGCTCGTGTCCGGATGGTACTTTCCTTGGCATGGAAGGCAAGCTTGGCAATACGGATATGTAGATCTCCTACCATTGTAACCGACTCTGTGTAACCCTAGCCCTCTCCGGTGTCTATATAAATCGGAGAGCTTTAGTCCGTAGGACGAACATACATCTCAACAATCATACCATAGGCTAGCTTCTAGGGTTTAGCCTCCTTGATCTCGTGGTAGATCTACTCTTGTACTACCCATATCATCAATATTAATCAAGCAGGACGTAAGGTTTTACCTCCATCGAGAGGGCCCGAACCTGGGTAAAACATTGTGTCCCTTGTCTCCTGTTACCATCTGCCTAGACGCACAGTTCGGGACCCCCTACCCGAGATCCGCCGGTTTTGACACCGACACTAGCAAAAAGATTTAGAAGCGTCCAACCAAGAAACAAAAAATCTCGTAAGTGAGCATTACGCATAATTAACACCGAATAATGCACCACAAGTAGGATGTAATTTCATTGCATAACTATTGACTTTCGTTCTTGCATAGGGAATTACAAACCTTAACACCAATATTGTTACTAAAGCATAATTACTCATCAGCATGACTCACATATCATATCGTCATATCTCAAAACCATTACTAAGTACCAAGTTTATTTTGTCCAATGATCTTTATGAAAGTTTTTGTTATATCCTCCTTGGATATCTATCACTTTGGAACTAATTTCGTATATTGCTTTTGATAAGCTCAACAAATTTAAGTGAAGAACATGAGCATAATATTTATATCTCTCAAAATAATTTAAGTGAAGCAAGAGAGAATTTATTAAAAGTTTCAGTAACTCCAAAATAAATCTAAGTGAAGCATCATAGCATTTCTTCAAAAATAACAAAGCACTCCATGTTCAAAAAGATATAAGTGAAGTACTAGAGAAATTCCATGGCTCTAAATTTTTTTAGTAAAGCATAGGAGCAAGCATAGATAATTTTTTGGCTCTCTCAGCAGGTGTGTCAAGCAAGGATTCAAGACTTAAAACATAAAGCAAAACAAGCAAATACTCATATCATACAAGCGCTCCAAGCAATTTTCATAATATGTGACGAATAAAAATATAGCTCCAAGTAAAATACCGATGATTGTTAGAAGAAAGAGGGGATGCCATTTAGGGGCATCCCCAAGCTTAGTTGCTTGCTACGTCTTGAATATTATCCTGGGGTGCCTCGGGCATCCCCAAGCTTAGCCATTTGCTAATCCTTATTCCTTCATCCATCGTAATCTCACCCGAAACTTGAAAACTTCAATCATGCAAAACTCAACAAAACCTTTGTGAGATCCGTAAGTACTGTTGCAAACCCATTCATATTTTATTTTTCATTATATTTAATATATTCCAACTTTTCTACGGCAAAAACTCTTCAAAGAAAACCACAGAATCATCAAAACAAGCACACAACGCAAAGAAAACGGAATCTCTCAAAAAGAGAACAATATGTAGCAACCTGACTACTTCGAATACTTCTGTAACTCCAAAAATTCTGAAAAATTTGGACAACGTCAGAAATTTGTTTATTAATCTTCTTCAAAAAGAATCAACTCAAAAGCACTCTTTTGTTAAAAATGGAAAATATTTTCGTGAGCGCAAAAGTTTCTGTTTTTCAGCAAGATCAAATCAACTCTCACCCAAAGGCCTTGCTTGGCACAAACACTAATTTAAACCACAAAAACACATCTAATCAGAGGCATAATTGTGTATTTTATTGAAAACGGCAATAAAACCAAAAATCAAAATGATACAAGTTGGGTTAATTCCCAACGAGTGCTATCGTTTTAAGCCCCTAGCTAGGCATCATGCGAAGGATCTAAGTGTTGCCATGTTTATCCTCCAACTCTTCGATCAAACACTTAGAATTTTTCAAGGATTCAGCGTATAAATTCTCAACGCCAATAGTTCTAGGCACAAGATTGAAAAATTCATTTTTTGCAAATAGGGTCTCTTATAACTTCAATAAAATTGGGATGGATACTAATCATCTTAAGATCTCCTTTATCACTACTAGAAGTTGCACCCTATTGTTTTTAGTAACTTGAGTAGTCTTACCAATTTTTACGAGAGTTTTGGTGGAAGCAAAAGCCGTACTTAGATTAGTAAAATTTCTTCCAGTTTATCAATCCTAGACGGGATTTTTTCAGTTCTTTCATGAATTACAATTCCCTTTTCCTTTAACAACTTAAACACTTCTCCTGCTTTTGACCCAACTTTAGAAGCAAAATTTTGCATCTTTTTATCCAGGTTTTCAATATGTTCTTCGGTAAGCATTTTCTTTTCAATAGCATATAGTCTTTCCATAGCATACTCGAAAGTCAAAGTTGTTTCATTGATCATAAGCGGTGGTGAACCCACTAAATTTCCCATATCATTCAAAGCATCCAGAGAGGGACACATCAAGAAATTTCCACCGGTAATCTTATCTAGGACGAATCTGTACCAAGTGGTGATGCCCACATAAAAACAGCAAAGAAGAACAACGGTAGATTGCTTACGGATAGATCTATTATGAGCATTGCAAATCCGATACCAAACATCTTTTAAATTCTCCCCTCCCCTTTATTTAAAGTTAAGAACCTTGTTCTCGGGGGTGTACATAATAGAGGAAGAACTATCCATAACGACAAAAAGTCGTCAACAAGATTGCACTCAAAAACAGATCTGGCAAGAAAACAGCGAACGAAAAAGAGGGCGAATAAAACGACAAATTTTTGTGAAGTGGGGGAGAGAAAAACGAGAGGCAAATGGAAAATAATGTAAATTGCAAGGAGACGAGATTTGTGATTAGGAACCTGGTTGATGTTGATGATGTCTCCCTGGCAACGGCACCAAAATTCCTTTTGATGTTTGCTTGAACTATGTCGGTATTTCCACAAAGAGGAAGGATGATGCATCACAGCAATGGTAGGTATTTCCCTTAGTGATAAGACCAAGGTTATCAAACCAGTAGGAGAACCACACAACACAATATAAACATCTCCTGCACACAAATAACAAATACTCGCAACCCGACGTGTTAAAGGGGTTGTCAATCCCTTTCGGGCAACGGCGCCAGAAATTAGCATGAAGACGGGATAAATTTGTAATAGAATGGATAAATAGATCGCAATTAAAATAAAGTGCAGCAAGGTATCTTTATATTTTTGGTTTAATAGAACTAAAAATAAAAGTAAATAAAATAGATCGCGAAGGCAAATATATTAAGGAAGAGACCTAGGGGCCGTAGGTTTCACTAGTGGCTTCTCTCGAGAAAAATAGCAAAACGGTGGGAAAACAATTACTGTTGGGCAATTGATAGAACTTCAAATAATCATGACGGTATCCAGGCAATGATCATTATATAGGCATCACGTCCAAGATTAGTAGACCGACTCCTGCCTGCATCTACTACTATTAGTCCACACATCGACTTCTATCCAGCATGCATCTAGTGTATTAAGTAGGAGTAATGCAATAAGAACGATGACATGATGTAGACAAGATCTATTTATGTAGAAATAGACCCCGTCTTGTTACCCTTAATAGCAACGATACATAAGTGTCGTTTCCCCTTCTGTCACTCGGATCAAGCGCCGTAAGATCAAACCCATCATAGAGCACCTCTTGCCATTGCAAGATAAATGGATAAAGTTGGCCAAACAAAACCCAAATATCGGAGAAGAAATATGAGGCTATAATCAATCATGCATATAAGAGATCAAAGAAGACACAAATAACTTTCATGGATAAAAACATAGATCTGATCATAAACTCCAAATTCATTGGATCCCAACAAACACACCGCAAAAAGACTTACATCATATGGATCTCCAAGAGATCATTGTATTGAGAATCAAGAGAGAGAGAGGGAGAGAGAGAGAGAGAGAGAGAGAGAGAGTGAGAGAGAGAGAGAGGAAGCCATCTAGCTACTAACTACGGACCCGTAGGTCTACAAAGAACTACTCACGCATCATCGGAGAGGCACCAATGGACATGATGAACCCCTTCACGATGGTGTCTAGATTGGATCTAGTGTTTCTGGAACTTGTGGCGGCTGGAATTGATTTTCGTCGACTCCCCTAGGGTTTCTGGAATATTTGGGTATTTATAGAGCAATGAGGCGGTGCGGGAGGCCACCAAGGTGGGCATAACCCAGGTGCGCCCTGGTGGGTTGTGCCCCCCTCGGGGCACCTCTCTGGTACTTCTTCGGCCCATCTTGGGTCTTCTGGTCCAGAAAAAATCCACAAAAAGTTACACTGCGTTTGGACTCCATTTTCTATTGATTTCCTGCGATGTAAAAAACAAGCAGAAACAACAGCTGGCACTGGGCACTATGTCAATAGGTTAGTACCAAAAAATGATATAAAATGATTGTAGAACATCCAAGAATGATAATATAACAACATGGAACAATCAAAAATTATAGATACGTCGGAGACGTATCAATCCCGTATATGACTGAGGGAGGGCAGCGGGGTTGCCGATGACGGCGGTGCCATGGTTCCCATCGGTAGGAAACCAGCTAGGAGGAGGTCCCCATGGATCCTATCCTGTCGATGGCCAACCGCGCCATCCGTCGTGTGATGCAGCGTGGTAGGCACCAAAGTTGATGCCACGGGTCCGGTCGGTGGTGGAGCCATGGATCCTCGTTGGGCTATAACTATTAGGTATGACCCGCCCAGGAGGGGCCGGGTTATACCTATGGCGGTTCATCAATATGAAGCCCACGAGGATATTGAAGATGGCGGTTCATGGGGCGAAGGCCCAAGGGCGACTTAAGGCCCGTAGGAGTAAACCGCAATATGTGTAAGACTTGTATTGTAAGGCATGTATAGTTAGTCACCTAGCCGGACACGTTGTCTATGAGCCGGCCGGGACTCTCTGAGCCGATGGGCGTCAACCTGTGTATATGAAGGGACGACCCGGCGGTGATTCAGGCTAAGAAACAAGAGATCGAAAGCTAAATCAAGCGTATTCGCTCCCTGGTAATCGAGACATAAGCAATACCACCTCAAACTGGATTAGGCCTTTACCTTCACCGCAAGGGGCCGAACCAGTATAAACTCCTGTGTCCTTTCTCCCGTTTAACCCCTTTAAGCTAACCTAGTTAGGATGGCTCCACGACTAAGTCCTCACACTAGGACATCTGTCGTGACTATTCCACGACAGTTGCCGCCCACCGTGGGGCCAGCGCACGGTGGTTTCGAGTTCTTAAACGGCAGCTTCGAAGGGATCAAGGGATACGCGATGGGCCAGATGACCAAGAATCGTCGCGGCAAGCTCTACATCCACGATGCAGGCTGGGTCCGAGGCCGGCTCAATTGAGTACAGATACTGGGTCCCCTTCGGCCAAATTCACGTTTTCATCAGCAAGATCAGCGAGCCGGGCCTTGAGCCGGACATCTCCACCGACCTCATCGAGATGGCTCAGCATGCATGACCCGCCCCAGCCCAGCCCTTCGTGAAGCGGGCCTTCGTGGGATTCATCCATGGGGCGGAATTTGATGAGGGATCCATGTCTGGCGGTGAGACGGCCATCTACTCTGATGGTGAGTCGTCCATAGGCGAGACTACTTCATTGTACCAATTGCCAGATGGCAGGCTTGGGGCTGTTCCAATGGCGACAGTATTCCGGACCCCTATGAGCCGCCAAACAGGGTCGCAATATTCATGGCCGGGACGCAGCCTGGGCAGAATTCTTCAACTGCAGCGGCAATGATCTCCGGGTCAGCAGCGGTGATGGCAGCCGGGACAGGAGGCCCTGTGCACCCGCCGGCTCAGGTTTTGATAGATCTGCTGGATAAGTTGACAACCTTGTTAACAACAGAGGTTATCCCGGTGAATCAAGCACATCATAATGCAGAAATTACAAAACCGCGTGATGAGGTTACACAAGCCAAGGAAGACATGGCGGCGGAAGATGTTAGGATGGCAGCGGAGCGAGCTGCTCTGGATGCTCAGGCACAACGGATCCAGGCTAATTCCTTTCAGCTCTCGTTGGATCAAAATGCTTGAAATGAAATCATGAGAAGAAGGCACCGGAGGCGAGGAATCTCTTTGGTACGCCTGGAGTTGGGACCAACAACCAGCCGGAGGTAAACCGGGTTGAAGCACCTGGGGCTGGAGCGCCGGCTCAACCATGCACGATGGAGCCACCTCGTCTGAATAATACTCCGCCTGAACATGTGCCAAAACCACCGGGTCATTATTTCAACCCTTTGGATAATATGATCGCTGCGGCAACACGATTGGCGGCTCTCCTAGTGGAGGGTGATTCTCCAGCAGTGGTTGAATCACGGAGGGCTAGGGAGCTTCTTCAAACAGCACTTGTACAGCAGGAGGCATATTCTTACAGTCGAGAGAGGGTTCATTCGACCCCTCGCCCAAGCCAGAGTTATAGTAGACACATGGACTCATCGGCCATTTCAAGCAATGACCAACGCCGTAACCAGCCGCGTGGGCATGATCCGCCGCGTGATGGTGCGCATTATTTGGCCGATCAGGACAAGGCACGTCGCGAAGCTGAGCAGGTGGCTCAGCAGGCGGCTCATCAACATCTTCCGGTTTATCCGACGGCTTCGGTGGAGGCCGGTGTGACCTCTAGAACTACAGGTATACCTTGTTTGGTGCTGGCTCTGCGTAATGAGCGTCTGCCCAAGGACTTCATAGGACCTCGTAAGGTGCCTAACTACACAACTGACTTACCCCCTGAGGCGTGGATTGAGGGTTATGAGATGGCCATGGAACGGTTGGAGGTCAGCGATGCTGCTTGTGCAAAATACTTCACCATGATGCTGGATGGGACGGCTTGTACTTGGTTAAAAGGGATGCCTACTAATTCTATCGGGTCATGGGGAGAGCTAAAGGCCCGGTTTATCCAGAACTTTAAAGATACGTGCAAACAACCCATGTCGATTCTGGATTTGGATGCTTGCGCCCAAGAGGAGGGTGAGTCAACAACCCATTGGGTGCGCCGGGTCAAGGCTATCCTACACTCATCAGACAACATTAATGCCGGCTCAGCAGTTCTGATGTTAGAGAAGAATTTTCGTTTCTTGCCTCTCAAGCAGAAGCTAGGGCGGCTCAAGCGCGATTGCAATGATATGGGACAGCTGATGGCGGCTCTAGCTAAATGTGCTGACTCTGATAGTACCAAGGACCACGAGTCTGATGATGAAAATCCGGGAAAGGGAAAGAAGAGTGGCAACACCAAGGGTCCACAGCATAACCCGGCGAGTCAGTGGGCAACGGTAAGCACAAGGCTGATAGTAATTCAGATTTGTGGCCATTACCAATACACAGAATAATGGTCAGTGTCGTAAGGGGAAGCCACCTCCTCGGACTGGTGGATCAGGTGTCAATCTTGAGCATTTGATGAATCATCCCTGTCCAAAGCATGGCACGAAGGAAAGGCCGTCCACTCACCTTTGGAAAGATTGTCAAATTATGAGTGAACTCAAAAATTCTGATTTTTTCCAAAACAATCGTGGACCGGGCGGCAGCTCAGGTTTCGGTGGTGGCGGTTCTCATGGCCCGGGTTACGGTGTTGGTAGTTCTGGTTCCGGCTTTCAGGGTCACCAAAACCATCAAGCTAATAAGGGTGGTTACAATCAACAATCCGGTCAAGGGGGTCAGCCGCAGCAGCAGTCTGGATAACAAAGTAATCCGAAGCAGTTGAATAGCGGGCAGTACCATGTTCTCACCACAAGTTTATGCAAGCGGGACCAGAAGCTCCACAAGAGGGTTGTGAACGCCGTTGAGCCGGCAGTTCCCCATTACTTGCGATGCTCTGAGTAACCTATTATGTGGAGTCGAGAGGATCACCCGCCCCGGGTTGATAATCCGGGTCACTTGGCTTTGGTGGTGGCGCCCCAAGTTGGTGGATACAAATTCACTAAGGTACTCATGGATGGGGGTGCCAGCATTAATATTTTTTATTATGATACTTTCCGTCGCATGGGGTTGACTGACAAAAATCTTAAACCGTCCAATACTGTTTTCAACAGAGTGGTGCCCGGTAAGTCGGCGTACCTTGTAGGCAAGATTGAGCTGGAAGTAGCCTTTGGGGATGAACATGATTCCAGGGCCAATAAATTAACCTTTGAAGGGTTCAAGATCAGAAGCCCGTACCACACTCTGTTTGGACGGCCGGCTTATGCTAAGTTCATGGCACAACCCTGTTATGTTTATCTGCAGCTCAAGATGCCGGGTTACAAAGGGACCATTACAGTGCATGGGAGTCGGAAGTAGTTTTGGAGTGTGAAGAAGGTGATTCTGCTTATGCTGAGTCTGTCTGTGCAACAGAGGAGTTTAAGTTTTACAAGGACAATGTTGATCCGGGGATATGACATCTCTGTAAAAGCCTACTACAGAGCATGATCCGGTGCTGAAGTTTAAGTCGGCCGATGACACTAAGCTAGTTGACTTTGTTCTTGGCGATTCATCCAAGCAGTTCAGTATCAGTGCTAACCTAGATCAAAAATAGGAAAGCGCGCTCATCGAGTTCATCCGTGAGAACCGGGACATCTTTGCATGGAAACCGTCTGACATGCCGGGTGTACCAAGGAAACTTGCTAAGCACACTCTTAATATTGACCAAAGTTTAAGCCGGTCAAGCAATTCCTTCGTCTTTTCAATGAGGAATGGCGTAAGGCCATTGGTGAAGAAGTGGCCTGGCTCTTGGGGGCTGGGTTCATTATTGAAGTCTTTCATACTGAGTGGTTGGCTAATCCGGTGCTGGTGCTTAAGAAGAACGGCACTTGGCGTTTGCGTGTGGACTACACGGATTTAAAAAAGGCTTGCACGGTTGATCCCTTTGCTCTCCCTCATATTGATCAAATCATTGATGCTACGGCAGGTTGTGAGCATTTGAGTTTTTTGGATGCTTATTCTGGTTGTCATCAAATCAAGATGGCAGTTAAGGACCAGGAGAAGACAACTTTTATCACTCCCTTTGGAGCCCTCTGCTATGTGTCTATGCCTTTTGGGCTCAAGAGTGTCCAGGCGACTTACCAACTATGTGTGCAGAACTGTCTTCACGGTCAGATTGGGCGCAATGTTCATGCTTATGTGGACGATATTGTGGTGAAATCTAGAGAGAAGGAAACCTTGATAGATGATTTGAAGGAGATCTTCAACAATCTCCGGGTCTACAAGATGATGCTTAACCCGGCCAAGTGCGTTTTTGGTGTACCAGCTGGCAAGCTTTTAGGTTTTCTGGTTTCTAACAGAGGCATTGAGGCTAACCCGGAGAAGATCAAGGCCATTACCTCCCTGGCAAAGCCGGCGTGTATCAATGATGTTCAACGCATGGTGGGTCGTATTGCTGCCTTAAGCCGGTTCATAAGTGTAGGATCGGAAGTATGTCTAGAGGGGGGGTGATTAGACTACTTGACAATTTAAAAGTTTAGCCTTTTGATTAAGACAGGTTTTTGGCAAGTTCACAATGATGTTTAAGTCAAGTATCACCCTACACATGCAATTCTAGAGTTATGGCAGCGGAAAGTAAATTGCACATGTAGTAAATAGAGGAGGAGAAGAGCAAACGCAGTTTGGAGACACGGAGATTTTTCTCGTGGTTCCGATAGGTGGTGCTATCGTCAATCCACGTTGATGGAGACTTCAACCCACGGAGGGTAACGGCTGCGAGAGTCCACGGAGGGCTCCACCCACGAAGGGTCCACGAAGAAGCAACCTTGTCTATGCCATCATGGCTTACGCCCACGGAGGACTAGCCTTACTCGGGGTAGATCTTCACGAAGTAGGCGATCTCCTTGCCCTTACAAACTTCTTGGTTCAACTCCACATCTTGACGGAGGCTCCCAAGCGACACCTAACCAATCTAGGAGGCACCACCTCCAAAAGGTAATAGATGGTGTTGGTGATGATGAACTCCTTGCTCTTGTGCTTCAAATGATAATCTCCCCAATACTCAACTCTCCTCACCGATTTGGCTGTGGTGGAGGAAAGGATTGAGTGGAAAGCAACTTGGGAAGGCTAGAAATCAAGTTTCATATGGTGGGAGTGGAGCAACTTGATCTCAACACAAGGGTAGGTAGTTTTCTTCTCGAAATGTAAGGTAGGAGTGGTAGTTCTTTCGATGGCTCTCTCCACGAATGAAGAGGAGGTGGAGGGTATTTATAGCCTCCACACAAAATCCAACTGTTACACATTTGACCAATCTCGGTCGGATCGAAGTTGACAACTCGGTGAGACCGAAAGTTCAAATCTTGTGAGCGTTGGGATTTTCGTGGGACCGAAAATACAATCTCGGTTAGTCCGATTCTTCCAAAGACTAGGGTTTGCCATTCTCGGTGGGACCGACTTTATCATCTCGGTGACACCGATTTGATTCTGAAGGTTCTGAAGGTTGGCAACACTAGTTTCGGTGAGACCGAGTTTGGAATCGGAAAATCCGAAATTACTAGGGTTTGGGTATATGGCTGAGGTGGTTCATCTCGGTGTGACTGAGTTTATGGAATCGGTGGGACCGAGATTACTTATGAGTATATGTTGGAATGAAAGATTGCTGATAGTTTGGGAGATAGATCATTAAGCACTTTGAGCAACCAGATCATTATCATAACCTCACCCCCTTTTAATAGTATTGGCTTTCCTATGGACTCAATGTGATCTTGGATCACTAAACCAAAAATAGAGTCTTGAGCTTTTGCCAATGCTTTCCTTAGCATTTTGAGGGGTCCACATCATCAGTCATTGCCATACCCATATCACTTGAACTTTCGAAATATTCTCAAGAAACAATTAGTTCAATGATATATATGTTGTTATTAATTACCAAAACCACCCGGGGATTAGTTGCACTTTCAATCTCCCCCTTTTTGGTAATTGATGACAACATATAGATCAAAGCTTCGACAAATGATATAATCAATGAATGATATCGTCGCTTTGAGAAGTATGTGATAAGCAAGAGCTCCCCCTAAATTTGTGCATTCTTTAAGATTTGCGTTTGAATGCAAATGCACAATCGATTAGGATCATGGGTCACTCTTCCATGTCACATACATCTTGGTGGAGCGCTCAAAATGATAAGAATGAATAGCATGCACCCAATCACCAAGACATGAGTAAATGATCATACAAGATATGAATAGAATAAGATAAGCATTAAGCACACATTAAGCATAGTATGATCAAGCACTCATCAAAGTAGAGTAAACGAAGTATCAAACACACGAAATGTCTCGGAAAACTCAAAAGTATCTCAAGGAAAACCGCAAACGAAAGATCAAAAGCGAGCACTCTCTCTCTCGAAGTCCTATGATCTATACAATTTCTCCCCCTTTGGCAACAAGTTACCAAAAAGTTCGAAAGGTATAGAGCTAATCGTCACTAGGGACTCTTTGGCGGCTCTGTCAGGTCGATGGAGTGGAGATAGCTGCATCTGCAAAGGCTTCTTTGAAGTCTGTGGAGCTGGAGGAGTGGACTTTGGAGCTGGAGCTGGAACCGATGGAGCTGTGGGAGGTGCTTGGCGATAGCCAGGGTCATCCTTTGGAATAGCAGCTGATCTGGGCTTTGTGGGGACCGGAGCAGGCTGCTCATAGTCATCCTCGACAAGGTCATCCTGCATCTCCTTCATGAGCTCTGCCTTCTCCCTCTTGGCTTCCTCGATGTCCGCCTCAAGCTTGTTGACGGTGACTGCACTTGATCGACTTGACATCGAGCATGGAACTTGTCTTCAACTATCCTCTCAAGACTCTCCCGAGACGCACTATCTGGCCAGGCGAGTTCAATCCTCTGGGTAGCTTCAAGAAGCTGTTCTCCAACGCTCTTGGTTTTTTCTTCTGCTGCTGCTTCCTTCTCAGCTTTAGCTTGTTTGGCAGCTTCAGACTTAGCTTGTCCTTCAACAGATGTGGGATCATCCTCAGTCATCACAACTTCATTATCCTCATGTTCAGGCTGCAGTGGCAAGTGGGGTCTATCCAACAAGTAGGTGTCCGTGCCAAACTTGGCATTGATGAGCATCTGAATGTGCGGAGCAAACCCACATGACCTCTTCTGGTCTGCTGCTGTCCTCTTGATAGTCTCAACTATCAGGTCCATCACCTTGAAAGGTGCCTTCTGATCTAGAATATGCAGCATGTTGATAGAATATCCTCTTATCATGCGATGGTCTCCTGACTTGGGCATCAAAGTATGCCTCAGAATAGTGTTAGTGGTTGGGAGACCTGCCTGAAGATGATATACTGATCCAAGCTTCCATAGCTCTACATCCTTGGCTGGTACCTCATTGTACATGTTCCTCATTGACTCATGGTTTTTCTTTGGAATTCCATAGACATCTACATCATCATCTCTTGATACTGGAGCATTCAGTAGTGCTCTCCACTCTTCAACTGTTGAAGAGAATCTCTAGCCTTCAGTCATCCATACAATTCTGCCATCTGGATAGAAGTGTGCTGTGGCATAGAACTGCATGATCATCTCGTCATTCCAAGCAGTCAGCTTCTGACCAACAAACTCTGCAACTCCACATGCAGTGAAGCTCTCATGCACATGTGGGAAGTAGTCTCTGTGCTCTTCACTATCAATATATTTCCAGTCAACATATCTGGTGTCAGCAACAATGGGCTTCTTGTCTATAAGCACTGTCTCATAGAAATCTTGTTGCTCTCTGGTGTGGAATCTTGGGTCAACAGCTGTCCTTCTCCTGGTGGCATATGGATCAACTTGCCTCCATAGCCTGAGACCTTTGTCCTTCCTTTCCTTCATATTTTCAGCTCGAGGATGAGCATCATTGTGGATGGCAGTTTACATGCGAGTTTGACAATACATGTGCCTCTTCATCGACTCATTTGGTGGCACATTGTCCTTCTTCTTCTCAAGCAGGAATGCTTCTCACAGTTTTCTTTGGCTTGGTAGCAGGCTTGGCTTGAGCTGCCTTTCTTTGGAGTGATGGCTTAGATTTGGTAGGTGCTCTGCCTCGATGGCATCTCCCATCAACTTAGGCTTCGAGGAGGTGGGGTGCTTCCTCATCGGAATCATCATCACTTCATCATGTACTATCCTCTTCCTCTTGGAAGTTTTCTTTACCTTGCTGGAGGTTTCTTCTTCCATGCTCAGCTTCTTAGCAACTGTGGACTTCTTCACTTTGCTGGTGCCTTTCTTGGTGTGTTGCCCTTGATAGTCTTTGGCAACCACTTTCCTCTTAGGTTTGGAAGTGATCTCTTCCTCAGCAACAAAGTCAGAATCCTCTTCATCAGAATTCCTCTTCTTCCTGGCCCTGGTGGCAGCAGGAGGCAAACCACTTGGGGTGCTCCTCTCACCATCATCAGAAAAACTGCTTGCTTCAGGACTAGTGCCTGCCTCTGGAATCTCAACTGGTGATTCAGACCTGTTCTGGCTGTCACTTGCATCAGACATGACTGACAACCTGTGAATAGAATAGGTATAGGCAGCATAGAAGAGTTATCACAAACTGCAGAAGTTTTGCAAAAAGAATGAGTTCAAATTTCAGTTTTAAGTTTTCACAGAATGCATTTCGGTCTGACCGAGTCTAAAATTCGGTGAATCCGAAGTGTCTTAACAGAACCATTCACACCACTTTCGGTTGGACCGAAATGGGGTTCGGTCTAGCCGAGAACACTAGGGTTTCACTAAATCCTCATTTCGGTCTTACCGATTTGCACAACTTCGGTTGGACCGAAAAGTGCTGATGCAATGGCGGAAGCCAAATCGGTCATCGAGAATGTAGAATCGGTCACACCGAGATGTGTTCAGTGAAACCTAACCTAAAATTTTTACTCGAATTTCGTTCTAGGAACAAATCTGCTGGATAGGAAGATTTCAAACGTGGCAAGAAGCTAGGCAAAACCTAGCGTGCATTGAATCAGAGGTTGAAGCACGAGAGGGATCGAAACTCACCCTAACTCGGTGGAGTTTCTCCACGGCGGCAACGGCGCGATGAGATTGACCGTTGACGGCGACGGAGACCAGCGAGGGCGCGAAAGCGACGGCGGAGACGATCCGGAGACCACGGCGACGGCAGCTTAGGGTTTGGGGGCGAGGCGTTTGAAGAAAGAATCAACGCGCGCTGCCCTCAGGTATATATACCCTTTGGCTGTCGGTGGGACCGAGTTGTAAAACTCGGTGGCACCGAGATGGTTAACTGCAAGCAGTTACTCACTTCGGTCACGCCGAAATTTGCAACTCGGTTTCACCGAGGTGAAAACCTAGATCAATCCAAGTGATTTCGGTCTGTCCGATTTGAGTATATTGGTTTGACCGAAAATACTTAGAAGGTTTTGGAATTTAAGCTTTTGACGGATCGGTGGCTCCGAGTGCTCCTCACTCGGTCTGTCCAAAAAGACTTGTCCAAAGTTTGTGATATAAGCATGAATAGAGTTTGAGACAAGAAAGCATAGATAGCTAGGGAGGAACTTAGGCATTCTTGTCCATCCATTTGGTCAAAAAGAAAAATCCAAAAGACCAAAGCAACAAATGGATGTCCTTGAATGGATAAAATTATGCATCCAACATGCTCACACAATAAAATAGCAAATGAAATATGTGTCAAACATGCACAAACAAAACTCTAGCTACTATCACACAATTTGGCGATGACTAGGTCATCTATATATGAGTATATTGACTTAGGAGTCAAATGAGAACATTTGATCATAGGTCATACTCATCGTTTAAGCACAAGTGGGGTTACCACTTTTACATAAAGCATTAATGTGTTCACATCATTTGAAGATGCTTTAGCTCATTTCTTTAGAGCAAAGCTCCCCCTTGATGTGAGAACCCCTTTTAAAGGGTCAAACTAACCTTGGGTTGTCGTAGAAGACTTCATGTAGATGTTGAAGATGTGGATGCTCAATGTTGATGAAGATCATCAAGAGTTGGGAGCAATCCTTTGGATTCGGCACTTTCAATACCTACATGGGTTAGTCCCACAAGGAACAAACAAGGATATCCATGGACATAGATTGAAGTACATAATAGATGATGTCCATGAAAGCAATGATTACCTTGTCCTTGACTTACCAACAAGAGGGTTTGTGACTCCATGAACTAGTGCAAGATGTGGAAGTTGATTGCACAAGTTCTTGCCAAAATGAATGTGAGTGAAGTATGTTGGCGGAGTCACCCTCAAGAACTCTCTAGTTCTTCTTCTTGGGATCCACATCATCTTGATGGGAATCCTTGGGGTAGTAGTTGAGCTTGTCAAGTAGAACTTGAAGTTTCCTTGGGAACCCACTTGACCATGGCCTTGGGTGCTTCAATAAATGCATCAATCTCCTCTTGAAGCTTGTCCTTGCCTTTTAGCTTGTGGTCTTGTGGTGGAAGGTCATCTTGAGCTTGTTCCACATTGGAAGAAGTAGGATCATACTTCTCCTTTTGAGAAACAAACTTTGGAGTGGGATATTGACCTTCTTCCCATTCAACACCCTCGGCGTTGAACTTTCGCTCAAAACCAATTCCTTGATTCTTCCGGTGCCTCCCTTGCTTGCGAACAATTTCCTCAAAGTTCTTGCTTCCGGCAAGGCTCTTGTAGACACCTTTCTCTATAATCCCTTTCAATAAACTATTTTCTTGCTCAAGTGTAACTTGGCTTGAAACATTGTTAGTGGAATCAAGAGAATTACTAGAAGTAACAATATTAGATTTAGCATGATTATTGTTACTACTAGATGAAGAATTTTTCTTATGCTTGTCATGCTTAGTTTTAATAGGTGGCAAGAAATTAGACAAGAGAAGTCGTTTGGCAAGATATGAAGAACTCTTCTTTCGAAGATCGTCATTGATAGCCTTTAGGAACTCATGTTCTTGCTCTAGATTGAGCTTCTCGAAGCGTAGCTTCTCATGAGATCTTAGGAGCTCTCTATGATCTTCTTGAGTTGTTTCATGAGCTAACTTAAGAGTGTTTAGTTCTTTAGTTAGGCGCTCAATCTCCTTCATAGCATTGTCATTCGACTCTTCTCGACTATAAAGACTACTAGCATGTTCATCATTACTAGGCTCACTAGATTTATCATGTAAAAGCTCATCTTCACCAAGCAAGTCATCCTCATCACTATCAAAGTCAATGAATTCAGGGTGTGATACCTTGGGGCCTTTTGCCATGAAGCATCTTCCAATTCCCTCATTTGGTGAATCAAGTATGTCATAGGAGTTGAAGTTGGAGGATACGAGAGCAAGACCGCAACACCTTCATCTTGATCAGATTCGGAGTTGGAGTGATAGCTTCTTCGGAGTGATTGTCGGAGTCGGAGCCGGAGACCCATTCACCAACATGAGCTTGATGTTTTCTTCTTGTATAGCTCCTTGATGACTTGTCTTTCCTTTCCGAATCCTTGCTTCTCCGAGAGGATCTTCGTTCATAACGATCATCTCTACTCCTTCTCTCTTCCGAGGCGACTCTTCTCTTGAGCTTCTTCTTCTTGGAGATTCTTCTCTTCTCTTGTGGGGATTCGAACACTCATTTGAGTAGTGTCCGGTCTTCCACAATTGTAGCAGATTTCGATCACGGCTAGAAGATCTCTTTTCATCATATGATCTAGACTTTGAGCTTCTTTCCTTGCTTCTACTCTTGTAGAATTTGTTGAAGTTCTTCACCATTAGGCTTATCTCTTCATTGGAAACTAGCTTGTCACTTGAGGTTGTGGGAGCTTCAACTGTAGCTTTGTAAGCACCACTTGACTTGTTGTGAAGCTCTTCCTTATCTTTAAGTGTCATCTCATGAGCAACAATCCTTCCAATGACTTCGTAGGCTTGAGATCCTTGTAGTTTGGCATCATTTGGATCAAAGTGCACACGGTGTCATACTTTCCATCCAAAGCTCGAGAATCTTCTTGATGATGAATCGGTCGGTCATTTCTTCGCTTCCTAAGCGGCAATCTCATTTGTGATGAGAGCAAGCCTAGAGTACATTTCAGCGACTCCTTCACCTTCCTTCATCTTGAACTTGTCAAGTCGACCTTGAAGAACATCTAGCTTTGATTCCTTCACGGACTCGGTACCTTCGTGCCTTTCGACCAAAGTATCCCAAATCTCTTTTGCATTCTCAAGGCGGCTGATCTTGTTGAACTCCTCGGGACACAAAGCATTGAAGAGAATGTCACAAGCTTGAGCATTGTTCGTAACATCCGCAACTCATCCGCTGTAGCCCGCGATCCGGAACTTTTCCTTCCTCGAAGAACTCACCTTGCAAGCCAACACAAATAATGCCCCATGCGGGGGTTATGTCCAAGAATATGCATTTTCATTTTGTGCTTCCAACTAGCAAAATTTGAACCATCAAAGTAAGGACCTCTACAAAAATTACCCTCACTAGACGCCATACTCTCCTAGGTTGTGAAACCAAGCTTATGGAGTCCAATGCAATGGAAACCAATCCAATGGAGACCAAAGCTCTGATACCACTTGTAGGATCGGAAGTATGTCTAGAGGGGGGGTGATTAGACTACTTGACAATTTAAAAGTTTAGCCTTTTGATTAAGACAGGTTTTTGGCAAGTTCACAATGATGTTTAAGTCAAGTATCACCCTACACATGCAATTCTAGAGTTATGGCAGCGGAAAGTAAATTGCACATGTAGTAAATAGAGGAGGAGAAGAGCAAACGCAGTTTGGAGACACGGAGATTTTTCTCGTGGTTCCGATAGGTGGTGCTATCGTCAATCCACGTTGATGGAGACTTCAACCCACGGAGGGTAACGGCTGCGAGAGTCCACGGAGGGCTCCACCCACGAAGGGTCCACGAAGAAGCAACCTTGTCTATGCCATCATGGCTTACGCCCACGGAGGACTAGCCTTACTCGGGGTAGATCTTCATGAAGTAGGCGATCTCCTTGCCCTTACAAACTTCTTGGTTCAACTCCACATCTTGACGGAGGCTCCCAAGCGACACCTAACCAATCTAGGAGGCACCACCCTCCAAAAGGTAATAGATGGTGTTGGTGATGATGAACTCCTTGCTCTTGTGCTTCAAATGATAATCTCCCCAATACTCAACTCTCCTCACTGATTTGGCTGTGGTGGAGGAAAGGATTGAGTGGAAAGCAACTTGGGAAGGCTAGAAATCAAGTTTCATATGGTGGGAGTGGAGCAACTTGATCTCAACACAAGGGTAGGTAGTTTTCTTCTCGAAATGTAAGGTAGGAGTGGTAGTTCTTTCGATGGCTCTCTCCACGAATGAAGAGGAGGTGGAGGGTATTTATAGCCTCCACATAAAATCCAACCGTTACACACATTTGACCAATCTCGGCGGACCGAAGTTGACAACTCGGTGAGACCGAAAGTTCAAATCTTGTGAGCGTTGGGATTTTCGTGGGACCGAAAATACAATCTCGGTTAGTCCGATTCTTCCAAAGACTAGGGTTTGCCATTCTTGGTGGGACCGACTTTATCATCTCGGTGACACCGATTTGATTCTGAAGGTTCTGAAGGTTGGCAACACTAGTTTCGTGAGACCGAGTTTGGAATCGGAAAATCCAAATTACTAGGGTTTGGGTATATGGCTGAGGTGGTTCATCTTGGTGTGACTGAGTTTATGGAATCGGTGGGACCGAGATTACTTATGAGTATATGTTGGAATGAAAGATTGCTGATAGTTTGGGAGATGGATCATTAAGCACTTTGAGCAACCAGATCATTATCATAACCTCACCCCCTTTTAATAGTATTGGCTTTCCTATGGACTCAATGTGATCTTGGATCACTAAACCAAAAATAGAGTCTTGAGCTTTTGCCAATGCTTTCCTTAGCATTTTGAGGGGTCCACATCATCAGTCATTGCCATACCCATATCACTGAACTTTCTGAAATATTCTCAAGAAACAATTAGTTCAATGATATATATGTTGTTATTAATTACCAAAACCACCCGGGGATTAGTTGCACTTTCAATAAGCCGGTTGGTGAGAAGGCCATACCACCGGAGCAGATGATGAAGAAAACAGACATCTTCGTCTGGAGTGATGCTGCTAATTACGCATTTGAAGCTTTGAAGAAACAGCTAGTTGAGCCGCCAGTTCTTGCTGCTCCTATTGATAAGGAGCCATTGTTATTATACGTGGTTGCTAACGCCCAGGCTGTCAGTTTAGCTGTTGTGGTGGAGCGGAAGGAAGTAGGCAAGGAATATCCGATTCAATGGCCGATTTACTATATCAGTGAAGTACTCATTGAGTCAAAACAGAGGTATCCGCATTGGCAGAAGCTTGTATATGGGGTGTTCATGGCCAGTCGGAAGCTTAAGCAATATTTTTTGGGCCATCCTATCACTGTAGTCAGTTCTGCTCCCTTAGGGGATATTATCCAAAACAGAGAAGCTACAGGTCGAGTCACCAAGTGCGCCATTGAGCTTGGTCCCCATGGTTTAAAGTATATGCCTCGCACGGCCATCAAATCTCAAGCACTTGTGGATTTCATCAATGACTGGACAGAACTGTAGATGCCTGAAGAGAAGCCAGATAACACATATTGGACTATTCATTTTGATGGGTCCAGGCAATTGGAGGGCTCGGGGCCTGGAGTTGTCTTAGCTTCCCCTCGAGGTGACCAGTTTTGTTATGTTTTAGGATTGATGTTTCCCTGTACTAACAATGCAGCTGAGTATGAAGCCTTGCTCCATGGTCTTCGGATGGCTAAGGAGATGAACTTAAGCCGGGTGAGATGTTTCAGCGAATCAGACTTGGTGGCTCAGCAAGTTTTGGGCAAATGGGATTCCAAGGATCCACTCATGGCGGCTTATCTCCGCGAAGTTGATGCTATTGCCGGACACTTCAAGGGTTATCAAGTGGAATACATTGATTGCAGGAAAAATGAGACGGCTGATGCCTTAAGCCGGTTGGGGTCTCAGCATAAGCCGGTGCCACCTAACACTTTCTTGGATATTCTGCATAACCATTCTATCAAATTGCCTACGGAGGAAGATCTGGCTATTCCTGAGCCGGAAGCACAGTTGGTGGCGGCTCTTCACGCTATCCCTGAGTGGACAGTCCCATATTTGGCTTATATGACCCGGGGCGAGTTACCTGAGGATGAAACTTTGGCTAGGCAGATAACCCGATAGTCTAAGTCAATGACAATTGTCAATGGCGAGTTACACCATTGCAGTGTCAGTGGGGCGTTTCTGCATTGCGTCTCTCCTGAGGAGGGCCATGAGATTCTTTGTGAGATTCATGAAGGAGATTGTGGTCATCACGCCGGTTCAAAGTCTCTTGTGGCTAAGGCTTTTCGTCATGGATTTTATTAGCTGACGGCTCATGCTGATGCAGAGGATTTGCTCAGTAAATGTGATGGTTGTCAGAAATTTTCACGGCGAGCTCACATGCCGGCTCAAGAGTTGAGGATGATTCCAATTACTTGGCCGTTTGCAGTGTGGGGGCTTGATATGGTTGGGCCTTTTAAAAGATCTAAAGATAAAAAGACCCACATTTTGGTGGCGGTTGACAAATTCACAAAGTGGGTTGAAGCAGAGTCGGTCAGCAAGTGTGACGCGGCAACGGCGCTTCAATTCATCAAAAAGGTGATTTTCCGTTTTGGTTTTCCGCACAGCATTATAACTGATAATGGCACTATTCTGTCCAAGGGTGCTATGAAAGAATTTTGTTAACGTGAGCATATTCGACTTGATGTGTCGTCAGTGGCTCACCCTTAGTCCAATGGTCAAGCCGAAAGAGCCAATCAAGAAATTTTGAGAGGCACCAAGCCACGGCTTATGGTTCCGTTGCAGAGGATGCCGAGTTGTTGGGTGGAGGAGTTACCTTCAGTGCTATAGAGTATCAATACTACCCCCAACAGATCTATGAGTTACATGCCTTTTTTCTTGGTTTACGGAGCAGAGACGATTCTCCCTAGTGACATCCATCATGACTCGCTCCGCGTGGCGGCTTATGTTGAGCCTGATAATGAAAGAGAACGTCAGGATGCACTTGACCTATTAGATGAGGAGTGTGTCCTTGCGGCGGCTTGTTCGGCGATTTACCATCAAGATCTACACCACTATCATAGCCGCCGGGTTAAGACCAGAACCTTTCAAGAAGGTGACTTGGTGCTCCGGCTCATCCAAGATCAAACTGACATGCACAAGTTATCTCCACCTTGGGAAGAACCCTTTGTGGTCAGCAAGAATTTGAATAATGGGTCATATTATCGATGTTCAAGACCACAAGGACTCACGTCAGTCGGAGGAGGAGACCCGCCGGCCGTGGAATATTGCTCATCTTCGGCCTTACTACACTTGAGCCGCCGTCTCTTATGATGTACATATTTTGATAATGTATATATTATGATGATTATAATAAAGCCGATATCCCTGATAAAGCAGGGCCTCTGTCGTTTCATTTCCACGAATAATGAGTCTTTTTCATCATAATTTCAAAGGTCATTTGGGGGCTTCCTGCTCGTATTCGAAGCATAGCTGTCGTTACCCTCTTGATCGGCGCAATGCCAAACCTTATGGTCACTAGGGGGCTTCTTGATCGTATTCGAATCATAGCTGTTGTTACCCTCTTGATCGGTGCAATGCCAAACCTTAGGGTCACTAGGGGGCTTCCTGATCGTATTCGAATCATAGCAGTCGTTACCCTACTGATCGGCCCAAGGCCACAAACCACCTGTGGGCTTCCTGCTCGTGTTCGAAGCATAGCTATGAAATAACCCTTTTGGTCTGGCTTCCTGCTCGTATTCGAAGCATAGCCTCGTTTTCTCGTTTTGCTTTGTTTTTTGAACATTTTTTCGGTTCATCTTGATACCATCTTGACATATGGTTTAAAGTGATTCAGGCCATGTAGCCTCAATTCTCACAGCTCATATTTGAAGCATACCCATGGTTTCTGTTAACCCGGCCTGGACGATAAGTTGCCAGGATATGATGATATTAAATACTTAGAAGCATTTGTTTCTAAGCTTTGGGTTGTCACCCATACTGCACAGGTAAACCGGTAGTACAATTCAATATCACAGGTATGCTATTTTTTGTTATGCTTATATCTAATTATGATTAAACCGGCCCCATCTCAGAAGCATTCGGTGGTTGTATATGGGATGTTATGACCCGCCCTGTGGTAAACCGCCAGGGCTCTTGTGATTTACTTGTGTGCAGGGTAATCCTAAGTTTCATCTGCACAAATCAACGTCATGATAAGTATAAAGGATAAATATCAAGTGGCGGCTCAAACAACGTTGGCAAAAACATAAACGTGCATGATGGCACGATAGAGCAAAGTTTTTGCGCCTATTACATGACTCAAGGAGCCAAAATGATTAAGTGTTTTTCAGAAGATCAAATATATGAACCGCCCAGCGGATCAATCTTCTTGGCTCTGATGGCCTGAAGCTTCTGGATCAACCTTCTCCGCGTCTTTGTCCTCCTTTGCTGCTTGGAAGGTTGGTGATGACCATTCAATGCCATTCAAGGCTTGGAATTCAGCTTCATCATGAATAAGCTCGGACGGGTCAACTTCAGGAGCAAAAGTGTGCTTACGGATTGGAGGAATTAGATCCATCACTTTATAAGCCGGCGTCAGCAGCTTCCGATTTTTCATGTCATAAGCCGGTTGATATCTTGAAAGATCCGTTTCATTAGCAATCAGGTTAGCAAGGGGACGTATTTCCTTCACACGGGCGGTGAAGTCCTGGCTCAAGGTAGATATATCGGCCGAGTCTAGCTCTACTAGCCATGCTTTGGCCTGGCTCAAGGCCGTCATAGCACCGGCTCTTGCGGATGATTGCTTCATCTCATTAAACCTCTCAAGAAGAACAGAAAGCTTCCTCAAGACCTCAATCAAGAGAGTAAGTGCTTGATTAGTCGGAGAAATTGTGGCCAGTGCACGCTAAGTCCCCGTATAGAGCTGCTCAACAAGTGTATAAACGGCCTTCAGCTTCACAAGCATATCTTGGTTGAGATTGGTGCTCATGGGACCTAAATATTAATCATGGATGGGTTAGAGGTGGTTTATATCCTCAAGGAAGAAATTCAAAATCGATACTAGCGAGGCGACTTACTAAAGATAGCAGAAACCATCTGAGACACATGGCGTTTTAAGCCGGTAAGTTCAGTGGCCGCCTCCTGAAGAGCCGCCTCTTCCTTCTCAGCCCGTTGTGTCAAGGCGATCTTCTCTTCAGCCTAAGCGCTTCTTTCAACTTCAAAACTGCTTTCGGTTTCTCCGTTTCAGCCACGCTAAATTGGAATTTTGAGCCGCCTACGGGTCTCCGTTTTTCTTGCTGCTCGGCCGAGTTTTCACATCGATTAATTGTGCTTCAAATTGAGCGGTGGTGGCCTGTACATACACCAGTTCAAAATCATGATCATATTTGGATTGTAGATATGAAGTCCCAAGCCTGTTGCAAGCAACAACACTTGGCACTTGGGGGCTCGCCACCGGAAAAATTACTCATGCAATGGTTCATGTGATAAGTCCCAAGCACTTTGCAAGCAAAAACCCTTGGCACTTGGGGTCTAATGCATATTGCTTGTCTTTTTATTACTTTATGATGACCCGGATGTGCCGCAAACGGTCACAGCCGGTTCATGAGGGCTACACAAGTAAGTTCTGCTTTCTACACAAGGACACAAAGGACCGGCTCATTCATGCTGATTAAACCGGCCCTTGGGGGCTACAGATTTAGTGTTGATCATTACAGATCTGTTTTAACCCAGGTGGTGTAAAACGGATTATGAAGAGTTCTATCAAAGGGTATTATTTATGCTCATGGTTAATCTAAGTCTATAGCATATTCAATTCCAGCATAAACAGTAGACTTGGGGGCTGGCAGGATGTGTATCACTTAATAAAAAAGGAGTACATACCTCAAATTCTTGGTGCATCTGCTTCACCATTTCAACTTCAGGATCGCGGCTGGTGTGCACTTGACTGAGATAGCCAGAATATACTTCACCAATGCTCAATTGGGAGTAGTTGGCAACATGAAATCTCACTTTTCGCCGCTCAATGTATTCTTCCTTGGCAGAGTGCTTTGCCAAGACAGTAGGCCTTCCCGGCTCTCTAAAGCCGGTGTTAGTAATCACCACATCATCATCATGTGTTTCAGGCATTTTAAATGGACTTGATGCTTCATCGTTCAAAGGATCATCCTTTTCTTGATCAATAGAAGGGTCAGGAGTCACTGGTGGAACGTCAAGAACCGGCTCTGATGGTTGAGGAATGGAGGCTCGAACCTTGGGATTTGTTGCTCTAGTTCATTGACTTTGGGATCTTCACCCGGCTTATTCACCCTTGCCTTTTTGCTGGGCTTGGCTTTTCCACTACATGGGTTATGAGAGGTCACTGTAAATATAAAGGAACATAAGAGGTAAAGCATAAGTATTTATTATTACCCAAGAGCAGTTTTGAAAGCCGACAGCTGGGACTGTGATGAGTCGCCGGAAGAGGAGCGAGAAGTCTCCTGATAATTTGAATCGAAAGAATCAAGTGGCTGGCGAATGAGACCCGCCAAAGGATAAAAAGAGTTCAAATTTGGGATGACCTTGTTTTGAAGTTTCCTTGGAGTGCTCGGTAAGCCGAAAGATAATTCTTCACCTCCGCTGGTCCGAGTCTGTCGCCGGCTCTCGTGCTGTTGTTGCTTCAAAAGAAAGTGAGGATCCAGATTAGCTAAGGGGTGTGAAAAGCTTACTTTCCGGGTTACTCTTCGAGTTTTATGTCTTGGCAAAGGCTCGGAGTCGGAGAAGATGATAGTTACCTCTTCCTCGATTGCTTGACCGGTTCCCGTGCCATCCTAATGATAATCAATGTCAATAAGGTAGTTGAAAAAGGAGCCAAGAAAATCAAGAGCTACCTTCGACTCAGAGTTGTCGGCTAGTTCAAACAGCTCGGAAGAACTGGATTTCTTCCCCTTTTTCTCAGCGTTTTTCTTGGCGGCGTTCTTGGGAGCCCTGGACTTTTCGGCAGCTTCATGCTCATATTTCTTCTTCCAAAAATCATCGTCGGCCTGTGAAAGTCATCAAAGTTGAGTTAACAGAGTATCTAAGGATGACGGCAAAGGTAAGTAATTTGAAAGACTCACTTTTGGTGGCGCGTTAGATGTGAAGAATGGGTCTAGGCCCACTTTGCTATAGTCTGTCGGGTCTTCGTTTAGAAGAGACTTCGTCATTTCATTGATGGTGTCGTCAGTTAAACGCACGGAGCTGTGGCACAGTGGATCCTTTTTACGACCCATGTAAGTAGACATTAAGCTGGTTCGGCGACTCGGTGGTATGCAACCCAAAGATCGAACCAAGTCGATACTAGTTAAACCATTTCGATGGCGCCTTGACCTTGGCGGTGGTGGGCGAGCTTTTACGTTCAGCGGTTGTAAGTTTCTCATGAAGATTGTGTTTGGAGTCAAGACCTTGGCCCGTAACTCGGCGGTGGATTATCGCCACGGTGGAGAAGTGTCTTGGAAATAAAACCATGTCTGGTTCCAATCTTTTGGGTGACTTGGCAAGCAAGCATACGGAAAGATGGCATCTCTCTCTGTTGAATTGAGATTCCGCCAAGTTACAAGCTGGGTCCGTTTGTAAACTCATTTTGGCGGTTCAAATAAAAATATTCTCTGAACAGTTTGACACTGGGCTCCTCTTGAAGGTATACTCCACAGAAAACTTGGAAGTTGCAGATATTTAACACGGAATTGGGTGCAACGTCTTGAGGATGAAGTTCAAAGAAGTGCGGAACATCTCAGAATTTTTTTGAACCGGGCGGTGAGAAGCCCCGGTTCATGTGATCAGTTAAAACAATGACTTCACCATCCTTTGGCTGAGGTTTTTCTTCTTCTGGATCAGGGGCACGATAATGCATGACAGTCTTTTCTAGTAAATAGCCAGTTTTTACAAAGTCCTTAAGTGTGTCCTCGGTGACAATGGAGCAAACCCAGTTACAGGAAGTGGATGTCTTTGGCGGCATGATGAAGAAAGAAGCCTAAAAGAAAGAATAATTTTGCCGATTTAAGTTGATTCATTTAAGTTGGAGGTAAAAGCACTACTACACATATTCAGAATGGTGGCTTAAAAGGGGCCTAATGATACATGACTAGCTACAATTGGTGATGTAAGCCGCCATGACTAGATTGATATCTATCAAGAGTGAAATCTGTTAATTACAGCTGGTGATGTAAGCCGCCATGGCCAGGTCGATCTATTAGGAAGAAAATTTGCTAAGTAATGGACAAACATGTTTCACAGACTGAAATTATAATTTTGGATCAGTGGCAGTTCAGAAAATGCAGTAAATTCTTAAACCTAAAAGCGGCAACAGAGGAGTTTATGGGCTCTGGTGATATCTTCTATGAAGGAAAAGGTTTGTTGGCATTAAAAGCAAAGGCTAAACTGCTACCGCATGAATGATATGCTATATTCAGATCAAAAACTACTTGGGTTGAAGAGGAAGGCGAAGAACAGCGAAGAACGGTGAAGAACAACAAAGAATAGGACTAACCCTAATGCAGATCTAGAGCATAGGAGGGTGACATGCAGATGGACTGCGGTGGAGCGTCGGCGTTCTCTGGTCCCGTTCTGGTCGATGCAGCGGCCAAGGGCGAGGATGACGGTGAGCTTCGCGGCGGTGACGGAGCTCGAAGTGGCAGATGAGTCGCGAGAGGAGGAGGAAGACGAGAAGGAAAGGGGGGAGAATGAAAAGAGGTTGTCTGACCCTATTTAGAAGGGGAAGGGTGAACCGGTAGGTGCGAAAAATGAGGAGGCCAAAACATGATTATCCAGCGGTTCGGACGCCTCGATTTTCGGAAAGGGCATTAAATACAAAGATCTGTTAAGATATATGGGATATTGTGTAAAATTAATGATAGGTGACGTCCTGACGGGTTACCACGATCGCGGAAGATGACGTCATGGCGGGTTATGAGATCTCGCACAAATGAAGAAGGAAGGATTTTTTCTAAGTGTTGAAGATTGACATGAATGAATTCAAATCAATCTGGGGCCTAATGTTGGGGATATAACTATTAGGTATGACCCACCCAGGAGGGGCCGGGTCGTACCTATGGTGGTTCATCAATACGAAGCCCACGATGATATTGAAGAGGGTTGTTCATGGAGCGAAGGCCCAAGGGCAACTTAAGGCCCGTGGGAGTAAACTGCCATATGTGTAAGACTTGTATTGTAAGGCATGTATAGTTAGTCACCGAGCCGGACACGTTGTCTATGAGCCGGCTGGGACTCCGTGAGCTGCTGGGCGTCAACCTGTGTATATAAAGGGACGACCCGGCGGCGGTTCAGGCTAAGAAACAAGAGATCGAAAGCTAGGTCAAGCATATTCACTCCTTGGTAATCGAGACATAAGCAATACCACCTCAAACTGGTTTAGGCCTTTACCTTCACCGCAAGGGGACGAACCAGTATAAACTCTTGTGTCCTTTGTCCCATTTAACCCCTTTAAGCTAACCTAGTTGCGATGGTTCCACGACTAAGTCCTCACACTAGGACATCTGCCCTGACTATTCCACGACAGAACCCGTCGATGGCCAGCGGGGTTTCCGGTGGCGGAGGCACCACGAATCCCATCGGAGGTTAACCAGCTAGGTGGAGGCGCCACAGATCCCGTCGGTGGCACCACTGATCTCACACTACTAGGGAAAACCTTATACACAGAAATTTAGCAACAGCGCGGGTCAAAAAACTGCGCTAGTGCTATATAGCAGTAGCGACCAAATAAAAACCGCGCTACAAACACAAACTTAGCAGTAGCGCTTGTGGTAAAGAAAGCGCTACTACTAATATTCCCATTTGCAAAATTCTAGGATACACATAGCAGGAGCGATCTTCAAAAGCAGCGCCATTGCTGAAACACTGATTAGCGCGCGTTTCGAGAAGAGCGCTACTACTAACGAAAATAAAATAACATGAAAAACAAATAGAAATTTAAATGAAAATGAAAGAAATAGAAAAGGAGAAAGGAAAAATAAAATGTAAAGCAAAATAAACGAAAAGCTTAAAAATCAGAGGAAGGCATAGCAGCAGCGTTTGTTTGTAAGAGGCGCTATAGCTAACGTGGCTGCAGTAGCGTGTCCCGAACCCCGCTATAGAAACAGAATAGGAAATTAAAAGGAAGAAATTTACATAGCTATAGCAGCAGTAGCGTTTTGAAGAAAGCGCTATAGCTATCGTAGCTATAGCGCTTTTTTTTAAACGAGCTACCGCTAAGTTTGACTTAGCCAAAAACCGTTCCCCTAGCCACCACTTCCCCAAATCGTCCCTCAAACCCACCCCCAAGGCCATTGTCTCCCGATTCCTCGCCCACTTCGCCGACGACGACGCCACAGAGCCGTCGGCGCTGCCGACAACACCGAGCCGCCCCTAACGCCACGGAGTGCTGCTGACCTCGCTAACGCCACCGAGCCGCCGTCGACGCCACCTTCCTCGCCGTCCGGAGACGCCCCTGCCTCCTCGCCGTCACGGAGGCGCCCCGCCCGCCGCCACCTTCGCCTCCGTCGCCACCACCGAGCCATATCATCTGTAAGCCCCCACCCCTCCTCTCTCTCTCATGCATAGGTTAGCCAGTTTAATTAGGTTAATTATCTAGGTTAGGGCAAAAATTTAGTTAGGGCATTGACAGAGAAGTAGTTAGGTTAACTAGTTTAATTAGGTTAATTATCTAGGTTAGGGCAAAAATTTAGTTAGGGCATTGACAGAGAAGTAGTTAGGTTAACTATTTTAATTAGGTTAATTATCCATGTTAATTAGTGCAAAAATTTATTTTAGGCTTTGACAGAGAACTAGCTGCGTTAACTAGTTTAATTAGGGTTAATTATCTAGGTAAACTAGATTAACTAACTAGGTTAAATAGGTTGGTTAATTAGGTTCGTTGGATTAACAAGCTAGGTTAAGTAGATTGGCAAAGGTTTTTGATTTTTGAAAAGACCACTATTTTTCAAGGAAAAGAATTTAGGCAAATTTTATTTTTCATTGAAGTGGTCATGTTATATCTTTTCATTGAAGTTGTTCGATTTACCAAGTGGCTTTGTTGTTTCTGTGAATGATCTTTGAGTGGCCTATGTTTTGCGGAATGTTGATTCATTTCTGTTAAGCAAATTTCAGGTTCTCGATTTGTCCACTTTTAGCAAAGGTCATGCGAAATTTCCCATGAATTTCGGCATGACTTGTGCTACAAACTAGGACATATCGAGTGCCCGGGATTTGCCGCACCAGGAAGGAGTTAACATTCCTGCAAAACAATAGTCCTTTTTTATGTCATTATTCATTTTATTAGGCAAGAAGCTAGGCAAAACCTAGCGTGCATTGAATCAGAGGTTGAAGCACGAGAGGGATCGAAACTCACCCTAACTCGGTGGAGTTTCTCCACGGCGGCAACGGCGCGATGAGATTGACCGTTGACGGCGACGGAGACCCGCGGCGAGGGCGCACAGGCGACGGCGGAGACGATCCGGAGACCACGGCGACGGCAGCTTAGGGTTTGGGGGCGAGGCGTTTGAAGAAAGAATCAATGCGCGCTGCCCTCAGGTATATATACCCTTTGGCTGTCGGTGGGACCGAGTTGTAAAACTCGGTGGCACCGAGATGGTTAATCGCAAGCGATTACTCACCTCGATCACGCCGAATTTGTAACTCGGTTTCACCGAGGTGAAAACCTAGATCAATCCAAGTGATTTCGGATCGTCCGATTTGAGTATATTGGTTTGACGAAAATACTTAGAAGGTTTTGGAATTTAAGCTTTTGACGGATCGGTGGCTCCGAGTGCTCCTCACTCGGTCTGTCCGAAAAAGACTTGTCCAAAGTTTGTGATATAAGCATGAATAGAGTTTGAGACAAGAAAGCATAGATAGCTAGGGGAGGAACTTAGGCATTCTTGTCCATCCATTTGGTCAAAAAGAGAAAAATCCAAAAGACCAAAGCAACAAATGGATGTCCTTGAATGGATAAAATTATGCATCCAACATGCTCACACAATAAAATAGCAAATGAAATATGTGTCAAACATGCACAAACAAAACTCTAGCTACTATCACACAATTTGGCGATGACTAGGTCATCTATATATGAGTATATTGACTTAGGAGTCAAATGAGAACATTTGATCATAGGTCATACTCATCGTTTAAGCACAAGTGGGGTTACCACTTTTACATAAAGCATTAATGTGTTCACATCATTTGAAGATGCTTTAGCTCATTTCTTTAGAGCAAAGCTCCCCCTTGATGTGAGAACCCCTTTTAAAGGGTCAAACTAACCTTGGGTTGTCGTAGAAGACTTCATGTAGATGTTGAAGATGTGGATGCTCAATGTTGATGAAGATCATCAAGAGTTGGGAGCAATCCTTTGGATTGGGCACTTTCAATACCTACATGGGTTAGTCCCACAAGGAACAAACAAGGATATCCATGGACATAGATTGAAGTACATAATAGATGATGTCCATGAAAGCAATGATTACCTTGTCCCTTGACTTACCAACAAGAGGGTTTGTGACTCCATGAACTAGTGCAAGATGTGGAAGTTGATTGCACAAGTTCTTGCCAAAATGAATGTGAGTGAAGTATGTTGGCGGAGTCACCCTCAAGAACTCTCTAGTTCTTCTTCTTGGGATCCACATCATCTTGATGGGAATCCTTGGGGTAGTAGTTGAGCTTGTCAAGTAGAACTTGAAGTTTCCTTGGGAACCCACTTGACCATGGCCTTGGGTGCTTCAATAAATGCATCAATCTCCTCTTGAAGCTTGTCCTTGCCTTTTAGCTTGTGGTCTTGTGGTGGAAGGTCATCTTGAGCTTGTTCCACATTGGAAGAAGTAGGATCATACTTCTCCTTTTGAGAAACAAACTTTGGAGTGGGATATTGACCTTCTTCCCATTCAACACCCTCGGCGTTGAACTTTCGCTCAAAACCAATTCCTTGATTCTTCGGTGCCTCCCTTGCTTGCGAACAATTTCCTCAAAGTTCTTGCTTCCGCAAGGCTCTTGTAGACACCTTTCTCTATAATCCCTTTCAATAAACTATTTTCTTGCTCAAGTGTAACTTGGCTTGAAACATTGTTAGTGGAATCAAGAGAATTACTAGAAGTAACAATATTAGATTTAGCATGATTATTGTTACTACTAGATGAAGAATTTTTCTTATGCTTGTCATGCTTAGTTTTAATAGGTGGCAAGAAATTAGACAAGAGAAGTTGTTTGGCAAGATATGAAGAACTCTTCTTTCGAAGATCGTCATTGATAGCCTTTAGGAACTCATGTTCTTGCTCTAGATTGAGCTTCTCGAAGCGTAGCTTCTCATGAGATCTTAGGAGCTCTCTATGATCTTCTTGAGTTGTTTCATGAGCTAACTTAAGAGTGTTTAGTTCTTTAGTTAGACGCTCAATCTCCTTCATAGCATTGTCATTCGACTCTTCTCGACTATAAAGACTACTAGCATGTTCATCATTACTAGGCTCACTAGATTTATCATGTAAAAGCTCATCTTCACCAAGCAAGTCATCCTCATCACTATCAAAGTCAATGAATTCAGGGTGTGATACCTTGGGGCCTTTTGCCATGAAGCATCTTCCAATTCCCTCATTTGGTGAATCAAGTATGTCATAGGAGTTGAAGTTGGAGGATACGAGAGCAAGATCGGCAACACCTTCATCTTGACTGTATTCGGAGTTGGAGTGATAGCTTCTTTCGGAGTGATTGTCGGAGTCGGAGCCGGAGACCCATTCACCAACATGAGCTTGATGTTTTCTTCTTGTATAGCTCCTTGATGACTTGTCTTTCCTTTCCGAATCCTTGCTTCTCCGAGAGGATCTTCGTTCATAACGATCATCTCTACTCCTTCTCTCTTTCCGAGGCGACTCTTCTCTTGAGCTTCTTCTTCTTGGAGATTCTTCTCTTCTCTTGTGGGGATTCGAACACTCATTTGAGTAGTGTCCGGGTCTTCCACAATTGTAGCAGTTTCGATCACGGCTAGAAGATCTCTTTTCATCATATGATCTAGACTTTGAGCTTCTTTCCTTGCTTCTACTCTTGTAGAATTTGTTGAAGTTCTTCACCATTAGGCTTATCTCTTCATTGGAAACTAGCTTGTCACTTGAGGTTGTGGGAGCTTCAACTGTAGCTTTGTAAGCACCACTTGACTTGTTGTGAAGCTCTTCCTTATCTTTAAGTGTCATCTCATGAGCAACAATCCTTCCAATGACTTCGGTAGGCTTGAGATCCTTGTAGTTTGGCATCATTTGGATCAAAGTGCACACGGTGTCATACTTTCCATCCAAAGCTCGAGAATCTTCTTGATGATGAATCGGTCGGTCATTTCTTCGCTTCCTAAGCCGGCAATCTCATTTGTGATGAGAGCAAGCCTAGAGTACATTTCAGCGACTCCTTCACCTTCCTTCATCTTGAACTTGTCAAGTGACCTTGAAGAACATCTAGCTTTGATTCCTTCACGGACTCGGTACCTTCGTGCCTTTCGACCAAAGTATCCCAAATCTCTTTTGCATTCTCAAGGCGGCTGATCTTGTTGAACTCCTCGGGACACAAAGCATTGAAGAGAATGTCACAAGCTTGAGCATTGTTACGTAACATCCGCAACTCATCCATTGTAGCCCGCGATCCGGAACTTTTCCTTCCTCGAAGAACTCACCTTGCAAGCCAACACAAATAATGCCCCATGCGGCGGGGTTATGTCCAAGAATATGCATTTTCATTTTGTGCTTCCAACTAGCAAAATTTGAACCATCAAAGTAAGGACCTCTACAAAATTACCCTCACTAGACGCCATACTCTCCTAGGTTGTGAAACCAAGCTTATGGAGTCAATGCAATGAAACCAATCCAATGGAGACCAAAGCTCTGATACCACTTGTAGGATCGGAAGTATGTCTAGAGGGGGGGTGATTAGACTACTTGACAATTTAAAAGTTTAGCCTTTTGATTAAGACAGGTTTTTGGCAAGTTCACAATGATGTTTAAGTCAAGTATCACCCTACACATGCAATTCTAGAGTTATGGCAGCGGAAAGTAAATTGCACATGTAGTAAATAGAGGAGGAGAAGAGCAAACGCAGTTTGGAGACACGGAGATTTTTCTCGTGGTTCCGATAGGTGGTGCTATCGTCAATCCACGTTGATGGAGACTTCAACCCACGGAGGGTAACGGCTGCGAGAGTCCACGGAGGCTCCACCCACGAAGGGTCCACGAAGAAGCAACCTTGTCTATGCCATCATGGCTTACGCCCACGGAGGACTAGCCTTACTCGGGTAGATCTTCATGAAGTAGGCGATCTCCTTGCCCTTACAAACTTCTTGGTTCAACTCCACATCTTGACGGAGGCTCCCAAGCGACACCTAACCAATCTAGGAGGCACCACCCTCCAAAAGGTAATAGATGGTGTTGGTGATGATGAACTCCTTGCTCTTGTGCTTCAAATGATAATCTCCCCAATACTCAACTCTCCTCACTGATTTGGCTGTGGTGGAGGAAAGGATTGAGTGGAAAGCAACTTGGGAAGGCTAGAAATCAAGTTTCATATGGTGGGAGTGGAGCAACTTGATCTCAACACAAGGGTAGGTAGTTTTCTTCTCAGAAATGTAAGGTAGGAGTGGTAGTTCTTTCTGATGGCTCTCTCCACGAATGAAGAGGAGGTGGAGGGGTATTTATAGCCTCCACACAAAATCCAACCGTTACACACATTTGACCAATCTCGGCCAGACCGAAGTTGACAACTCGGTGAGACCGAAAGTTCAAATCTTGTGAACGTTGGGATTTTCGGTGGGACCGAAAATACAATCTCGGTTAGTCCGATTCTTCCAAAGACTAGGGTTTGCCATTCTTGGTGGGACCGACTTTATCATCTCGGTGACACCGATTTGATTCTGAAGGTTCTGAAGGTTGGCAACACTAGTTTGGTGAGACCGAGTTTGGAATCGGAAAATCCGAAATTACTAGGGTTTGGGTATATGGCTGAGGTGGTTCATCTTGGTGTGGTGAGTTTATGGAATCGGTGGGACCGAGATTACTTATGAGTATATGTTGGAATGAAAGATTGCGATAGTTTGGGAGATGGATCATTAAGCACTTTGAGCAACGGATCATTATCATAACCTCACCCCTTTTAATAGTATTGGCTTTCCTATGGACTCAATGTGATCTTGGATCACTAAACCAAAAATAGAGTCTTGAGCTTTTGCCAATGCTTTCCTTAGCATTTTGAGGGTCCACATCATCAGTCATTGCCATACCCATATCCTTGAACTTTCGAAATATTCTCAAGAAACAATTAGTTCAATGATATATATGTTGTTATTAATTACCAAAACCACCCGGGGATTAGTTGCACTTTCAATAAGCCGGTTGGTGAGAAGGCCATACCACCGGAGCAGATGATGAAGAAAACAGACATCTTCGTCTGGAGTGATGCTGCTAATTACGCATTTGAAGCTTTGAAGAAACAGCTAGTTGAGCCGCCAGTTCTTGCTGCTCCTATTGATAAGGAGCCATTGTTATTATACGTGGTTGCTAACGCCCAGGCTGTCAGTTTAGCTGTTGTGGTGGAGCGGAAGGAAGTAGGCAAGGAATATCCGATTCAATGGCCGATTTACTATATCAGTGAAGTACTCATTGAGTCAAAACAGAGGTATCCGCATTGGCAGAAGCTTGTATATGGGGTGTTCATGGCCAGTCGGAAGCTTAAGCAATATTTTTTGGGCCATCCTATCACTGTAGTCAGTTCTGCTCCCTTAGGGGATATTATCCAAAACAGAGAAGCTACAGGTCGAGTCACCAAGTGCGCCATTGAGCTTGGTCCCCATGGTTTAAAGTATATGCCTCGCACGGCCATCAAATCTCAAGCACTTGTGGATTTCATCAATGAGTGGACAGAAGCTGTAGATGCACAAAGAAGCGGATAACACATATTGGACTATTCATTTTGATGGGTCCAGGCAATTGGAGGGCTCGGGGCCTGGAGTTGTCTTAGCTTCCCCTCGAGGTGACCAGTTTTGTTATGTTTTAGGATTGATGTTTCCCTGTACTAACAATGCAGCTGAGTATGAAGCCTTGCTCCATGGTCTTCGGATGGCTAAGGAGATGAACTTAAGCCGGGTGAGATGTTTCAGCGAATCAGACTTGGTGGCTCAGCAAGTTTTGGGCAAATGGGATTCCAAGGATCCACTCATGGCGGCTTATCTCCGCGAAGTTGATGCTATTGCCGGACACTTCAAGGGTTATCAAGTGGAATACATTGATTGCAGGAAAAATGAGGCGGTGATGCCTTAAGCGGTTGGGGTCTCGGCATAAGCGGTGCCACCTAACACTTTCTTGGATATTCGCATAACCATTCTATCAAATTGCCTACGGAGGAAGATCGGCTATTCTGAGCGGAAGCACAGTTGGTGGCGGCTCTTCACGCTATCCCCGAGTGGACAGTCCATATTTGGCTTATATGACCCGGGGCGAGTTACCTGAGGATGAAACTTTGGCTAGGCAGATAACCCGATAGTCTAAGTCAATGACAATTGTCAATGGCGAGTTACACCATTGCAGTGTCAGTGGGGCGTTTCTGCATTGCGTCTCTCCTGAGGAGGGCCATGAGATTCTTTGTGAGATTCATGAAGGAGATTGTGGTCATCACGCCGGTTCAAAGTCTCTTGTGGCTAAGGCTTTTCGTCATGGATTTTATTAGCTGACGGCTCATGCTGATGCAGAGGATTTGCTCAGTAAATGTGATGGTTGTCAGAAATTTTCACGGCGAGCTCACATGCCGGCTCAAGAGTTGAGGATGATTCCAATTACTTGGCCGTTTGCAGTGTGGGGGCTTGATATGGTTGGGCCTTTTAAAAGATCTAAAGATAAAAAGACCCACATTTTGGTGGCGGTTGACAAATTCACAAAGTGGGTTGAAGCAGAGTCGGTCAGCAAGTGTGACGCGGCAACGGCGCTTCAATTCATCAAAAAGGTGATTTTCCGTTTTGGTTTTCCGCACAGCATTATAACTGATAATGGCACTATTCTGTCCAAGGGTGCTATGAAAGAATTTTGTTAACGTGAGCATATTCGACTTGATGTGTCGTCAGTGGCTCACCCTTAGTCCAATGGTCAAGCGAAAGAGCCAATCAAGAAATTTTGAGAGGCACCAAGCCACGGCTTATGGTTCCGTTCGAGAGGATGCCGAGTTGTTGGGTGGAGGAGTTACCTTCGGTGCTATAGAGTATCAATACTACCCCCAACAGATCTATGAGTTACATGCCTTTTTTCTTGGTTTACGGAGCAGAGACGATTCTCCCTAGTGACATCCATCATGACTCGCTCCGCGTGGCGGCTTATGTTGAGCCTGATAATGAAAGAGAACGTCAGGATGCACTTGACCTATTAGATGAGGAGTGTGTCCTTGCGGCGGCTTGTTCGGCGATTTACCATCAAGATCTACACCACTATCATAGCCGCCGGGTTAAGACCAGAACCTTTCAAGAAGGTGACTTGGTGCTCCGGCTCATCCAAGATCAAACTGACATGCACAAGTTATCTCCACCTTGGGAAGAACCCTTTGTGGTCAGCAAGAATTTGAATAATGGGTCATATTATCGATGTTCAAGACCACAAGGACTCACGTCAGTCGGAGGAGGAGACCCGCCGGCCGTGGAATATTGCTCATCTTCGGCCTTACTACACTTGAGCCGCCGTCTCTTATGATGTACATATTTTGATAATGTATATATTATGATGATTATAATAAAGCCGATATCCCTGATAAAGCAGGGCCTCTGTCGTTTCATTTCCACGAATAATGAGTCTTTTTCATCATAATTTCAAAGGTCATTTGGGGCTTCTGCGTCAGTATTGAAGCATAGCTGTCGTTACCCTCTTGATCGGCGCAATGCCAAACCTTATGGTCACTAGGGGGCTTCTTGATCGTATTCGAATCATAGCTGTTGTTACCCTCTTGATCGGTGCAATGCCAAACCTTAGGGTCACTAGGGGGCTTCCTGATCGTATTCGAATCATAGCAGTCGTTACCCTACTGATCGGCCCAAGGCCACAAACCACCTGTGGGCTTCCTGCTCGTGTTCGAAGCATAGCTATGAAATAACCCTTTTGGTCTGGCTTCCTGCTCGTATTCGAAGCATAGCCTCGTTTTCTCGTTTTGCTTTGTTTTTTGAACATTTTTTCGGTTCATCTTGATACCATCTTGACATATGGTTTAAAGTGATTCAGGCCATGTAGCCTCAATTCTCACAGCTCATATTTGAAGCATACCCATGGTTTCTGTTAACCCGGCCTGGACGATAAGTTGCCAGGATATGATGATATTAAATACTTAGAAGCATTTGTTTCTAAGCTTTGGGTTGTCACCCATACTGCACAGGTAAACCGGTAGTACAATTCAATATCACAGGTATGCTATTTTTTGTTATGCTTATATCTAATTATGATTAAACCGGCCCCATCTGTAAACTGTTCAGTGGTTGTATATGGGATGTTATGACCCGCCCTGTGGTAAACCGCCAGGGCTCTTGTGATTTACTTGTGTGCAGGGTAATCCTAAGTTTCATCTGCACAAATCAACGTCATGATAAGTATAAAGGATAAATATCAAGTGGCGGCTCAAACAACGTTGGCAAAAACATAAACGTGCATGATGGCACGATAGAGCAAAGTTTTTGCGCCTATTACATGACTCAAGGAGCCAAAATGATTAAGTGTTTTTCAGAAGATCAAATATATGAACCGCCCAGCGGATCAATCTTCTTGGCTCTGATGGCCTGAAGCTTCTGGATCAACCTTCTCCGCGTCTTTGTCCTCCTTTGCTGCTTGGAAGGTTGGTGATGACCATTCAATGCCATTCAAGGCTTGGAATTCAGCTTCATCATGAATAAGCTCGGACGGGTCAACCGAGGAGCAAAAGTGTGCTTACGGATTGGAGAATTAGATCCATCACTTTATAAGCGGCGTCGGAGCTTCCGATTTTTCATGTCATAAGCCGGTTGATATCTTGAAAGATCCGTTTCATTAGCAATCAGGTTAGCAAGGGGACGTATTTCCTTCACACGGGCGGTGAAGTCCTGGCTCAAGGTAGATATATCGGCCGAGTCTAGCTCTACTAGCCATGCTTTGGCCTGGCTCAAGGCCGTCATAGCACCGGCTCTTGCGGATGATTGCTTCATCTCATTAAACCTCTCAAGAAGAACAGAAAGCTTCCTCAAGACCTCAATCAAGAGAGTAAGTGCTTGATTAGTCGGAGAAATTGTGGCCAGTGCACGCTAAGTCCCCGTATAGAGCTGCTCAACAAGTGTATAAACGGCCTTCAGCTTCACAAGCATATCTTGGTTGAGATTGGTGCTCATGGGACCTAAATATTAATCATGGATGGGTTAGAGGTGGTTTATATCCTCAAGGAAGAAATTCAAAATCGATACTAGCGAGGCGACTTACTAAAGATAGCAGAAACCATCTGAGACACATGGCGTTTTAAGCCGGTAAGTTCAGTGGCCGCCTCCTGAAGAGCCGCCTCTTCCTTCTCAGCCCGCTGTGTCAAGGCAGTCTTCTCTTCAGCCCAAGCGCTTCTTTCAACTTCAAAACTGCTTTCAGTTTCTCCGTTTCAGCCACGCTAAATTGGAATTTTGAGCCGGCCTTCTGGGTCTCCGTTTCTTGCTGCTCCAGCCGAGTTTTCACATCAGTTAATTGTGCTTCAAATTGAGCAGTGGTGGCCTGTACATACACCAGTTCAAAATCATGATCATATTTGGATTGCAGATATGAAGTCCCAAGCCTGTTGCAAGCAACAACACTTGGCACTTGGGGGCTACTGCCTACCGGAAAAATTACTCATGCAATGGTTCATGTGATAAGTCCCAAGCACTTTGCAAGCAAAAACCCTTGGCACTTGGGGTCTAATGCATATTGCTTGTCTTTTTATTACTTTATGATGACCCGGATGTGCCGCAAACGGTCACAGCCGGTTCATGAGGGCTACACAAGTAAGTTCTGCTTTCTACACAAGGACACAAAGGACCGGCTCATTCATGCTGATTAAACCGGCCCTTGGGGGCTACAGATTTAGTGTTGATCATTACAGATCTGTTTTAACCCAGGTGGTGTAAAACGGATTATGAAGAGTTCTATCAAAGGGTATTATTTATGCTCATGGTTAATCTAAGTCTATAGCATATTCAATTCCAGCATAAACAGTAGACTTGGGGGCTGGCAGGATGTGTATCACTTAATAAAAAAGGAGTACATACCTCAAATTCTTGGTGCATCTGCTTCACCATTTCAACTTCAGGATCGCGGCTGGTGTGCACTTGACTGAGATAGCCAGAATATACTTCACCAATGCTCAATTGGGAGTAGTTGGCAACATGAAATCTCACTTTTCGCCGCTCAATGTATTCTTCCTTGGCAGAGTGCTTTGCCAAGACAGTAGGCCTTCCCGGCTCTCTAAAGCCGGTGTTAGTAATCACCACATCATCATCATGTGTTTCAGGCATTTTAAATGGACTTGATGCTTCATCGTTCAAAGGATCATCCTTTTCTTGATCAATAGAAGGGTCAGGAGTCACTGGTGGAACGTCAAGAACCGGCTCTGATGGTTGAGGAATGGAGGGCTCAGGCACTGGGATTTGTTGCTCCAGTTCATTGACTTTGGGATCTTCACCCGGCTTATTCACCCTTGCCTTTTTGCTGGGCTTGGCTTTTCCACTACATGGGTTATGAGAGGTCACTGTAAATATAAAGGAACATAAGAGGTAAAGCATAAGTATTTATTATTACCCAAGAGCAGTTTTGAAAGCCGCAATTTGGGGTGTGATGAGTCGCGGAAGAGGGCGAGAAGTCTCCTGATAATTTGAATCGAAAGAATCAAGTGGCTGGCGAATGAGACCCGCCAAAGGATAAAAAGAGTTCAAATTTGGGATGACCTTGTTTTGAAGTTTCCTTGGAGTGCTCGGTAAGCCGAAAGATAATTCTTCACCTCCGCTGGTCCGAGTCTATCGCCGGCTCTCGTGCTGTTGTTGCTTCAAAAGAAAGTGAGGATCCAGATTAGCTAAGGGGTGTGAAAAGCTTACTTTCCGGGTTACTCTTCGAGTTTTATGTCTTGGCAAAGGCTCGGAGTCGGAGAAGATGATAGTTACCTCTTCCTCGATTGCTTGACCGGTTCCCGTGCCATCCTAATGATAATCAATGTCAATAAGGTAGTTGAAAAAGGAGCCAAGAAAATCAAGAGCTACCTTCGACTCAGAGCTGTCGGCTAGTTCAAACAGCTCGGAAGAACTGGATTTCTTCCCCTTTTTCTCAGCGTTTTTCTTGGCGGCGTTCTTGGGAGCCCTGGACTTTTCGGCAGCTTCATGCTCATATTTCTTCTTCCAAAAATCATCGTCGGCCTGTGAAAGTCATCAAAGTTGAGTTAACAGAGTATCTAAGGATGACGGCAAAGGTAAGTAATTTGAAAGACTCACTTTTGGTGGCGCGTTAGATGTGAAGAATGGGTCTAGGCCCACTTTGCTATAGTCTGTCGGGTCTTCGTTTAGAAGAGACTTCGTCATTTCATTGATGGTGTCGTCAGTTAAACGCACGGAGCTGTGGCACAGTGGATCCTTTTTACGACCCATGTAAGTAGACATTAAGCTGGTTCGGCGACTCAGTGGTATGCAACCCAGCATCGAACCAAGTCGATACTAGTTAAACCATTTCCCAGTAGCGCCTTGACCTTGGCGATGGTGGGGGCGAGCTTTTTACGTTCAGCGGTTGTAAGTTTCTCATGAAGATTGTGTTTGGAGTCAAGACACTAGGCCCGGTAACTCGACAGTGGATTATCGCCAGCTGGAGAAGTGTCTTGGAAATAAAACCATGTCTGGTTCCAATCTTTTGGGTGACTTGGCAAGCAAGCATACGGAAAGATGGCATCTCTCTCTGTTGAATTGAGATTCCGCCAAGTTACAAGCTGGGTCCGTTTGTAAACTCATTTTGGCGGTTCAAATAAAAATATTCTCTGAACAGTTTGACACTGGGCTCCTCTTGAAGGTATACTCCACAGAAAACTTGGAAGTTGCAGATATTTAACACGGAATTGGGTGCAACGTCTTGAGGATGAAGTTCAAAGAAGTGCGGAACATCTCAGAATTTTTTTGAACCGGGCGGTGAAGCCCGGTTCATGTGATCGATTAAAACAATGACTTCACCATCCTTTGGCTGAGGTTTTTCTTCTTACGGATCGAGGCACGATAATGCATGACAGTCTTTTCTAGTAAATAGCCAGTTTTACAAAGTCCTTAAGTGTGTCCTCGGTGACAATGGAGCAAACCCGATTCTGAAGTGGATGTCTTTGGCGGCATGATGAAGAAAGAAGCCTAAAAGAAAGAATAATTTTGCCGATTTAAGTTGATTCATTTAAGTTGGAGGTAAAAGCACTACTACACATATTCAGAATGGTGGCTTAAAAGGGGCCTAATGATACATGACTAGCTACAATTGGTGATGTAAGCCGCCATGACTAGATTGATATCTATCAAGAGTGAAATCATTAATTACATTTGGTGATGTAAGCCGCCATGGCAGTGTCGATCTATTAGGAAGAAAATTTGCTAAGTAATGGACAAACATGTTTCACAGACTGAAATTATAATTTTGGATCGATGGCGTTCAGAAAATGCGATAAATTCTTAAACCTAAAAGCGGCAGAGGAGTTTATGGGCTCTGGTGATATCTTCTATGAAGGAAAAGGTTTGTTGGCATTAAAAGCAAAGGCTAAACTGCTACCGCATGAATGATATGCTATATTCAGATCAAAAACTACTTGGGTTGAAGAGGAAGGCGAAGAACAGCGAAGAACGGTGAAGAACAACAAAGAATAGGACTAACCCTAATGCAGATCTAGAGCATAGGAGGGTGACATGCAGATGGACTGCGGTGGGCGTCGGCGTTCTCTGGTCCGTTCGTCGATGCAGTGCCAAGGGCGAGGATGACGTGAGCTTCAGGGCGGACGGAGCTCGAAGTGGCAGATGAGTCGCGAGAGGAGGAGGAAGACGAGAAGGAAAGGGGGGAGAATGAAAAGAGGTTGTCTGACCCTATTTAGAAGGGGAAGGGTGAACCGGTAGGTGCGAAAAATGAGGAGGCCAAAACATGATTATCCAGCGGTTCGGACGCCTCGATTTTCGGAAAGGGCATTAAATACAAAGATCTGTTAAGATATATGGGATATTGTGTAAAATTAATGATAGGTGACGTCCTGACGGGTTACCACGATCGCGGAAGATAGCGTCATGGCGGGTTATGAGATCTCGCACAAATGAAGAAGGAAGGATTTTTCTAAGTGTTGAAGATTGACATGAATGAATTCAAATCAATCGGGGCCTAATGTTGGGGATATAACTATTAGGTATGACCCACCCGGGAGGGCCGGTCGTACCTATGGTGGTTCATCAATCTGAAGCCCACGATGATATTGAAGAGGGTTGTTCATGGGCGAAGGCCCAAGGGCAACTTAAGGCCCGTGGGAGTAAACTGCCATATGTGTAAGACTTGTATTGTAAGGCATGTATAGTTAGTCACCGAGCGGACACGTTGTCTATGAGCAGGCTGGGACTCCGTGAGCTCTTTGGCGTCAACTTTGTGTATATAAAGGGGCGACCAGCGGCGGTTCGAACTAGAAACAAGAGATCGAAAGCTAGGTCAAGCATATTCACTCCTTGGTAATCGAGACATAAGCAATACCACCTCAAACTGGTTTAGGCCTTTACCTTCACCGCAAGGGGCGAACCGATATAAACTCTTGTGTCCTTTGTCCCATTTAACCCCTTTAAGCTAACCTAGTTGCGATGGTTCCACGACTAAGTCCTCACACTAGGACATCTGCCCTGACTATTCCACGACAGAACCCGTCGATGGCCAGCGGGGTTTCCGGTGGCGGAGGCACCACGAATCCCATCGGAGGTTAACCAGCTAGGTGGAGGCGCCACAGATCCCGTCGGTGGCACCACTGATCTCACACTACTAGGGAAAACCTTATACACAGAAATTTAGCAACAGCGCGGGTCAAAAAACTGCGCTAGTGCTATATAGCAGTAGCGACCAAATAAAAACCGCGCTACAAACACAAACTTAGCAGTAGCGCTTGTGGTAAAGAAAGCGCTACTACTAATATTCCCATTTGCAAAATTCTAGGATACGCATAGCAGTAGCGATCTTCAAAGCACGCTCATTGCTGAAACACGATTAGCGCGTTTCTGAGAAGAGCGCTACTACTAACGAAAATAAAATAACATGAAAAACAAATAGAAATTTAAATGAAAATGAAAGAAATAGAAAAAGGAGAAAGGGAAAAATAAAATGTAAAGCAAAATAAACGAAAAAGCAAAAAATCAGAGGAAGGCATAGCAGCAGCGTTTGTTTGTAAGAGGCGCTATAGCTAACGTGGCTGCAGCGCGCGTGTCCGAACCCCGCTATAGAAGCAGAATAGGAAATTAAAAAGGAAGAAATTTACATAGCTATAGCAGCAGCGTTTTGAAGAAAGCGCTATAGCTATCGTAGCTATAAGCGTTTTCTTAAACGCGCTACCGCTAAGTTTGACTTAGCCAAAAACCGTTCCCCAGCCACCACTTCCCCAAATCGTCCCTCAAACCCACCCAGCAGCAGCATTGTCTCCCGATTCCTCGCCCCCGCCGCCGCCGACGACGACGCCACCAGAGCCGTCGCCGTCGACAACACCGAAGCCGCCCCAGCGCCACGCAGAGCGCATGACCTCGTCAACGCCACCGGAGCCGCCGTCGACGCCACCTTCCTCGCCGTCACCGGAGACGCCCCTGCCTCCCTCGCCGTCACCGGAGACGCCCCTGCCGCCCTCGCCACCACTGCCTCCGTCGCCACCACCGGAGCCATATCATCTGTAAGCCCCCACCCCTCCTCTCTCTCTCATGCATAGGTTAGCCAGTTTAATTAGGTTAATTATCTAGGTTAGGGCAAAAATTTAGTTAGGGCATTGACAGAGAAGTAGTTAGGTTAACTAGTTTAATTAGGTTAATTATCTAGGTTAGGGCAAAAATTTAGTTAGGGCATTGACAGAGAAGTAGTTAGGTTAACTATTTTAATTAGGTTAATTATCCATGTTAATTAGTGCAAAAATTTATTTTAGGCTTTGACAGAGAACTAGCTGCGTTAACTAGTTTAATTAGGGTTAATTATCTAGGTAAACTAGATTAACTAACTAGGTTAAATAGGTTGGTTAATTAGGTTAGTTGGATTAACAAGCTAGGTTAAGTAGATTGGCAAAGGTTTTGATTTTTGAAAAGACCACTATTTTTCAAGGAAAAGAATTTAGGCAAATTTTATTTTTCATTGAAGTGGTCATGTTATATCTTTTCATTGAAGTTGTTCGATTTAGCCCAAGTGGCTTTGTTGTTTCTGGGAATGATGTTGAGTGGCCTATGTTTTGCGGAATGTTGATTCATTTCTGTTCGGCAAATTTCAGGTTCTCGATTTGTCCACTTTTAGCAAAGGTCATGCGAAATTTCCCATGAATTTCGGCATGACTTGTCTCTAAACTAGGACATATCGAGTGCCGGATTTGCCGCACCGGGAAGGAGTTAACATTCCTGCAAAACAATAGTCCTTTTTATGTCATTATTCATTTTATTAGGTCTAGAATTAATTGACTAGATTTAATCATAGGAAACATGGCTAGCAACGATGAAGGACAGGGTTACGGTGATTGCGGCGGCGTCTACCGGGCGGCGAGCGATTTTTAGCTTTACCGACGATCAGCAGATGTTGTTCTTTGGGCCCACCGGTGGCATCGGGACTGAGACCGACACGCAGACCGGTGCTGAGACCGACACGCAGACCGGTCTTGAGATCGACACCGGCGCTGAGATTCGACCGCATCGAGACCGAAGCTGAGACCGGTGCTGCCTCGGGAGCGGAGCGGTGTAGAACCGAAAGCAAAGAGGCAACGGGTTCCTAACAAACTCGGGACTACTAGGCTGGTGGTCACGGAGGTGGGCGGCGGCAATTTTGAGCCAAAGGCGCCGAGGAAAGCGCGTGCTATGGCAATCAAATAGGCTGCATCATACGGACAACCGCCACCATCAGCGATGAGAATCTAAAGAAGATAGAAAATATGAGGACCTCCCTCCTAAAGAAGTTTCACGGATATTCTTGTTCCGGGCGGAATGAGAAGGATTATGAAGATCCGGACAATGACCCGGCAATGAAGAAGATAAACAAACACGCCATGACCAAGTTTAGCAACGCGTTGGCCGGCTGGAAAAATCGAGTGAAAGCAAAGATCAACGACGGCGAACCCTACTCCGAGATTGTAAAGGAAAGTCCGACAATCACGGAAGAGCAGTTTCAAATATTCAAGGAGGCTTGCGAGGCCGAAGCTGCCAAAGAAAAGTCTAAGTACATGAAGGGGCTTCAAAGAGGAACATTGGGACCCACCACCTCGGAAGCCGTGGTTCTGGCGGAAAGAGGTCCAAATGGGCCAAGGAGGACGCGAAGCCGCGAGTCCTGGGCATCCAGACCCTTGGCGGATTTCACCGTCCCGCAGGAGCATGGCGTCCGAGGGCCCGCCACCGTTGGGACCCATGAAGAAGGTTTATGAGACAACACGGTCATTACGGAGTTCATGAGACTCTTGGTAATTTTAGTTTCGATCAATTTGATGCACACGTTAGTCATATTTGTAAGCGATCCTTGTGCCTTTGAAGAGAGAGCAACACGGATTGCGGCGAAAGCGACTTCGCCGTCGAGGCATTGGCGAGGCCAAGTGGGACACTCCATTCAACCGGCGTTGAACATATTGAAAGCGACAACCGGTGGATACTCGACCGTCGTATGGACACGTGCACGTGTCGGAGGCGGCGCCACGTGGAAGAAGTACTACCGTGAGACCACGGAGGAGAAAAAGGAAAGAGCGGAGGTTAAGCAAGAAAGCATCGACAAGAAGGTTGAGATTGTGGTTGAGAAGAAATCATCTCGAACGATCGCAGCAGCGGTAGCTGCCGCAAAACAAAGCGATTGCAGATATATCTACTTCCTTGGTGACGGGCGTTCACACTTGGACAAGGAAAATCCAAAATAAATGCAGAGGACTTTCCCTTGCTGACTTCTTGGTAGCACATGCTCCCTTTTGCTCCGCCCCTGCTCCCTTTGCTCCCGCACGAGCTCCCAAGACTGCCGCACTGCCGCTGCTTGCCGGACGTGCTCGGTGGTGCCTCCTCTTTAGCTGAGCTCGGCGCCTTCATGGTATCTCGCCACACGGCCCCTTCAATATAAATGTATAATCTCCGTTTTCGTTGCCTTTCGGATGTCTCACGTCGCGAGCTTTTCTTTGCGAGCCGACAAAACCCGTGCACCATATTGTACACCATCGGCGAATGAAGGTGGGCGTGGGGAAGGGGCGATAATGGAGCGAAGGAACCATTGTTCCACACCGCCGATCCCCCAAACGTCTTCAAGGTTTCCGTGGCGATGTCAAACCGGGCCACGAGAATTTGCCTCCTCTAATACTAGTGGGGATGACGAGCGAGACCCATGGCGGCTTGGTGATTGTTGCAATGGGTGGGTCTGTTGTGGCCAAAGAGTCGCTTGCCGTCGAGGCGGCGGGAGCACACCCACGAGCACGCAGCCTCGGAAGGTATGAACATCAACACCCCACCTACCCAATTAGCGTCGGGTGTCGGGTTGGGTGATAGCGGACGGGGTAAGCAGGTGGCTCCATTAGAAGTTGATGACGTCGCCATGGATGAGGATGAGGATGACGATGGCGCTGAACAGTATGTCTATACTGGCGCCTCCTCAGGGTTTGAGCATCATGAGTCGGTGCCTGAATTACCGTCTCAACGTGTTATTGACGACCATCCGGTGGTAAAGAAGCCTAGGAAGAGAGCGAGGAAAGGCAAAAAGCTGATTCTATGATCCGGCCGCCTCGGCAGCCTCGGCCGGGACCGTGTAGATATCCCGATGCGGATAAATGGCATATCGGTCGACCAATCCTACGAAACAGCGCTACGGGCCAGATTCGGCGATCTAAGGAGACTTCATGCCGATGTGCTGCGGGTAGAGAAAGGCCTCATCGCCTCGAAAGATCCAGGATACCCACTCTACATGGTTAACGTTCCGCAGCAAATGTAAATGCGTCGAGGGCTTTCCCGCGGATAAGTTCTTCCTCGATTCGATTACATATTCGACATGTTTCACGTGAAGAAGCTGGATTTTACTTTTGTCGCCTTTATGCCTTGCACATGAGCTACATCATTGGGGTTGAGCAGATCGTTTTATACGTGTCGCTGACCCGTACTACATGCACGAGGGCTTCTTGGGAGTCTGTGCACAGCATCGTGAATCTGCGAGGATTACATCGCCCGTTTCATGCTCGCCAATAAGGACAAGGAGGCGATTCTCGTGCCTTATCATCCGTGTAATTCATCCGCGCTGCTATCCTTCCTTCGATTTCAATAATTCATTTGCACGGTGGAGGCTAATTAATTTGAGGTGTACTTATTTTGCTTGCATGGCATGGCGCGCCGTCCTCATCATCCTCTACCCCGATTCTCCCACGCTCTTTACTTGGACTCGTCGAAGAACATTCACAAAAGGATTACACCCACATCAAAGATGTTCTCGGCGATGCTATGTTTTACTACCAAGCAAGGGGTGGTGAGGTTAGGGACAAGAAGAGAAGGCGGCGGGGCCGCCTTCAGCCATAAGACCGACTTGCTGCATCTAGCAACCAAGCGATTCTCTTAATGATGGATTCTATGTCCTACACCACATCTTTGGAGTACCGGCGGGATCACGAGAACCTTCACATGGCACCTAGATCTAGCGATGCCCATATTCGCAATGGGCAAAGGACATAGGAGATATCGAGGATCATCGACTTGAGCTGAGTTCTACAACATCCGGTAGCGAACTTGCCCAAATCATCATGAATGAGGTCGTCGGAAAAACAGGGATGTTCCATGCAGAAGGACAAATGTCGCGGGAAGACGTCCGAACATGGATAGCCTCTCTGTGTCTCGACATGAAGCCTTTCACTAAGCTCGATGACTATCTCCCCGACTTGGATGGATGGCACGACAAGATGAAGTGATTGTCGATATATGACAATGTGCCCGTTTAGTCCATACTTTCTTTTATGACAAAACTTTGAGTTATGCACGGTGAAACTTTATTTGTGATGTAATTAAACCGTCCTCCTCCTCGACTAGCGAAAATCACTCTAGTTAGGTCATTTTGGGTACGATGAACTTTGTTATTTATGCTTATGATATGTTATTTCTATTTTTGCCAAGTCTGTCTCTTTGTGTTGCTCAACTATATATGTTGCATATCATCGACTCATGTGACGATGTAGGTGCATAGATCATAAATGGCGAAGAAGTGCTACGCTAGGAGTATATATCGACAAGTGGCGGAGTGTCGAGCCAGTGTACGGTTTTTGGTTTCGAGCAACACGCAAGATACTTAGTTTAGTTTCACGCTAATGCGAGAGAGGATCTGAACTCATGTACTCAAAGTGATAGCTATTCTCATGTATATCATTGTTTAGATGGATGACGATGTATTTGCAAGTAATCGAGACTTGTATCGCTATTTTGAGATTGATGACGAGAGACCACTTTGTGTTGGATGATGATTATGATGATGACATGATTTGATGAGACTAATTGTATGTATATACTATGATTACATTTGTATGTGGATGATATGCTAAAGATTATTGTATAAAGCCTATTCAAATGCAAAACAAATAAAAACAAATATGCAGGAAAAAACTAATAAAACTAGTAGTAGCGAGGGGTTTTAGCGATGGCGCCGACTTACGATGGCGCTTCCTGTAAGGGCGCTGCAGATAATATCGATGGCGCCCTTTTCTAAAAAGCTGCAGCTATTCATGTGTAGCAGTAGCGTGGGTCAACACGCGCTACTACTATACATTAGCTGTAGCGCCTTATTAGTAGCGCCGGTACCCGCGCTACTGAGAGGGCCAAAACCCGCGCTGCTGCTAGGCTTTTCCCTAGTAGTGTCAATAGTGGGCAACCTTGGCAGCCGCTGGGCCACGGACCCAATCGAAGGCCAACGGGGGCTGCAGCGGCGGTGGCCGGTGGGCGGTGGCCAACCTGGGAGCCCTTCATCTGGACAGAAGTCGTGGTGGCCATGGTTGCATGGAGGTGTCTGGATCCGACTCTAATGGCATCGGCAAGCTCATCCTCCCCCTCTCATTCGACAAGGAGGATCTTGTGAGCTCCTACTTCAACTTAGTTGGCTCTGGCGAGCTCATCCTCTTTTTTCTTACGAGACGGCGAACTTATCCTCCTCCTACGGAGTGCGGCCTCTAATCATGATCGGATGTAATTAGCTAGGATTTAACTAGTGGCTATGGCGTAATGTTTAATTAATTTCATCTAGATCTGACATATTTTTGTTAAGGGCCAATTCCAGTTCTGCCACTAACTCGAACCCACTACTCAGTTTTGCCCCTAATTTTTAGGTATGCTCAGTTTTGCCCCTCCACCATTAGTGTCACTTATAGAAATTCCCTTTTGCGCCGTTACCGTCTGGTCAAAGGACTTTGACCACCTAGAAAAAAATAGCAAAAAAATCAAAAAAATCTGAAATTTTGTGGGATCGAAGATAGTCATGTCCGCAAGGCACGTGCAAATTTGTGTGCCGTTCGGACACCCTGGGAGCTCGTGGAAAAGGAAATCATAAATTTTATACGCATGTGAACAGTAAATTCGAAAAAATCAAAAAAAATATGAAATTTTGGGGACTGAAGATACTTAGGTGCGCAAGATGTGTGCACATTTATGTTGTGTTTGGACATCGTAGGAGCCCGTAGGAGCTCGTAGGAGCTAAACTTTGTTTTTTTCTCCGCGAGCTCCTATGATGTCCAAACACAACAAAAATGTGCACACATTTTGTGCACCTAAGTATCTTCAGTCCCACAAAATCTCATATTTTTTTTGATTTTTTTTCAATTTTTTTGAATCTACTGTTCACATGCGTACAAAATTTATGATTTCCTTTGCCACGAAGCCCTGTGGTGTCCGAACGGCACACAAATTTGCACGCTACTTTATGGATATGACTATCTTCGATCCCACAAAATTTCTGATTTTTTTGATTTTTTTTGCTATTTTTTTCTGGGTGGTCAAAGTCCTTTGACCAGATGGTAACGGCGCAAAAGGGCATTTCTATAAGTGACACTAACGGCGGAGGGGCAAAACTGAGCATACCTAAAAATTAGGGGCAAAATTGAGTAGTGGGTTCGAGTTAAGGGCATAGATGTAAATGTCCCTTTTGTTAATTATTGTTTTTAAATAAACTAATGTTGTGTTAATTATTGTACCGAAATGTTATGGGGAAATTGATGTGTTGTTTAGAAAATGTTAATGTCCATTATATATTTGGTTTGGTTCGTCGTGAGTTCCACTAGTAATGAGATGAGAGGGATGGTTTTCTCATGATGGGTCCTACTTGGCAGTGTCTTGCTAGAGAAAGCAGGGGGAAAATGGTCCAAAGAAAAGTATAAAGACAGTCAAGACACGGTCAAACGACACTAACTGGACGGAAATGAGATGAAAGGGGAAAACCATGAGACGAGCTAAGTGGTTTGGGCAAGAACAAGTTTTTCGGAAACTAGGGGCAAGTTGCCGAATGTGACCCAACTAAGGGCATAATATCAATTCTCCCAAAAATCTACTACATAAGATTAACTAATCTACAAAATGCTTTAGTTAACACTGTAAACAAAATGCAAAGGTGAGGAAAAGATTAACTAATCTACAAAATATTTCATCTTATGAGAAGATGAAACCTATGCACTGCGAGGAAGCGATGATGGCACCCAGCTAGAGAGGTATTACTTAAATCATTAAATCCAAAGTGAAATCCATATATGAAGAACAAGTTTTGAACTTAATGACACCTTCAGAAGGTATATAAATGGATCTTCAGAAGTTCACGGATAATGATCCTGAATGAATTTTATTACAAAAAAGTTTTGTAGAAAAGAAAGAATTTACTTTGTCAAATTTTCATTTTAGTAGCAATACTAAAAGTATAAATGGATTACGATGATGTGTGCTAGGGTGGCCAACACATCGGTCCAACAAAACAACATACATACCGACTCAACCAGCCAGCTAGCCCCGATGGAGTACAACAATTGGGTGGATTGTGTGGGACATACATCAGGCAATCATTCTTATGGCTACTTCCCGGATCATGCGCCTATTAATTAGAATGCAATGCATTAACTAGATTAATAGGTTAGTCTGAAAAGAAATCGTCAGAAACCCCATGGTATTTTGATGTCTAGAGATACTAATTTTTTGTAAAACCAAAACATCCAGAAAATAACAACTAACTATGGGCACTAAATTAAAAGGTTAGTCCAAAAAATAACATAAATTTCTATAGAAAGCATCTTAAAGTGGTATAATAATAGGATGTTGTTCCAAAGAACTATAGATACTTTTGGGTCATTCATACTTCTCCAATGTATCTAGTTTCCAAACACATTTGCTATTGGTTTATCCCCTAATTTGCAAGATTTGAGTGAAAATAACTCAGAATGGTGTTGTTTTTGTGCAAAAATAAAAGTGCTCAGAAATGGACGAGGATTTTTGCTGATTTATTTTGGAATGAATAAGGAATATTGGAGCAAAGAAGTACCAGTGGGGGCCACCAGGCAGCCATACGAGCATGTGGCATGGTCACACCCCTAGGGCACACCACTTTCCCGTGTGGGGGCCCTGGCTGCTACCTTGACCTAATTCCAGTGTTGTAAATTCACATCTCCTCCCCCCCGAGAAAACACACAAAGGTTTCATCGCGTTTTACGATACGGAGGCGCCGCCACCTCCTGTTCTTCGTCGGGATCCCTAATCTGGATTCCGTTTCTAGCTCCGGAGACAGGGAAACATTGCTGTCATCATCATCAAACTTTCTCTATCAACAATTTCACGATACTATGAATAATCTTCTGTAGACATATGGAGGTAGATGCAATTTGGATGAGATATCATATGTAATTGTTGTCAGATTTGTTACAGCTTGATCCCTAATATGCACCATGTTTTGAGATTGATGTTGTTATGATTAATGCTTGTCACTAGGACCCAAGTGCCATGATTTTATATCTGAACTCTTGATGTTTTCATGAATATATTTTTGTTCTTGATCTTACCTGCAAGTTGTATGCACCTGTTATGATTCTGAACCCTAGACCCCAAACTGACAATGATTAGGATACTCTACGTACGGAGATGACGGTAACTTGAGGGTTACATGTATTCACTATATGTTAAGACATTGTTCTAGTTCTCTACTAAAAGGAGTGCCTTTATTACCCTTAGTTTCCGTTAGGACCCTGCTACCATGGAAGGGTAGGACAAAATATGTTTTGCAAGTTCTTATCGCAAGGACGTATGACTCTATACGGAATACATGCCTACATATGATTGATGAATTGGAGCTAGTTTGTTATTGCTCTAGGTTATCAGTGTTGCATATTGAATCTCATTTGAACACCCATCACTACTCCATACCTATGATTTTCTACTATGGTTTCCATTATAACTAATACTACTCAACCTTGCTACTTCTTTACAAACTTGTGACTATTGTTGTTACTGTTACTCTGGTATCACTACTATCATATTACCGTGCTACTAATAAAGTGCTGCAAGAAAGTTATCTCTCAGGTATGGTTGAATGGGTAACTCAACTTCTAAGGATTATAAATATTCTTGGCTCCCATTGTGTCGAATCAATAAGTTTGGGTTGAAATACTACCCTCGAAGACTATTGTGATCCACTATAATTGTGGGACATCAGGCGTATCACTTATGCACACATGATTTTCCCTATTCGACATCAGCCGAAATGGAGTAATGCAGGCGGTCTAGAAATCCTTCCTCCTCTTTATCACTAGCATTCAGGAGACCAAACAAAACTAGAATGAAAGGGCTAATGAGAATTTGCCTAGAATTGGGAGAGCCCAGAAAAAATCCATGTTCAGTGTGGAAACTACAATAAGATGAGCTAGAGTATCAGGGACTGCAATGTGCCACTCGGGTCTTATCTTGCTCTAAGGGCCAGGAATCATGTGGTAAGTGACCTGCCTACAATTTCTGTTGCCGATTGTTCTCTTGTGGCTAAATATTGACCTGGTTTCCTTTTTGTGGCCTTCTTTACCTACTCAGGTATCTTAGGCATGGAGAAGAGGTCAGGAAACTCTACTAGGGAAAAGCCTAGCAGTAGCGCTGGTTTTTGGCCTAGTAGTAGCGGGGGGTACCCCGCTACTGCTATAGCGCTATAGCTAAAGGTTAGCAGTAGCTTTGGTTTACACACGCTACTGCTATACCTACTTAGTTGTAGTGCGGCTTGCAGAAAGTGATGTTGGTAATTACTAGCAGCACGCCTCTCTGCCCACGCTACTACTATTACTACGTATTCTATTTATTTTCTATTTTATGTCGTATTCATACACCATTATACAAGTTTCCATACAGTAACAATTTAGAGATTGTTTTTACATCATAATGAGTTATTTCATCACTGGGTGAAAGAACCATGGATTAGTTTCAAGTGGATGGATCCTAAGTGATCAAGTCATGGATTATCGTGATAATCCATGACTTGGTCACTTAGGATCCATCCACTTGAAACTAATCTGCGGTTCTTTCACCCAATGATATAATAACTCATCATCATCATATCATTAACAACTTATCATCATAATACATCATTGCCATATAACAACCCCTCATGATCATCATTTTCGTCCATGAGACATCACATAACAATTTGGTTACTAATCATAATCACAACTCCTCCTCATCATCATCATCAACTCTAACACATTGTAGCACATAATAACACATTGTACCTAGGACCTACTCTCTCATAGACCTACTACCCTCTCTAAGGTAAAATAGCATAAAACAAGATAGGCCCCGACTCTCCATTATTGAGAATGGAGACTATCATGTCTCCAATTCTTGTGCTTCGCACAATGTTGCTTTCAAATAGCTCCCTATGATTGTTCATGTCTTCATCGGTTTTAGAAATTCGGTATGAACAGTTGTGAAGCCTAGGCAGACTTGGCCGTAAGCTAATAACATCAAGCCGACCTTTTGGAAACATTAGATCAGGCCAACAATCCTTCGGAATTTTCTGTCGAAAAATATAATTAGCTTTAGAAGAATATATGCAAAAGATGCACGGATGTCATAATAGTAAAAAATCTTACCATGCCATCTCCATGGATGTTACCGTAGTTCAACACGTGCACTTGTGGCACGTATTGACCATAATGTGCAGGAGTTTCAAAATTGATATTGGAATTCTCAACATCATTAATAAATGAGATAAGATGATCTTTCTCCTGATAAGTTAATTCTGCGCCATCGGTGTAGTAGGTTCTGTCTACCATCTTCCGTACATTTTTTGAAGAATGAAAATAAGTTGTCAATGAAAATAAGCTGTCAACTATTTTGTAATAAACAATATAAATTATTTAATAAATATGTTTGAGAAGCTCACATAGCGGTAAAATTGGAAGCGTATCAACAAGGACCCAAATGCCCATATTCTCTTCGTCGATGTCAGGATCACTAAGATACAAGGTGACAAGCATACCCTCATGAAAATCATACGCCTTGCAAAGTGCTTCCCAATTCAGACAGCCAAAATGGGATACACTCTCATAATTGTATAGATTTACAGCAAAATCATAACCATGATGGGTCCTTTGGGGAACTATCTTTGTCTCCATATTTTCATGATCTTCAAAATCCAGCTTTTCCAAGACATAGCATCTTGCATGGCATGGGATTAGCTAGTCGAATTGTAAAAGACGAAAATTACAAGTTGAAGAAGCAGAAGTCCTTCTTAATTACGAAACAACACTTGTCGTCATTGCGTACCATTTCAACATTGAAGGTCTCATCGAGTGAGGGAGTCCTGGATTAGGGGGTCCTCGGACAACCGGACTATGTACTGTGGCCAGACTATTGGACTATGAAGACACAAGATAGAAGACTACGTCCTGTGTCCGGATGGGACTCTCCCTTGTGTGGAAGGCAAGCTTGGCGATGCAGATATGTAGATTCCTTTCTCTGTAACCGACTTTGTGTAACCCTAGCCCCCCTCAGGTGTCTATATAAACCGGAGGGTTTAGTCCGTAGGACAACAATCAAAATATCATAGGCTAGACTTCTAGGGTTTAGCCATTACGATCTCGTGTAGATCAACTCTTGTAATACTCATATACATCAAGATTAATCAAGCAGGAAGTAGGGTATTACCTCCATAGAGAGGGCCCGAACCTGGGTAAACATCGTGTCCCCCGACTCCTATTATCATTAGCCTTAGACGCACAGTTCGGGACCCCCTACCCGAGATCCGCCGGTTTTAACACCGACATTGGTGCTTTCATTGTGAGTTCCGCTGTGACGTCGAAGATAGGCTTGATGGATCGCCTTGTTATCGAGGATAACATCACCTCCGGAGGAGCCCTGGCCTCAGGCCAAACCCTCCGGCTGGGCGGCTTTACCATGGTCGCTCGCTCTGCCGTCGTGCCGACGATGACTTCTCGTGTCATCGAAAATCGCCTTCGCGTCATCTCAGAATACTCCGCACAAATGGATCCGATGGAATTGTCGTCTTTAAACGAACTCCTGGATTGCATTACTGCCTTGGGAGTCGCAACAGACTACGATCGGGTTGGGGTTAAACCCGGTCAGCGAGAAATTGAATCTCCACCGATGACCCATCAGATAGCGGTATTGGAGGAGCAGTGCGACGATTCTTCCCCTATGTTGAAGACGAACTATGTTCGGATGTCCGAGCTCACAGAGCCGGATACTCACCCGCGGGAAGACTTGCCCCGTACTCTGAACTTAGAATCGGACGGCGGGCCTGAGAAATTGTTAGATATCCCGGAGCCCGAACAGTTAAGCTCGGAAGTTTCTCAAGATATGGATCCCAGATTGGGTTAGGGTTTGGACTAAAATCCACCCACCCACCCAGATATAAGTGATCTTACCCACATCAGATAGCAGTCCTGAGAAATGGTCCATCACTTTTGGGCAGATTCCTCCTTGTCAAGAACAAGATCAAAGACTGCCGCGATAAAGACGCAATCTCATTATTCTGCAAAAACTGCCCGGACGAGGGAATTCTCAATGCAATCAATCGCCATCACGTACCACACTTCGCTGACCTGACAACCATAGTACAGAAGTACTGCGCAATGGAAAGCGCCTGGATAACTCAGGCAGCCTCTTGGGAGCCACCGGTTTCAACTAAACCCCTCGTCTGGAAAAAAAGGTTGCACCCTCGTCGGTCACCCGATCCAGTAACCAAAAAATCAAAGCCCATTACGGGGTGCGGAACTGTCCTAGAGGGATGGCTCGATAGGCCATGCAAGATACACACAACACCGGATAACATACCAACCCACAGCCTTAGAGCATGTTGGATAGTCCAACAGGTGGCCAAGAGCAGCGAGGATCTCCTCCTCAAAAATACCGCAGAGCAACATCCCATGGAAGATAAGAACCATACAGTGCTCACAGTCTTTGAGACTTTTGCCTCAAACAATAGGCGCAAAAGGGCACTCCGCGGCCTCGCCGAAGTCTGCCAAGTTGCAGCAGTAAACCCCCGGAACGACACGGCCATAACTTTCAATGCCAGTGACGAACCAAAATTCAGAACAGTCTGGGCACCTGTCGCACTGGTCCTCAGCCCAATGGTGGACCGTTTTCGTCTTACCAAAGTTCTCATGGACGGCGGCAGCAAACTAAACCTCATTTACGTGGAAACTCTCAACAAAATGAAAATAGACAGGAGCCACATTGAGCAAAGCAGCACGACCTTCCGAGGAATTATCCCCAGTCGGGAGGCATGGTGTGTGGGAAAAATCACACTCGATGTGGTATTCGGCACGCCGGAGAACTATCGGTCCGAAGAGATAACCTTTCAGGTGGCCCGTTTTAACAGTGGATATCATGCCCTTTTAGGGCGAGATGCATTTGCAAGCTTCCAAGCTATACCCCATTATAGGTACATGAAGCTCAAGATGCCCAGGCCCAATGGAATTGTCACTCTCGCCAGCGATCCGGACATAGCACTCCACGCCGAAAACAAAACCGCCGCCCTAGCACTTGAGGCATTGTCTGAAGCCCTCGCGACCGAAGAATTAACCGCATTGCGCTCCACCTACTTTAAACCAGCGATCCAAATCCACCTCCTTTAAACCAGCAGACGAAATAGTCAAATTCCAGGTCCACCAAACGGACTCCACAAAGACAGCATCCATCGGGGCACAGCTAGACCCCATGGTCGACACCGCACTGCGGACGTTCCTACGCGAAAACTGGGACATATTCTCCTGACATCCTTCTGATATGCCAGGAATCCCACGCAGGCTGGCCGAACATAGTCTAAGCATATTGAAGGGATACAAGCCGGTCAAGCAAACATTACGGCGCTTTTCCGAACCCAAACTACAAGCCATGGGAGAAGAGCTAGCCAAGTTACTCGAAGCCGGATTCATTAGAGAAATAAAACACCCAGACGGGCTAGCAAACCAGGTGATGGTACCAAAGAAGGACAAATCCTGGCGCCTATGTGTCAATTTCAAGGACCTCAACAAAGCTTGCCCTAAGGATCCCTTTCCCCTCCATCGCATCGATCAGATCATCGATGCTACCGCAAGACACTACTCACTGTGTTTCCTCGACGCATACTCTGGATACCATCAAATTAAGATGGAGTCCGACCAGGCCGCAATGGCCTTCATAACACCATACGGGCCTTTCTGCTTCAACACCATGCCTTTCGGGCTCAAAAACTCCGATGCCACCTATCAACGGATGATTCGAACATGCCTAGAGAAACAAATCGGCAAGATAGTTGAAGCATAGGTGGATGACGTAGTCATCAGAACCAGGCACGTCGAATCCTTAATAGACAATTTGCATCTCTCATTCGACAACCTCCGAACATATGACATCAAGCTCAATCCGGAAAAATGTGTTTTCGGTGTTCCCTCCATAAAACTTCTGGGCTTCATCGTTTCCAATAAAGTAATTGAAGCAAACCCAGCTAAAATCCGACCTTTGTCACAGTTGGCTACCCCAACAGACCTAAAACAGGTCCAAAAATTATCTGGATGTGTGGCAGCTTTAAGCCGCTTTATCTCCAAACTAGGAGAAAAGGCACTGCCGCTGTATCCCCTTCTCCGGCGCACCGAACACTTCGAGTGGACGGACGCGGCAACCGCCGGATTGGAAGAAATAAAGGCTCTTCTAGCAAGCAACCCGATCCTGGCCGCGCCAAACATCGGTGAACCCATGTTATTATACATATCGGCCACACACCAAGTCGTGAGCGCGGTGGTCGTCGTCGAACGAGAGGCGGACGGACACAAATTTCCGCTCTAGAAGCCGGTATACTACGTATTCACCGTCCTCACACCATGCAAATCCCGGTACCCTCATTACCAAAAAATAGCATATGCGGTTTTTATGGCATCCTGGAAGCTCCGACACTACTTTCAGGAGTGTTCGATTATGGTGGCCTCCGAAGTACCCCTCAATGACATAATAAACAACCGCGACGCTAAAGGCCGGATTGCCAAGTGGACCATTGAGCTCCTTCCATTCGACATATCATACAAACCGTGCAAGGCCATTAAATCTCAAGTATTGGCTGACTTCATCGCCGAATGGACAGAAGCCGAACTCCCTAAAGAGTACGACACATACTCTAACTGGACCATGCACTTCGACGGCTCTAAAATGCTGGCAGGCCTAGGGGCACGCGTTGTCCTAACATCTCCTACCGGAGATACTATTCAGTACTTCCTACAAATATTGTTCACGGACTCCAACAGTGCAGCCGAATACGAAGCGTTATTGCATGGTCTTCGGATGGTCGTCTACATGGGCATAAAACGCTTGGAAGTGCGCGGGGACTCAAACCTTGTAATATCTCAAATAAATGGAGATTTCGATGCCAAAGATCCAAAGATGGCAGCTTATCGTAACACCATTCTCAAAATGTCGGCTCGGTACGAGGGGCTCAAGTTTCACCATGTGGCTCGAGAAAGCAACCAAGCAGCGGATGTCCTTGCTTGCATCGGTGCTAAGCGTGACCCCGTCCCACCTAACATCTTTCTGTAAACGCTTTTTAAGCCCTCCGTGGTGTGGCAAGGGGAGAGCGATAACACCAATACAGATCCGAATACAACCCTAGATTCCGAACACACCGATATCACAGCCACCGAATTACACCATCGGGCCATCTCATCATGGTAGTCATCGCCTCATGGACCGAACCCTTCTTAGCCTACCTTAATAGGCAAGAGCTTCCCGAGGATCAGAATGAGGCACACTGCATTGTGCGGCGCTCTAAAGCCTACAAGGTCCACGAGGGAGAACTCTATAAGAAAAGCACTACCAGAGTACTTCAAAGATGCATCTCCGAGGAAGAAGGGCGATAGCTCTTGGCTGAAATTCATGCTGGTCTCGGCGGTCACCACGCCACAGCCCGGGCTCTTGTAAGCAAGGCCTTCCGTACAGGTTTTAACTGGCCAACGGCTCGAGCAGACACACAGGACCTTGTCCAACATTGTGGCGGATGCCAGCTTTTCGCTAATCAAAGCAACATGCCACCCACCGCCCTACGAAAAATCCCCATTACTTGACTTTTGCGGTCTGGGACTGGATATGGTTGGACCCCTTAAAGGAGGGAGCCATAAGAAAAAATATCTGCTGGTCATGGTGGATAAATTCACTAAGTGGATAGAGGCCAAACCAGTCAAAACGGGCGAAGCCGGGCCAGTGATAGATTTTATATCCAGCGTAGTGCACCATTATGGTGTCCCACATAGCATTATCACTGACAACGACTCCAATTTCACAGCCAATGAGGTGAAAGCCGGTGTGCTAATCTGGGCATCAAGCTTGATTATGCCTCCGTATACCACCCACAAACCAATGGTCAAGTCGAACGAGCTAATGGTCTTATTATGACCGGCATCAAACCCAGATTAGTGCGGTCTTTGAAAGAATCAGACAAGCACTGGGTGGAGGATCTCGACTCCGTACTCTGGAGGCTTCGGATCACGCCCAATCATTCTACTGGATATACACCTTTCTTCATGGTGTATGGTGCAGAGGCTGTGTTACCCTCCGACATTATTCATGACTCACCTCGAGTACGCATGTATGAAGAGAGAGAGGCCGAGCTGGATCGGCAGGACAGCTTAGATGCCCTAGAGGAGGAGCGTGATGTTGCTAAGGCCCGTTTGATATTTTATCAACAACAGGCTCGCAGATATCAAAGCAGAGAAGTACGGGCCAATACTTACAACATTGGTGAACTCGTTCTATGCTTGTCGGAGAAGAAAAAGGACAAACTCAAGCCCAAGTGGGAGGGTCCCTTAATCATCGACGAAGTTCTCACCGGTGGAGCATACCGCCTGCGTGATGCATCAAACAACCGCCTAGAGCCGAACCCATGGAATGCAGCCAGATTCGCAAGATTCTATGCCTAGCGCCGGACTCTTTGTTCGTCTCCTTTTTCCCTTCCTTTTTCCTTTATTTACTTTTCCTCTCTTTTCACTTTTACTTACTAAGCTATAAAGCTCTTATACGGCTCGACCGTACACCTAAAAATACATACAATTCTTACTATGTATGTCAATTATACCTGGGGGCTTCCTGTACAGAAGCTTACTACTGTTATTTTCCGAGCATCAAGCTCACCACATATGTGTATTTTTCACATATGTACCTTTTCTTCGCCATTATATGCATCGATATGACTTAAGTTTTGGCCAAGCTGGGTTGCCTGGCTCCTGTGCTTATGCCCTACGTTCCCGTTAGTTCGGCCAGGAATAAAGGGAGCACCTCTGTGATTGTTACTGCCGGGTCATTCGGATGTGTACCTGAGACTAGGTGAAGCCGAAAGCTAGCGTTCTTAAGGGAATATTCGGTCGGTGGACTAAAGATGTTGTTTAATTGTCGCATTATGAACCCCCAGATGTTATCTATGATGTGGTTTTTTCAAACACAGTTCGAACATGTACTTTGATGCATGCTTACCCAGGGAAAGGAACCCTTAATGGAACTATTCTGTCTGGAAGATGTTTCTTAAGATTAAAATGTAATATAACATAACTAGCCGGATACTTGTCTGTTCAAGCAACTATGACCCCTATGCCTGGTTTCCACGCATACCCCAGGTTATATTACCAAGCGGGTATTCGGAAGCACTCCGCACCTTAGGGTACAGAGGTTGAAGCGAAAAGGTCTGCCATGACAAGCGTTTTTTACAATTTAGTTAGAAGACATAATCTGTCACATGAAGTACATAGTCACTTAGACTCAAACACTTCTTCTTCTATGCCATCTAACAAGCTATCTAGCCTAGAATCCTGCTGGGAATACTTGGCGGCTATTTGAACCTGGTCATATACCAGACTAACGGGAATTTCTTCCCCATTTGACCCTACAGGTCCGACCCGAGCCATGTGGTTTGGGTCGAGCTTGGTATACCGAGTTTTGACCATTGCCCAGGCTTCTCGCGCACCTTCCTGGCAGCCGATATCTTCCATAATCGGAAGCGTCGCCGTGCTCCCTGCAATATCTGTACAAGCCCCTCCATACTTCCAGGAGGAGATTCGGATGGCCATAAGGCCTTGGCCACACCTTGCATCGCTTGCCGAGCTCTCTCGTGCAGTTGCGACAGCTCTTGTAGCAGATTACTTGATGAACCAGGTACCTCCTCTTCGGGACGGCCTGTCAATATACCTATAGACAGAATTATTGTCAGTTTATTTCCTTGCTGAACTACGTAAAGGTAAATCCAAACACATACTAACACCTTCTTATTATCCTTCACGGAGTCAGCTAGCTGGACGCACACATCTTTTAGCTCTTCGTCGAGCTGGGTGTTGGCATCTTGGAGTTTGTTCTTATCCGCCCTGACCTGTGTCAGGATACGTTCGCCCACAACCAGTTGCCTTTGAGCTCATGAACCTCACGCTTGGGCGACATCCGGTGCTTCTGTTATAAGAACTTGCGCTTATAATGATAATCCTGGTATATGATTATGTTTTCTCGATAGAGGGAAACATTACCAGATGCTGCCTTCTTGGATTTCTCCAGTTCGGCGGTAGCTTCCGTCAGCAGGGCCTGGCACTTTTCTAGCTCTTGAGACAACAGATTGTTCTTCTCTGTGAGCACTTGGTCATATAACGATCCTTAAATTAGTTGTACCAACTGTTTCAAGTCTCGGGGGCTACTGGTATATGATTATCAGTTTGGTACAAATGTGTACTTACCCGTATATCTTTCAAATACTGGTATGTGGCTCTTGCAAGCCCATCTTGAGTAGCTCGGATGTAAGCATCACCCGAGTTGAAGGCGTTGAAGGCATCTTTTGAAAATCCAGGGTCACGAAGAATGGCCCTCTGGCGTCGATGATTCATGGCGCTTTCCACTCCGGAGTTTGTGGCGGATACTTTATCCCACTCCTCCACAGAGGGACAATCCGTGTCGCTTCCGTGTTAGCCTTAGTCCTTGCGACAGGGTCCGAAATCTGGCTCGTGGAGGCACGGCCGGCAGAATCCCCAGACATAGTCCGGTGAATATTTTTCCTGATAGGACACAATGGATATTGTCATACTTTAAACGTGATGGCTATAGAGCACACTTAAAACGACCTTACCTCTTTGCTAAAGGTTCGGCCATATTTCTATTGGCCTTCCTCTTCGGAAGCCTGCCCGTCTTAGGCATCGCCTTGTTGCGCGCCGACCGCCTACCCTTTAGAGCATAAAATAGTGTGGTAGGCAAGGCAAAGAGAGGGAATTTCATCAAAGGACAAGTCTCCTGATTACTTACATGCGTCACAGGAAGAAGGCCGGGATAGTCGGCAATGATGGCCACTTCGGTGCCATCATAGCTCGCCTGGGGAGACCCCCCTTTCCCGAGCTCCAAGAATATATCCGGATCCTCTTCAAATCCGGGGTCTAGAGCCCTGTTGTGGTCCTCTGGCTGTGGTACGGGGTTGTGGATCTCCCTGGTAACCTTCCGCCATTCCTGTTATAAATAACGGATTAATATTTAGGAAAGAGGATTCGAGGAGTTGATGGAGTAGAGTAGTGGGATGAAAACTCACCCAGCTGGGAGGATTATACATGCAAAATCCATCACTGGCTTAATGTGGATGAACTCCTCCTCCTCCCCTTTATATAATCCGGACAGTATTTTCGCCAAAGCAGCGTGAGTATACGGACCCTTCCGGCCATAGCGGGTGGCATCGTCTTCTCCATTGAAGTGCCACATGGGGCGCCCTCGGTATTGGAGTGCCTGAACCCCTCGCATTATGGATATCGCCATAACCTCAACTATTACAATCTGGATTGGGTAAGCGTCTTTATGTTGCTCATCAGTTGGTAAACTTCCATGCTATCTTCCTCCCTAGGGTTCCGAGGACGCCAACTGAGGCGCTTCTTCAGGGGAGTAATTGAATATTCAAGAAGACCCTCCAGATTGGATCAGGAAGGGATACATCTTTGATATAAAACCATTCGGAAGGCCATTCTTGGGATACCTTCTTCGGCGTACCGGATAAGTATACGGTCCCAGTGATGCGCCATATCTCGGCTCCGCCCACTTGGAATATTGATCCCTCTTGATTATGAGGGACGAGGCAGAACAGCTTCTTCCAAAGCTCGAAATGAGCCTCGCAGCCCAGAAATAGCTCGCAAAGAGCAACATAACCCACAATGTGCAGGATGGAGGCAGGTGTGAAGTTGTGCAGTTGGAGACCATAGTACTCTAGAAGCCCTCGGAGGAACGGGTGGATTGGAAATCCGACGCCTCTCAGCAAATAGGGAACAAAGCATACCCGCTCCCCCTGGACGGGTTGGGGAGTTTCTCTGCATGTTCCCCGCCGTCAAAAGAAATCCCTGGGCCGGGGACTAGATCTGCAGGAGACAGAAATTCCTGGGTCTGCAGCTTCACCAGTTGGCCATGGGATACAAAACACTTTTCCCAGTCCCCCTGCTTGGGGCCGCGAGGGTGGGAGGAAGAGATGGGAGTGCTAGCCATGTTGGGGTGGTTTTGGTGGACGAGCTCTGAGGATTCCTCGTTTGGGGGAGATGGTGTGGATTAGATCTAAAGATCCCCGTCTCTTTAATAGACATTTTTCCTATACGGTCAGGGTGGCAAATGCAAAAATGCACCGACCTCTCGTATTAGCTCGACAGGTGGAAGCTGAAATCATGAAGGTACAGATGCCAACGAGTGCGTCATTAAATGAAGGGCCGGACACTGCTATTTAAGCAGGTACTTTGAAGTATTCAGAGAAAGAACCCGCCTTGCAATGCCGAAGAGAATCTGTGCGCCGGACTCATCGTCATTGAAGCCTGGTTCGGGGGCTACTGAGGGATTCCTAGATTAGGGGGTCCTCGGACAGCCGGACTATGTACTGTGGCAGGACTGTTGGACTATGAAGACACAAGATAGAAGACTTCGTCCCGTGTCCAGATGAGACTCTCCTTTGCGTGGAAGGCAAGCTTGGCGATGCAGATATGTAGATTCCTTTCTCTGTAACGGACTTTGTGTAACCCTAGCCCCCCTCCGGTGTCTATATAAACTGGACGATTTAGTCCATAGGACAACAATCATAATCTCATAGGCTAGACTTGTAGGGTTTAGCCATTACGATCTCGTGGTAGATCAACTCTTATAATACTCATATTCATCAAGATCAATCAAGCAGGAAGTAGGGTATTACCTAGAGAGGGCCCGAACCTCGGTAAACATCGTGTTCCCTGCCTCCTATTACCATTAGCCTTAGACGCACAGTTCGGGACCCCCTACCCGAGATCCGCCGGTTTTGACACCGACATCGAGCTTAATACTGAAGTGCCGACCTTCTACAGGTGAAGCCTGTCACACAGATCCCGGTCATTTCCGCACCAGTCGCACTCGGGGAGCCTATCGTCATCGTCAGACATTTCCTATGTTCATAATTCAAAGATTAAACATGTACAATTCAATATATGTACTACAAAAACTAAATTAGATCATTATTATTCATCACGGTTGATTATCGGTCTATCGACTTAAAGTCAACCCAAAATGGCGTTAAATGCTCTTTTCGACATTTCCAACGCACTCGATATTTCCTATATTATAGCACAAGCCATGCCAAAATTCACGGAAAAATCTGGCATGACCTTTGATAAAAAAGGACATATCGAGTGCTGAAATTTGCCGGAACAGAAATTAATCAACACTCCGGCAAAACATAGGCCACTCAGAGGTGTTCCCTGCAAACATGGCCACTTGGGCAAGCACATATCCTATTTGAGCAACACTAGATATACATGTCTATATCTACATCATATGAGCACTCAAACTTGATGGTCATTTCATTTCCATGGTTATGAACAAAAATATTTCAAAATATCTTATATGTAATCCTAACATAACTAAATTTGCCAATATAGGTCTCTCTCTCTCTAAACTAGTTCTATTAAGCACTTACTAAATAAACTAGTTCTATTAAGTACTTACTAAATAAACTAGTTCTATTAACCACTTACTAAATAAACTAGTTCTATTAAGAACTTACTATAAATAAACTAGTTCTATTAAGAACTTACTATAAATAAACTAGTTCTATTAACCACTTACTAAATAAGTTATTTCTATTAAACACTTGAGAAAAACTCTATTACCCTAGTTCTACCCTAAATTTTCTTACTTCTATTACTAAATTTAATACCTAAAAATTTCTATTCTTAATACCTAAAAATTTCTACCCTAAGTGGAGGGAGTAGGAACGAAGGGAGGGATGAGTGAGGGTGGAAGGGAGGAGGCAGACGGATGAGGCAGGGAGGAGTATGACGGATGAGGCAGGAAGAAGAGCACGTACGAGGCAGGAAGGGATGTCGGAGGGAGGAAGCGGGTGTGAGGAGGGATAGGAAGGGAGGGAGGGATCGGGAGAGGGACAAGGAGGGGAGCAAGGTGGAAGGAGGAGGGATGGAGGAACTACCTCATTGGAGGAGGAGCAGGAGCGTCTGCGGCGGCGGGCGACGACGGTGGTTGGGGAGGGCCAAACGTCAGCGGCGGCGGACGACGGGGGCTGCAGAGAGACTGAGAATGGAGTGGAGAGGGCAGAGTGAGGGGCGGCTGGTTTGAGAAGATAGGATGGCTTTAGCAGTAGCCCACGTTAGGGTAAAGCGCTACTGCTAAACGCCATAGTAGTAGCACCCTTTACACCAGACGCGCTACTGCTATGCCGACAGCAGTAGCTCCTTCTGCAAAAATGCGCTACTACTAAGGCTAAGCATGTAAAAATAAACATCAAAAATACATTTGTCATCAGTGATCTTTTTGTGTAGAATCTGAATTGTCAATATGAGTCCTCACCGGTTTAGGAACCGGTGAAGACTCGTATTGCAGCCACAAATCCTACACACTGAGTTCAATGAAGACCAAGTGGTTGTGATAGTTTGAGAAGTAACATATTTAAGGTGGTAAACAGCATGTTCGCGGCGCGGGGTGGGACTAAACTTGGTTGCAAGGAGGGGAATAAACTTGGCAACAGCGAGGGTTGGCGAAAACCGCTACTGCTAAGTTCAGTAGCAGTAACGCGGTTACGAAAACGGCGCTACTACTATACCTAGTCTGGCGGCAACGTCGTGCCAATTGTATTTGTAGCGCTCTTTCATCCTGACGCGCTACTTCTATGGGGATATCAGTAGCGCGTTTTGTTTTCATGCGCTACTGCTAAGTAGCAGTAGCACCATATTTTAAACCATGCTGCTGGTAAGATTCTATGTATAAGGTTTTCCCTAGTAGTGAACAACCAGCTGGTACTCCATCTATGAGAGGCTCGTTGCCTTTGACGTCATATTCAGGGATATTTAGTCATAGTCTGTGTAGCCATATTAGTTGTTTAGTTGCAGTCATATTCAATTTTTAGTTGCAGACATGTCAAGTGTTAAGTCGCAGACATATTAAATGTTTAGTTACAGTAATATTCAATGTTACATACTCAGTGTTACGTTGCAGACATTCGTTGTGTAATGTAGGTTCAGTGTTTAGTTTGAAATAATCAGAGCATAGTACAATTGCTTCAGTGTGAATTTTGTTATGTTGAAGTGTAATTTTCATATTTTGTGACTTTCATTGGAAACAAAAGTCCAGCTATCTGGACTGGGTTAATCCTGGGCGGCCACAAATTTGAAGATGATCCTAGATAAAGCTATGGAGCATATATGATGAGATAAATAGAGAGAGGCATAGAGGAAATGGACTAAATGTTGAAGAAAATTACATGATACTTGGAGAGAGGACAAAGAAAGAGAATTGTCTTAGGATTTTGAGCGTGGCCTTTGCAAAAAAATGGTGGCTGGCAAGGAGCAGGCAATCTCGTAGTTAGGCACTGCACAACTGGCTGTGAGTGATCTCAAGGCAAAGCTGGAGAAAAGGAATATGGGTAACAATTTGGCCATAACCATGCACCAGTTGCCCAGGTCAAAGATAGAGAAAGCGAGGGACAAGATGAAGGAAGAAAAGAAGAAGCTGGAGTTCATGATCGCTGATCTGCTTAAAAGGAAGGAGGCCACAAAAGGGCAATATCAAGATGGTAAATGAGATATATGCTCAGTTTAGGTGACTGTGTGTTGTGCTATCATTTACTACGTAAGGTGTATGTGAACTTCAAGTTTCTGTGGAACTTGTTTTTGAATTGCCAGAAATTTGTATGTGAACCTGTAGTTCCTTTAGTTGATGTGATGCGCTATCTATTGTGATGTGTATGTGAACCTGTAGTTTCCTTTACTATCCTAGCTATATGTGTGCATTGTCCAAAACTATGCATTGTTGTTGTCCAAGAGCTCATAGTTCTACTCTAGTTCCTGGTCTAAACTGTTCTGAAAGTAGACAATTCTAACGGCCATGAAAAAATTGCACATAGAAGTTCCATTTACTGACATAGAATTACTACCATAAATTAGTTCAAATACCGGTAGAAACTAACTAATAGTCACCATATTGAAATGCAATGCAAAGACGAATATAAATTAGTGCAATTGTCTAAAACTACATGTCTAAAACTGCTTTCTTCTCAAACTCTTTCCAAATTTGGACCGCACTGTTACGGACCAAATTTGAATCACATCAATATTTAACCAACACATTAGTCAACAAAATTTGATTTAGCCCTAGTCTTTGTATTTTGGGGTCAATTTAATCCCAACTACCACTGCATTATTTCTCTCTTTAACTCTTCACCACTTCAGCACTCCATCTATCTTTAATGCCACCACTCCTATTTTTCTAACCACTGCGCCATCACTCTCTCTCTCTTCCTCATTCACATCATAGAAAAATTCCACAACTATCTCTACCTCTTCCTCAACACAGAACACCACAATGGCTAGTCCATCCAGCACATCCAACCCATTCCCCGCCGGTCTGGGTTGGGTGGCCATGATCCTTGGTATCACGCGCAGCGCCCGCGACAAGTTTGTGGACAACATAGAGATCGACACAAAGGTCGTCGGCATCCACCCGCTTGTCGCCATTGTCGACACCGTCGTGGCCAGTGTAATGATGAAGGAGAGGTTGCACACGGATCAGTTCTATGGAGATGCAGTAAAGGGTGTGTTTCCAATGAATGTGTTGCTCTAGCAATCAAGGAGATAACCTCCATAACCCAGGGTAGCTTGCTTGGCGGGTAGGGCACTGCTCACGCCGCTAGGGAGCAGTGCCGGATGTGGCCCTACAAGCCAGGTTGTGCAAGGCCACCGATCATCATCCTGGACAAAAAAGACGAGGTGCAGGAGGAGGAAGAGGAGGTGGAACCACCAGTAGCGGAGCTGGCCATGGTCATCGCACCACCACAACCAGACAACACTATCATGCTAATTGAGTTGGACGCACCGGGATATCGCCATCATGGGTACCGCTGCTCGGCGTGCGTCATCGGTGCACCACAGTAGCTCACGAAGATTCATGTTCTGCTAGTAGAAAAATCAATGTTTTTAAGTCAGCTTCAGTAAGTGTATATGTTTGGACAATGTATGTACAATGTATTTCAGTTTAATGTTCAGTTTAAGTATGTGTACCATAAGTTTCAGTTGTAGTCAATGATAAATTTGGTGCAATCTATGTATCTATGTTAGTTTGTTGTCTAAAGTGCTATGTTAGCTGGGAAGTACCAATTTGCTATCCATTTGAACATCCTATGTCATTATGCTCTGCTATCTTCTGAACTTCTTCGAAAATGCGTTGTCTGAAATTACAAGCATGTATGCTATCTCTGTTTGTTAATTGCTGCTTGCAAGCACAAACTAACTTGACTGTAGTTGCAAATACCATTTTGGCATGTTCATATTGGCAGCCAGTTTCATGTTCAAATGTAGTAACATGTGCTTATGTATCAAGTGGCCATCACATTGCAAATACGAATTACAAAAAGAATTGGTATCATCTATAATGTCAAACTAGTGCAAATTTTCATTCATTAACCATATTACAACCATTAGAAAAAGTACCATTGATCATCCCCTAAAACCTTGCCACTTCCAAACTAACACTACATGCCTGTAAAGTACCTTTGTTGCTGCCAATTTTATAGCTTCAGAACTGTTTGTTTTGACAAACTAAGTAGCACTAGTTTATGATTTCTTCAGAACTAGGAACAGACAGACCACACACAACTCCATCACACTTGCAAACACCACCTTCAGCACAAACAACACTTCTATCCCTAATCCTAACAACATAGCTACTTGTTGCTTGGTCATGACAGGTGAATTGCTCTAACTGTAGCTAATGCAAAAATTGACTTCGCATCAAATGCCTCTGGCTGCAATGCATCTATTGCTACCTACATTCCTCCCCCTCTCACCTCTTGCAAGCTCAACTTCTTTCATTTTATTCTCTTATGCACCAATTACATCAGCAACAACATCACCAAAAAGGATATGTGCATTAAAAAGATGCTCCACACACTCTAGCTCACAGCGCCAGAAAATCACAAGTTACCTATCAAGCACACAGAAAAAATCAGAACTTTGCAGCTAGCAGAAATCAAACTTGGATCGTTGACACGGATCGAATCAGGACTTACACCGTGCTTGTTGCACTTGTAAAACACCCAACCATCGTGCTCCTAGGTGGTGGAGAGGTAGAATTTGACCACTTTGCCACATTCGGAACAAGGAGTTAGTGGCACCACAAATGAGCAGCTGCGCTGACCTGACAAGATCGAGCTAGAGGAAGTCATGGTGCAAGAGGTGATGGTGACGATGGCAAGGCTGGCCGGTGATAATGGTGATTCAGGCTGGCGGTGGCTCGCGACCTCAGCTGATTTGGGAACTAGGGATTTGGAAGGGGGTGAGCGAGTGAAGAGGCGATCTTGATCTTGGCTATCTGCAGACGAGGATGAGGATCTGGCGAGGTGCGTGCAGATTCGACCCATGTGCGGTAGCGTTCGAGTGCGGTCGCGTCATTGTCTTGGTTTCGCATGAAGGAAAAACCAAACTGGACCTAGCACAGAATAAAAACCGTCTATGTTGCATGCCTAGTTAAAACTCAATTGACGAAAATTTCGCTTAGTAATAATATATGGCACAAATATGAAAATGGGGGTATAAATTGAAGATTTCTCAAAATTGGGTAAATTCTATCAGTGGGGTGAATCATGGGGTGAAAAATAGAATTAAATCTATTATATTTGATTATGTATATAAATCTGAATATAAGTAGAATAATTCAGGCGTGGACGATGAATGTTGTGGTGGGTCTATTTCTATACATGATTGGATGTTGAGGTTGCGTTATCCTATTTTATAATTGTATATGGTCCGGTGCCATGCTTGCATTTGCATGTCGAGATAAATTCGCTAACGAGATGACTCTCTAATATTCCACCGCAAAGAAAAGAGATGACTCTCTAATATATATATATACAAGATTACAAAAAAGATGGTTTCAACATATAGTTCACATGCACACAAAAAGACCTTTGGGAGAATGGACGTACATATTTTCATAAATCGCATGCAGAAATACAAACACGGGCGGCCGGGTGGGTGCAAACGTACGTAGATACATCAGGAACACTGTTGCACCTGCCATGGGCTTAAATGATTGGGGTCACTCACCGCCACCGGTCAGGTCGGTCTCCGTCTCCTCACTCACTCACCCGCCCGCATCATCAACAAAGCTAGCTACAGTAGCTAGCTAGCTCCCCCCAGCTCAATTCCGTCCCCTCACCCCCACAGCAGCTTTCCCACGGCTCCCCTTCCCCCTCCACCCGTGCCACGGGCACGGCTATCTACCCACCTATATACACGCACCCCGCCCACCCTACTGCCCCTCCTCCCTCTCCTCCTCCTCCCCTCGCCACCACACCCAATCGCCCGCTCGCTCCCCCGGCTCGGCAACGATCGATCTCTCCTTCTACCCGAGCTGCTCCGTCGTCCGGACGGCGCCGTCGACCGCGTGCTTGCCAGGTGAGATATACGTGTGGTCGACCTTCCTCGTACTGTAGCTCCGGGCCCTCCGGCGGCCAGCGGCTAGCTGCTGGTTGTGCGGCTGAGGTGACCGCGGTCCAGCGCGTGCGCGCGCGCGCGTGTGTGTCAGTTTCTTGGCTGATGCTGCTGTGCTGCAGCGGCCGAGCTCGGATTCAGGCCGTCTTGGATGCCACGCTCTGGTCCGGGCCTGCACCGTACTTCAAGCTACCTCAGGACCAGCTGCTGCTGATCCACTTCGATTCCCCCTTTAGGAAACCCTAGAGTCAGATTTTTGTGCGCCCTCGAGAAACATGGCGTGTACGCTCTCGCTGATGCTTAGCTTGATTCGTCAGCTCACCATGAGCTGAGCTGAAGGAACAATGAACCATGCTGCGAACTGATGAGCAGCTAGCTCACTGGCTGGCTGCTGGGTGAAAATTAAGATGCTTTTGGTTTCAGGCAGCTCCGTGTGTACTAACGGGCCGCCGTCTCGCATGCAGATCTGAAGTCAAAGGAGGAGAGGACGGACATGCAGGGAGCGCCGGTAGACAGCCCGGGGGCGGCGGAGGCGGCGGCGCGGCCGAGCAGGTACGAATCGCAGAAGCGCCGGGACTGGCACACGTTCGGGCAGTACCTTCGCAACCACCGCCCGCCGCTGGAGCTCTCGCGGTGCAGCGGCGCCCACGTCCTCGAGTTCCTCCGCTACCTCGACCAGTTCGGCAAGACCAAGGTCCACGCCGCGGGCTGCCCCTTCTTCGGCCACCCTTCCCCGCCGGCGCCCTGCCCGTGCCCGCTCCGCCAGGCCTGGGGCAGCCTGGACGCGCTCGTCGGCCGCCTGCGCGCCGCCTTCGAGGAGCACGGCGGGCGGCCCGAGGCCAACCCGTTCGGCGCGCGCGCCGTCCGCCTCTACCTCCGCGAGGTGCGCGACTCCCAGGCCAAGGCGCGCGGCATCGCCTACGAGAAGAAGCGCCGGAAGCGCCCGCCGCCGTCGTCGTCCCAGAAGGCGGCCAAGGCCGCGCCGTCCCCACCCCCACCCGCCTCCTCCCATGTAGCAGCGCCGCCCCCAGAGAGCGCGCCGGAGGTCCTCGTCGCGCGGGCCGTACCCGCGCAGGGGCACTACTTCATCCCGCACCCGCAGCACTACATGCACGCGCATTTCCTGATGCCAGGCGGCCACGACGCAGACGCCGCCGTCCCGAGCAGCTCCAGCGGAAACAGCAACGGCCACAGCAATGGCCACAGCGGCGGCGCCGGCGACGAGATGGCCATGGCGATGGCGGCAGCGGCGGAGGCGCACGCGGCGGGGTGCATGCTGCCGCTCTCCGTGTTCAACTAGCGAGCTTTCCAGCCGTATCCATGGATGCGATCCTAGCAAAAGCAATCGCAAGGTAGGGCTTAAGTAAGTTAATTCGGAGGTCTATATATCTAGCCGTAATCTTGATCGATCATCGGAACGATGGAAGGATGAGTGTCATCGAGATCGATCGATGAACGTACTATTGTTCTTCTTACCAACACTATTCACCCTTTTGGCTACATTTCCTGCGGGGAGCTAGTGGTGCTCCTCCTCCTTGCTACTGTAGGGTTTCTACTTTCTAGCAGCGTTCGTGCATGCTTGGTTGATTTGTGTATGCAGATATAATTAATCCAAGGCTCGATTGAAATGTCAAGGGGATTTCCACTGCTAGAATGTGCACTGCTGATCGATTGATTCATGGCTCCATGTATTTAATTTGTTGCGTTCTTCCTGTCGTCGAACAGATCTTACTGATGTGCTGATAGGATTTTAATTTGTTCTTATGACTAGCATTGTCATGACATTTTCTGCAGAATTTTGCGTCATCTGTATGCTTCATCTTTCTTTTATTTTGCTCTGATTTCTCGTATGCTTCCACTGTATATTTCTCTATTTATGGGCAAGAAAATTCTTGATTCATATGATATGATGCTGGTTGCGTGCTTCCAATTGGTTTGCACGTTGGTGATCAAAAGGATATTGAATTTATATGATAACTCTTGCATGAATTTGCATAGAAAATCCACACGGCTACCATTGAAGTCTTTGCACATTTCTTCATTACAAGTGGGGCCTAAGACCATTTCCGATGCATCTTCTCTTAACACCATATCTTAATGCATGTTAGATGTTTGGATACAACTATCTGGATGCATTGTATCTGACATAGGTTTGGTATTTTATTGTAGACCCTACTTTTATTAAGATCACTTGAGTCTAATTGGATGGTAATGCGAGAGTTAATAATATACCAAATTGGTTTGCGGGTGGAGACCGTATCTAAGATACGAGACAGTTCTATCATCTGTTGCCACTAATTATACGCCAAACAAAAATCTTACGTATGTGCTGGGCAAAAAGATGGTGCACTGGTGAAGCATTTGGAGCGGCATAAAGTTTACTTATTTACAGTTTTCAACGCTGTACATAACCATAGGACGATATCTTTATAAAAAGTTAAAATAGACCTCACAACTTGTGCGTAAGCGTAAGATATAGACAACTTACCTACAAGAGGGAAATTATCGTTTGTATGTGCTCTGTAATAACTAAAATTTTCTGTGTATAATAATGCTCCCTCCATTCCAAAATAACTGGTTTTAGTTCAAATTTGAACTAGAACCACAAACCCAGAATAAGTGAATAAGTTGTTTTGGTTCAAATTTGAACTAAAAACCATGTCACTTATTTTCGAATGGCGGGAGTAACAAATAACGACATCATCTCATTTCATTCTCTTCATTCCACCTTTCAAAAATCTAACGAAGCTCCTACATCTTGCTTCATTATTGTACATGACTTAAGAAGAAACCATCATCCCTACACATTGACGTGGCATATCTAGGGGCTCCTTGAGTTTTATAATTTTCAACATTTCGAATGTAGACCTCTTGTAAATAAGATAATTAAACTGTTTCTGCCACCTGCTGGAAAGACATTTAGTGAAAACTCACTTTATTCACATCATTTTTTTTTTTGCGAAATAGGACATTTTCATTCAATCGATATATCGGGGTGATACAACTGCACTAAGCGAATGACAAACCTCTGCATAACACTGTGTACACAACCAAAATGTTCCTTAAACTAAGAAGAATAGTTATCTTGCAACTCTTAAACTAAGGAAAAGATTGTAAGAAAAATGTTTGAAAACATGTATTGAGGGTCATGCATGGTATCCATAAATACACAGAACTAGATTATATCTCTCCCAATGTTGCCGGAATTATTAGCAATACATATTATTTATATTTAGTTGTACGAAACATAAACACTTGGAGAAAATATGAGAGTTAAAAATGAAAATACATTTGATTTAAAGTATTTATTTATAGTACAGTTGTAAAATATTTATAATTATGAATAGCAGAAATGAATGAAAATTCACATGCATATTCTCATGTTGAGGTGAGCCTTCTTATAAATGGTGGCATGTTTGAGGTGGACTTTTTCCCATGCAAGTTGCATGCTGAGGTGACATGCTTACGTATTGCGATAAATAGGTTAGTGAGAGCTAGCTATTTAGATATAGATGATTAGAAATTAAACATCATAACATGTAAGATAAGCTCAAATGTCTGAGGGGCTACTTAGTATGCCAGTGTGTCTTAGGGGCTACTTAGTAAGCCATTGGTTAAATATGCATTTGAAGCATTAGATTTTCTATTTAGCTTTCATAAGGTAATATATTTCTCAAATTTTGGTGCTCGAAGCCCTGCGAAAAACATAGAAATTTGTTCCTTTCCTTTGCATTCATTGCATGATTTCTGTATAATCTATACCAATGGGGCAGATCCAACTGATCTCGGCCATCAAACTAAGTGAATCCAACGACCGATCTCGACCGTCAAACTAAGTCAATCCAACGACCTAGACTGCTCCAATGGCGAGCGCTCAACGTGTTTCACGTGTAATTAATATCATACTAAATATTGCACTATCACACAAAATAATAGCATACCTAATATCCGCGTGCAATTGATATATTGCCTAAATATTAATGTGTGTTGCACATGCGCATTTACTAGTATAATAAATTCTTCATAATCTGTTAAGCAGAGTCATCTTTTTATTTACTTGATACGACTGGTCATCTTACTATTACCAGTCATCTTCATAATCTTTTTTTCTTTTGACTTGATATTACCAGTCATCTTACTACTGAAGTTAGCGTGCGCGTGGCATAAATTGTAAATGTGCATATGCACGACAGGTGTGGTTGACAATCTTGAAAGGTTGCACGTGTAAGATAGTTGTGGATCATTATTAGTTAAGCAGAGTCTATGTCAAAAATCAGAGAGTTGTACCATGACTAGAATCAATAGCAGAGTCTATCTATACCGAGCCGAAAACTTTGAAAATCTTGATGTAATTAGTACTGCTAATTTCCTCACGGATCTTTGCATTTGTGTGTGTGTGCACGCGCGCGCCAAATTTTTTCCATGTGATGTACTTTGTCTAGTTCAAAGTTCGGATCATTTGCTAAAAGAAATTGACGTCTTTGCATAGCCATTTGCGCACGTCCGTCTCAGTGGCCCATTGACCTCCACTACTCCCTTTCCTCGAATCCCAACCGCAGGTAGCCACAGATCCACAGACGCAACGCAACTACTTTGTCGGCCGAGGGGATTGACAGACGTCCGGTGGAACAATTTCCATCTCAAATGAGGAAAGGAACGTATCATGGTCAATGCTCAACGACCGTATAATTGATCGAAATGTTGGCATGTGTCTTCCCGCCGAGGCCGATGGAGCACCTAGATCGCTGTGATGTCATTTAGCCATGGGGTGGGAGCCCGTCTGCTTTCCTTGTGGCTGATGATTAGGGCCAAATGGGCAATGGATTCCCAAATCATTTGATTCCTGAAGAGACCGGACGGAGAAACACGAGGGTACGCACGCAGCACTGTTCTTCTTCCTCTTTTTGCGAGGGTGGCACTCATTAACCGGAGGAAAAAGAATCGGTCTTTTGGTATACCACGTCCAATCGGTCGCCAGCCTGTGGCCGGTGAATTCTCACTGGATTGTTCGCCGGATTGCTCGTGTCGTGTCTTTCGACGGTAAGATAGGTGCACACTGGGGTACCCGTAGCTAGGTAGGACACACTGCACAGTGGCCTGCCCAGGCCAAGTCGATGTCACATCTGATGAGTGAACTCCAGTCCAGGGCGCAGTAGCGAAGTCTCTCATCTGGTAGTTTGGTACATAGTACTAACCAATTACATGTACACAGTGGAGTATTTTGTTCGGTTTAATGAGCATGATTATACATGAATTTGCCTTGGCTGCCAGAGTGTATTTATGTACCCCCATCACTTCCAAAACAGAAGATGTACGCATTTTACACAGTATCTAATGAGCTGCTTTCATGATCAATCCTTGTGTGATATGTATGTACGTATATATACAACTATAAATATTGTGAAACTATTTTCATGAAAATGTTAATGGTATATTTTTTATCTAAAGCACGTAAATTTTGATAGCACTAGCAAATATACTAGAACTCGGTACCTCATACGGGCATTTCACTCATACATTTGTTTGACCACATAGTTAAGCGTGTCCTTCCTCCATCCAGGTTTACCGGGCCTTCTTGTATTTTCTGTAAACTTGTACTATAAATTTAACTAGACAAATCTAAATTATATGTCAAAAACAATGAAAAGTGGAAACCTCTTTTAAATACAGATCCAAGAATAAAATTTCTGTGTCATATACATTGTATTTTGTTAGTTATTTAGATGACCAAATTTTTACCCAAATATGAAGGCGCCCAATATACCCCCATGGAGGAAGTAACTTTTTGCAGCTGGTCATTCACATATGTTATTCATTTGAGCAGGTAAGGAGTAGTACTATAGGGATGTTTGAGTTATACCTTTTTCACCTACATGTGCCTTGCGTAGGTCCCACTTACCCACATAGGTAACCATATTTTTTTTTTTTGCAACTTGTCGTTTACAATGCTTTGGAGTAATATCGAATATAAATGTGCAAACAACATAACAGGAAGGGGGCCTATCTCACCCACCTGAGCAGTCTTTGTGAACACACATATACAAACAAAGCAAGGGCTCTCGTTTTCAAACAGCACAGTCTCTCTGCACGGCACACCATTTTACTATTGGTAAAACAATTGTAGACCTCCGAAACAGCGCCTTGGTCATTGCATGACCAAAACCTCAGGCTTACTAATTAATTAGTAGTTGGAGTAGTTTGATGCATTCAAACAGAACAGGATGATACCCTATTGGGAAGCCTGACCTTGCACTGTGCTATGTCTTTGTGACCAACAGTGCTCTTTCTCTGTCGTCTTGCTCCAAGAGGCAAGAGCCACGGGGGAGCAGGACCCTAGGTAGCCACCCACAGTATTAGACTCGAGTTGACCAGGTACTACACATCCATGACATCCAACACAAGGAGCACAGGGTGGTCCTGAGGGCAGAGCGATGCCAATAGTACACCGTAGCAAGACAACACGTAGTGGTGAGGCCATGGGAAGCAATTGCATGCATGCATGCACACATATGATTGTCATGGGTGAATAGCGTAGCCTTTTTAACATATTGCAGTGCATGATCTAGAATCTAGTAAATGCTGTTGGTGCATGAGTGCATTTATATTGCATGGTGCAAAAGGATAGCCTTTGGATGGTTAGATCTTGATCCTGCTTTTGGTGTGACTTTTTTTATTTGGTCATGTACCCAATTGTTCTTTGGCGCCTTCCTTTGTGTACTAGTACTATGCTCCTGGGCAAACACTGTTTGATTTTATTATTGCATACACATATGTCATGTCAAGCGTGGGGCAGAGAGCTAGTTTGGATTTGGTTAATTAACCGGCATAAAAGTCTTGTCAGCTGGGATGCGACCAAGTATTACGGTAATGTCGCCACGCGGTAGGACATGCCACTCATGATCTCTTAGATCCTCATGTTCCTCCTAGTTAGCCCGTCAGAAACCAGGGAATTGTTTAACAATATACTATTATGTTGTTTGTTTTATCAATGATAATTTCAGGGAATTTCAAAGATAATCTATGTACTAAACATTCAAAGGGAAAATTTGTTTTGAAGTTTCAGGCTTCATGGAAATTTCGTGTAGTTTGAAAGAAAAATCAAATTTAAAACTTTTTTTGGAAAAAATCCACATGTACCACTACAGGAAAAATATTGTTTCCCAGTACCAGGAATACAAATGTCAAGGTTTAGAGAGAGAAGGTGAAGTTGATCAAGGTTGCCGGATGATTAGATTAGGAAAAATAACAGCGTACGTGAGTCTAGGTTATTCGTGTACTAGTAGTATTGGTTTGAGTCCGTCTCATAGGGCTGGACCAAGAACTCAAAGCTGAAGTTCTACACCTGATTTTCTCTTCTCCGGCCCTGATTTTCATGAGGGTTGGGCCCCTCCCTCCCCCTACTCCAATCAAAAGACGCCAAGTCAGCTGCAGCTCGTAAACCATACGTAGCTTTTCGTGGACGTAGCATTCCTTCTCAAAGCTGTGATAGTTCAGCTCGTTAAGCTCGTAGCTCATTTTCTAATTAACAAAGTCAATCATCAACTTCAGCTTATTGAGCTTAACGAATGGGATAACGAGTTTCACGAGTAGCTCGTTAAGCTCATTACTAATAACACAACACATATTTTCATTTTATGTGACCGAAATTTTGTAGCATCTCGGCCCATCGATTTAATCTATTCGAAATAGGAGACAACAAACTAGTGTATTTCCTTTTGTAGTCACCATCTTCCTTGGTGAAAACCATACCTACATACTCATCCTATAGACCGTAACATAACATAATCTGGAGAGCTCACGAGCTTAACGAGCTTCAAATGACCTGACCCGAGAACAATTTTCTGCTCGTAACGAGCCGAGTCTTAACGAGCATGAGCTTAACGAGCCGAGCAGCTCGTTAATCTACCCATCATGCTAGTGTGCATGTCCGTGTAGGCTTATGAGTCTAAGTTAGAGTTAAGACTATGCTACGTGTATAGGTAAGCTAGCGTGATGGTTAGGTCGGCAGCTTCGTGTGTGTGTGTGTCTCTATATATATACGCACACACGCGCGCGGGAGGCTGTACAATATTGTACCTGAGAAAAGGAGTAAAGAAATAAAGAGGGGAAAAAGGACACGACAAGAGCCCTAGGCTATACTTTGCGTGTGCACGTGTTCTTTGTTGTTTTGATGCAATCAATCCTGTGGGCGAATCCCAATATTAGCTCAGTTTGCAAAAAGACTCGGCAATGTCTTCGCCGGGTGTTACACTCAGCAAGAGACTTGGCATACACCCTGTCAGCAAAGCGGGTATGCTGAGTATTTTCGTGCGGACACTCGGCAAAGATTTGATCTCGGTAAGTTAAAGGACCAACCAAAACAACGGTATTGAGTGTAAACACTCAGCAAAGCTTCACCTTTGCCAACCGGTTGAACATGGCCAAATGTATGCATGCTGACTTCGTGGAAGAGGGCCATCGTGCCTACAGCACCACCCCGCGTCGCATTTCCGGCGGCCCTCGGCAACAGAGGTGAAGAGAGAGGAGGGCCCATCGCATGGCCAAGATGGCGATGCTCCTATCGTGCTCATGTGCGGTCATACGGTGGGGGTGGTGCCCGGTGGCAAGGGAGTAATCCAAGGGAGGGGCCTGATGTGGGGTGATGACTGGTCTGTCGTTCAGCTCCGGCTTGATGGGTGTGTGGCAGGAGAATCCATCATCGTCAGGCCGAGTCCCGCGCCATAGGTCGATCTCGATAGAAGGAGAGCTCCTCCTACTCTGCAACTAACTGGGTTGTGGCACAAGGTGACGGGGCGGAGGGCGAAGGGTGACTGAGGTGCGTGGGAGTAGGAATGGTGGCAAGCGACAAAGAAAGAGGGTGGTCAGACGGCCGGGTTTTTGGCTGCGGGGATAAGAAGAGAGTGAGGGTAAGGGGAGAGCGATGGTAAGGGGAGAGAGAGAACGAGAAATGGATGGAGGTCGTTGGATCTTAGAGAGTCCAACTGTGGCACGATCCATGGGACTTAGAGTTCGATTAATCAAAACATAGGGTCTTTGTTGAGTGTATCTTACAAAGAACTCGACATACATGTTTTTCCTTTCTTTCTTTAGTTTTGGTGCTATTTTTTGTAGCAGGGTGTTGCGCCCCCGCATCCCCGGGGTAGAACTCCGTTAAGCAGGGGGCCCCGGCCCCCACACCCTCTGAGGAAAAATACCGGCAAAAAAGGCTACAAATTCACTTAGTGTAATAAAGTGTGCTTAGAAATTTATTTAATGACTTAAATATAGGAAACGACCCCGAAAATGTGAAAACACATGTAGAGTGTACAAATAGGTTCAAGGTCAACCAACGAAGCTGTAACGCCCCGGATCCGATGTGCCAGGTGTCCGCCAGTTATTCGCCGTCGTTGCCATGTCATTTGCTTGCGTGTTGCACTTTGCCATGTCATCATATGCATTTCATATCATGTCATCATGTGCATTTCATTTTGCATACGTGTTCGTCTCATGCATCCGAGCCTTTTCCCCGTTGTCCGTTTTGCAATCCGGCACTCCTATGTCATCCGGCGTCCCCCTCTTCTCTCTTTTCGTGAGTGGGTATTAAACTTTCTCGGAATGACCCGAGGTTTGCCAAGCGGCCTTGGTATAGCACCGGTAGACCGCCTATCAAGTTTCGTGCCATTTGGAGGTCGTTTGATACTCCAACTGTTAACCGGGTATCCGCAAAAGCCCTCTTTGAGTTGCAGCCCAACACCCCTTCCAAAGTGGCCCAAAACCCATCTAACTCCCCTCCATGCTCTCGGTCGTTCGATCACGATCGCGTGGCCGAAAACCGCTCCTCATTTGGACTCTCCTAGCTCCCTCTACCTATATATTTGCACCTCCCCCGAAATTTTCGCGGATGAAACCCTAAAATCTTCCTCTCTCCGCGGCGGACATGTCCATCCACCGCCGGACACTCAGCGCCGCCGCCCACCCACGAATCAGGAACTGCCACCTGTCCCCACCGCCGCCCACCGCCGCCGCTGCATCGGGCTGGATCGAACCCTTCAGAGTTCGCGCCGCCCGCCCGCTCGGCTCGGCCCGCCGCCGCGCGCCCTTGCGCGCGCGCGCCGCCGCCCGCCCCTCGGCCGGCGCGGCCTTCATGCCGCTTTTTTTCCCTTCGCCGCCGACCGGTATCAAAGATGCGCGCCGCCCGGCGTCGTCGCCGCCGCCAGCCGCCATGCGCCGGTGTTCGCGCTCCGCCGCCCGCCGTGCTCGCCTCCGCTTCGCCGCCCGGCGACCCTCGCCGCGCCGCCTTCGCCGCCGCCGCCGCCGCCATGGCCTCCTCGTCCGTCGGGATCGAGGCCTTGTATGCAGCGCGCCCGGGTGGCCAGCGTCCGCCCGATGAACGGTGGCACGATCCACCGCCCGCCGTCCTGGGCTTGGCCCATGGTGAGCCCAGCTCCATCCAACTCTCCCGCCGCCTACCCGTCGCCCTGGGCGTATTATACTATACTGCGCTCATATGTTTTTTTCCAGAAATGCCTAAGTCCCTGAAATTCTATCTTAATCATGCCATATTCTTTGCATCACATCTCTGCATCCGTAGTTCCGTTTTGCGCGTATAATATGTCAAATTGTTCGCCTCGACAAGTATATCATTTCATTCTATTGCATCATTTTCATTTGAGCTCATCTTGATGCCCGAAATGCTGTTGGAAGAGTGCTTCATGTTGTTAATCTGCTGAAACTGTTATAACTTGCTGATTTAACATTTTTGCCATGATTAATGTGTGCATCCTATGGGTATGAGCTCTACATGAATGTTGAACTATGCCATGCCATCTTTCCAGAGGTGTTGACCTTGTATTTTTGTGAGTTGTGTGCTGAGTGCATTGAGCTTGTAAAGTAGGGTAGTTGTTGTTGCTGTTTTCCTGGCAGATTCTGTTATATTTTGATGCCATGTTAACATGCTTCCACTAATCATTCTATGCATATTCTGGAGATGCTCTATAAACATGTTTTGATATACATGTCTTGCTCTATACATTCATGCCCTCTGTTGCAATTTTACCCTGCTGGAACATGTTCATTTCTTGCTCCAAAGTTGCTTGAAAATGTTTCCTGACAGATTGTTTGCCTGAGATTCAATTTTCACGAGGTCGTTGTACTTGATCCGTGTATGCTATGACCTTACTCTTGCCATGCTTAGCTTCATAATCATGCCTTCTTACTGTTGGTTGCCTTACCATGCCATGTATTGCTCTGTAGTGAGTGTTTCGAGCTCACGAACATGCCTACTTATTGTTGTTCCTGCCATGTTTAAATCTGTAATATAACTTGCCATGTTTACATGGGTGCCATCATATTTTCTATGCCTTTTTGGCTCATGGTCACTAAGGGTCTTTTGATATATGCTATTAGTAGTTTCATGCCATGCCTTGGTTTGCCATGATAAGTTCCTGTAACATGTTGTTTGATAGCTCTAAACATTGCAACCTGATGTTATTTCTACTAAAGTCTGAAACTGTTATTACTTGCAATATCTCCATGCCTTTTTGAGCATGTTCTAGTGATTTCTGGAGATAGCTCAGTGTTCATGTTTTGTTATGCTTTACATGAACTTCATGCCCATGCCTTTTGTTATTATGTTGGGGTGCTGTAGCATGTTGTTTTGATGCTTGCAAGATGCCTAGTTGCTGTTTTGGGCAGATTGTTGCTATGACTTGTATAGTGTGTGTGTGTTGCACCGTTGCTCCGTTTTGAGTGTGATATATATGAAACTTGCTTGATTTTGCATGTAGTTTCATATTATCATGTTGCATCCTTGTTTTGGTGTGTTTGCTTGATGTTTGGGTGCATTTTGCATCAATGCCATGCTTAACTTGTTTTGCTCATATCTTCTAGGCCGTAGCTCCGAATCTAATGAACTTTATATGTAACTTGACTAGAATTTCGTGTAGATCATCTTGGTGATCTTTAACTTGCTGTTTAACAACTTGAACATAAGGTTTATTCAGTTCTGGACCAATTTCGAAATTTGCATATGAGGACTTACCGGAATTGTTATATGTTGTTTCCGGCCTCATTTAAACTTGCCTTGATGTGTTGCTCTTGTTTGCATCATCTTTTGCCACGAGTAGCTTCATGTAGAATTGCCATGCATCATGCTTGTTGTGCATCATGCCTTGTTCATGTGTGGTGTGTTTACCTATGTTGTGTGCTTCTTCTCGATAGTTCCCGTTTCGTTGCGATCGTGAGGATTCGTTCGTCTGCGTGTGGTTCGTCTTTTTCATGGACTCGTTCTTCTTCCTTGCGGGATTTCAGGCAAGATGACCGCTACCCTGGATCTCATTACTATCATTGCTATGCTAGTTGCCTCGTTCTTTCGCTTTGCTGCGCTACCTATTACCTATTTGTCCAGCCATCCCATATTGCCATGAACCTCTAACCTTTGACACCTTTCCTATGCAAACCGTTGTTTGGCTATGTTACCGCTTTGCTCAGCCCCTCTTATAGCGTTGCTAGTTGCAGGTGAAGTTGAAGATTTCTCCATGGTGGACAGGGTTTATGTTGGGATATCACAATATCTCTTATATTATTAATGCATCTATATATTTGGTAAAGGGTGGAAGGCTCGGCCTTATGCCTGGTGTTTTGTTCCACTCTTGCCGCCCTAGTTTCCGTCATACCGGTGTTATGTTCCCGGATTTTGTGTCCCTTACGCGGTCGGGTGATTTATGGGACCCCCCTGACAGTTCGCTTTGAATAAAACTTGTCCAGCAAGGCCCAACATTGACTTTTACCATTTGCCTCACCACCACCTATCTTTTCCCTTGGGAGTCGCTCTCTCGAGGGTCATCTTTAGCCAGTGCTTGTCTAAGTGTTGGTCCGAACCGAGCCGCCTGCGGGGCCACCTCGTGGCAACTCGAGGGCTGGTTTTACTCGTAGCCTGTCTCATCCGGTGTTTCCCTGAGAACGAGATATGTGCAGCTCCTATCGGGATTGTCGGCGCATCGGGCGGTTTTGCTGGTCTTGTTTTACCATTGTCGAAATGTCTTGATGTACCGGGATTCCGAGACTGATCGGGTCTTCCTGGGTGAAGGTCTATTCCTTCGATGATCGCGAGAGCTTGTCATGGGCTAAGTTGGGACACCCTGCAGGGTTTAAACTTTTGAGAGCCGTGCCGCGGTTATGTGGCAGATGGGAATTTGTTAATGTCGGTTGTAGACAACTTGACACTTGATCCGAATTAAAACGCATCAACCGAGTGTGTAGCCGTGATGGTCTCTTCTCGTGAGTCCGGAAGTGAACACGGTTTCTGTGTTATGTTTGACGTAAGTAGGTGTTCAGGATCACCTCTTGATCATTGCTAGCTTCACGACCGTTCCGCTTGTTCTCTTCTCGCTCTTATTTGCGTTGGTTAGCCACCATATTATGCTTAGTCGCTGGTGCAGCCTCACCACTTTACCCCTTCCTTTCCCATTAAGCTTTGCTAGTCTTGATACCCATGGTAATGGGATTGCTGAGTCCTCGCGGCTCACCAGATACTTCCAAAACCAGTTTGCGGTGCCTATGTTACCGGCGGTGACGCAACCAAGCTCAAGGAGGAGCTCGATGAAGATCTTGCCCTTTGTGTTGTTTCGTTCTAGTTGATCAGTAGTGGAGCCCAGTTGGGGTCGATCAGGGACCTTTTGTCGCATTTGGGGTTCTTCTTTTATTTTGGTTTCGTAGTCGGACCTTGATTGTATCTGGATGATGTAATGCTTTATTCATGTAATTGTGTGAAGTGGCGATTGTAAGCCAACTATGTATCTCTTTCCCTTATATATTACATGGGTTGTGTGAAGATTACCTCACTTGCGACATTGCTTTCAATGTGGTTATGCCTCTAAGTCGTGCTTCGACACGTGGGAGATATAGCCGCATCGAGGGCGTTACAGAAGCAACAATCACTTTATCTTCAAATCTAAGTTGTTCGTTCTCAAAACCACAATTCTTCCTCGGATATGGTGCGGGGTTTTGATACGTCTCCAACGTATCTATAATTTTTTATTGTTCCATGCTATTATATTATCTGTTTTGGATGTTTAATGGGATTTATTCTACACTTTTATACTATTTTTGGGACTAACCTATTAACCGGAGGCCCAATCCAAATTGCTGTTTTTTTTGCCTATTTCAGTGTTTTGCAGAAAAGGAATATCAAACGCAGTCCAAACGGAATGAAACCTTCGGGAGTGTCTTTTTGGAACAAACGCAATCCAGGAGACTTGGAGTGGACGTCAAGGAAGCAACGAGGCGGCCACGAGGCAGGGAGGCGCCCCCCACGCTCGTGGGCCCCTCGTGGCTCCCCTGACCGACTTCTTTCGCCTATATATACTCATATACCCTGAAAACATCAGAGGGCACCACGAAACCCCAGTTTCGCCGCCGCAAGCCTCTGTAGCCACCACAAACTAATCGGGACCCTGTTCCGGCACCCTGCCGGAGGGGGGATGCATCACCGGTGGCCATCTTCATCATCCCAACGCTCTCCAAGACGAGGAGGGAGTAGTTCATCCTCGAGGCTGAGGGTATGTACCGGTAGCTATGTGATTCTCTCTCTCTCTCTCTCTCTCTCTCTCTCTCTCTCTCTCTCTCTCGTTTTCTTGATATGGCACGATCTTGATGTACCGTGAGCTTTGCTATTATAGTTGGATCTTATGATGTTTCTCCCCCTCTACTCTCTTGTAATGGATTGAGTTTTTCCCTTTGAAGTTATCTTATCGGATTGAGTCTTTAAGGATTTGAAAACACTTGATGTATGTCTTGCATGTGCTTATCTGTGGTGACAATGGGATATTCACGTGATCTACTTGATGTATGTTTTGGTGATCAACTTGCGGGTTCAGTGACCTTGTGAACTTATGCATAGGGGTTGGCACACATTTTTTTTGTCTTGACTCTCTGGTAGAAACTTTGGGGCACTCTTTGAAGTTCTTTCTGTTGGTTGAATAGATGAATCTGAGATTGTGTGATGCATATCGTATAATCATACCCACGGATACTTGAGGTGACATTGGAGTATCTAGGTGACATTAGGATTTTGGTTGATTTGTGTCTTAAGGTGTTATTCTAGTACAAACTCTAGGATAGATCGAACGGAAAGAATAGCTTCGTGTTATTTTACTACGGACTCTTGAATAGATCGATCAGAAAGAATAACTTTGAGGTGGTTTCGTACCCTACAATAATCTCTTTGTTTGTTCTCTTCTATTAGTGACTTTGGAGTGACTCTTTGTTGCATGTTGAGGGATTGTTATATGATCTAATTATGTTATTATTGTTGAGAGAACTTGCAATAGTGAAAGTATGAACCCTAGGCCTTGTTTCCTAGCATTGCAATACCGTTTATGCTCAATTTTACCACTTGTTACCTTGCTGTTTTTATATTTTCAGATTACAGAAACCTATATCTATCATCCATATTGCACTTGTATCACCATCTCTTCACCGAACTAGTGCACCTATGCAATTTACCCTTTTTATTGGATGTGTTGGGGACACAAGAGACTCTTTGTTATTTGGTTGCAGGGTTGTTTGAGAGAGACCATCTTCATCCTACGCCTCCCACGGATTGATAAACCTTAGGTCATCCACTCGAGGGAAATTTGCTACTATCCTACAAACCTCTGCACTTGGAGGCCTAACAACGTCTACAAGAAGGTTGTGTAGTAGACATCAGGTTTGTATGCAGTGTATAACATACCACTTGCCAAAAACTTCCAAATTTTTACCAAGGCACATTGATGTCATATAATGATACCATGCATGGTTTCATGTGTTCTAAATTTTGTTTGCATTTTCTAGAATAAAAAAACTATTAAACTCCATCTTGGCACCCTGATGTTTGGAATTCCTGTCCTTTTCTTGAATAAGGCCTAAAGATAGACTCGTTAACACAAGTAGGACTTCTCAACCCATCTTTCAAAAAGAAAATCATACACTTACAGTTCAAATTTGGTTTATATGCGTTAAATGACTAGAAATGCATTTGATAGCTTAAATATAACAAACAAACTCGTAAAAATGTCAAATTTAGATAGGAAACATGTGATTGTGCATGTTGAGTGAAAAGAATGTTTCAAGGTCTAACGGTGAAGTAACCCACACTTCACTTTCTAACCGGATATGTTCCCTCTGAAAACAACGATTCTTCCTTGGAAATGGTTCGGTTTCTTAGTGGTCTGTAGTGCAAATTCTGCAAAGCATTCTCTTCTTTTTTATCATAGCCTCTTGGGATCATATAATTATACCATGAGAACTTTCATTAATGTTTCTTAGACTTCATTTTCTTTTTTAGAATTAGAAAACAAATAAACCTCCATGTTTAGGGTCAAGTCCTAGCACCCTGATGTTTTGAATTGCTTTAATTTTCTTAGATAAGACCTATAAAGACTCAAGAACACAAATAGGATTATTCAACCCAATTTTGCCAACCTTTTAATGCACTTATAGTTCAGTTTTGAAGCATACTTGTTAAATGCCTAAAGATGTTAATGGCTCAAATATAGCCAAAAAAGCCTGAAACATGCCAAATTATGACATGAAACATGTGATGGTATATGTTGAGTGTAAAAAAAAATCAGGGCCAAAAGATGAAGTAACTAACACTTCACCTTCAAACTTGACTCGTTTGCACTCGGAACCACTTTTGTTCCTCAACGATGTTCAAGTTTCAAAGCAGTATACATCACAAATTTTGTGAAACCTTCTCATATTTTTAATCATATAATGACAGTCAGGTTGCACAATTTTTTTGTCATCGTTTGAAATTTCTAGAATTAGAAAACCAATAAGTTCTGTGTTCGGGGTTTCGTGTTCAGGGTTGAGTCTTCGCGGCCGGCTGCATATAGACTAAAGAATACAAATATGATTTTTCAACTCATTTTAGGTAAAATTTTCATGCAATTGCAGTTCAAATTTTAATTATATCAGTTAAATGCCTAGAAACACACTTAATGACTTAAATATAGCAAACGACCACCGCAAAATGCTTTATTTATACAAACATGGTATATGTATGGTGAGTGTAGAAAATGTTTGAAGGTCCAAGATGAAGTAACTGACACTTCCGGAGCAATTTTTTTAAAACCCACGAGGTTGTATAAGCAGCAGCCAGGAAGTAGTCGATAGACACCGGCGACCGCGATCTGCAAACCAAATCGCCGTCCTGAAGGAGAAAAAGCCATAAAGGCATGTAGAAACATCAAATACCATGAAAGCCAGTCGAATCCATACGGATCCACCAGAAACATGAACCAACTGCATCCATGAAGACCCGTCAGAGACGCGTACTGTATGTATACCTCGAGCAAAACGTTTCAGATCTTTATACCCAAACTCACCACACCAATCTTGATACCGTGGCAGACGGTTGATGCATTGCCATTTCTGAAGCTCTATGAACCGCGCCCGCTTTTTCCATCGACACCGGCAAAAGCAGATGGATGGATCGCTCGATCACCGCCAGAGGGATCACGGCAGATGCCCGATCGTGCTAGTATCTCAGTAGCTGATGTTACGATCAGGTCAACCTAGCTAGCCGCTAGCCAGGGAACGAGAGATGATGTTCGTCAACCCGCGTGCGTGAAGGAAGCAAATGTGATTTGATTTGAGACGACGTGCAGCGGAGAGCTAACCTTGATGGCGGATTTGACCGGGGCTAGCTGTTGGGGATTTATGTCATCGCTACGCAGGCATCAGCAGAGCCCAACTGGGAATCAAAACCGCGTTGGCAGCAGCTGAGCTCAGTGGGCATAAATTCTGAACAGTGCCGTTGGCAGGATATGTGTTGGCAGGAGGAAATTAAGACGGCGGAAAATGGCAACGAACCAAGTTAGGGGCAAATCAAGCCAGACCATAGCAAATGTTAGGTAGATTTTCCAGTACGATTTGACCTCCAATTGAAGGTTAGTATAGATCTCCAACACGTGTGCCTGAAAATACATATGTATGGCCTGTGACGGAACGTAGTGGATGGGGACTGATTATCAACACAAATCTCCAAATTTGTCATCGATCACATCAAGTATCGATAGCTGTTATCACGAAAGAGACGAGGAGGGTGACTGGTCAGAGCAGCAAGCCCCAGATGCATCTAATGTATGCACAATTTGGAGTCCCCGTCGCGTATCGGCTTCGAATAACGTCGCTCTCGGCCGAACAGTGCTTGTCATCAACTGTCCGATGCCGACATAATTTGATTGCGGCGCACATTATCTTCATCACGCACCACCGTGTCCACACACACATAGAGAAAACCTCCGTAGTAACTGGATAAAAGTACGCAAAACTCGACATGGAGCAGCTCTAGATATACAGAATCAGGTGCATGCAATGAGCGTGAGACTTTACCTGCACCAGGTCCAAACGACGACGAGTGCCGCTGCTTACACTTAGGGTTTATTTGGTTTCTGGCCACGCCTTGTCACACGTTGTCAGTCTTACCTTAGGCAAGTTTGATCGAGTTAAGTGGATGTTTAGTTCTTGCCACATCTAAGGCAAGAATTTTTTTTATAAGCAGTAAGCCCCATACGTCATAGACATAAAAAGTGTGACAATTCTCTTTGTTGAGTAACGTGATTGTATTGGATACATAGGATAGACTAGAAAAGTATTCTAGCTTGTCTTGTACTCCAAGTAGATAATGTACTTCTATATATATGCCCACGAGGCTCAAGCAATACAACGAACTGTTCCACCAATTCCCTCTCTCCCTTCTAACTTGGTATCAGCCTAATCACGATCCAATTCCTAGCCGCCGCCGCTTCCGCACCCGCGCGCCACGCCGGGGCAGTCGGCCTCCATGACCGCCGCCGGGGACCGCCACCCGTACCTAGGGTTCGTCCGCCAACAGTGTTGGCCGGCTGCCCTAGAGAGTCCTTTTGCCGAGCCCTTGCTCCAGGTTTTTTTCACTCTCTCGCCGGTCGTTTTGATCGGCGTTTTTCTTTTTGTTTTCCGATCTAATCTTGATCGGCTTGCGTCGCCTGCCGCCGCCGTCGACTCCCGTGCGCCTCTACTCCGACCCCGGCGCGACCAGCCGGCCTCTCCTCCGACCCGGCGGCCATGCGCGCGAGGCAGCGTGTCCGGGCGAGACATCGTCATGGCGTCGGTCCGCCCGTCGCCCTGTGCCGGTCGTCACCGCCCTGCTCCGATCGGGACACCTGCATCGCCCCGATCCGGCGGCCTCGCGCCATGCAACGGCCAATCATAGCCGTCGCTCGCGCGCCGGCCCGCCCATCGATCCACGTCACCCGCCTCCGTCGTGTCTGCACGGCAGCCCGGCGGTCTACCTCACCGGCCTCGTCCTCGACTGCGTCGGGCTGACTCGTCAGAATCCTCGGCTACCTCAGCTCGTCCCCGCTGTTAGGTCGCTCGGGCCTCGCTGCCCGGGCACCGGCGCTGCTTTGGCAGCCCGGGTGCCGGTGCTGACAAGCTCGTCCGCACGATGTCCCACGCCGTCCGTCGTCGCCGGCCTCATCCCGGACTCCGCCGCCACCACTCCTCCATCGAGCGGCGTCCCCGACCTTGTGCGCGATCGGCTTGATCACCCGCTCGCCGCCGCGATCCGCCTCATCTACGTCGCACGACCGACCTGGCCTGTCGGTTACGCGCGCCTCCGCAGGTCCCGTGAAGATCCTCCTGAGTACCGCGCGCCTCTCCGCCGATCGAGCATCGAGCTGCCGCTGCGTCGCGCCGTCAGGCCGCAGCGCCGCTGCCCCGTGGTTCTCCTCGCGGCTGCATCGACTCGTCCTTCGCCGCTGCGTTGCCCCTTTAGGCCGTAGTGCCGCAATACGCGGTTCCCGTCGCTACCCCAAGGCCGTCCCCGCGGCTGGACCGACTCGCGAACCGTCGTTGCATTGCCCCTTCGGGCCGCAGCGTCACGTCCCGCGGTCTCCACCGCAGCCCCGACTTCTCCCCGCCGTCGCCCCGACCCGCCTGTTGCTACGTATTGAGCTTGCGTTGGTTTTCCTCGAAGAGGAGAGGGTGATGCAGCAAAGTGTAGTGTAAGTACTTCCCTCAGTTTTGAGAACCAAGGTATCAATCCAGTAGGAGGATCCTCAAAATTCCCACGCACCTACACAAACAAACTGAGAACTCGCAACGAACGCAATAAAGGGGTTGTCAATCCCTTCACGGCCACTTGCGAAAAGAGATCTAATAAAGATAGTATGATAAGATAGATATATTTTTGGTATTTTATAATATAGATGGAAAAAGTAAAGATGCAAATAAAGGTAGATTGAAAGCAAATATGATAAGAGATAGACCCGGGGGCCATAGGTCTCACTAGAGGCTTCTCTCAAGATAGCATAAGTATTACGGTGGGTGAACAAATTACTGTCGAGCAATTGATAGAAATGTGCATCGTTATGAGATTATCTAGGCATGATCATGTATATAGGCATCACATCTATAACAAGTAGACCGACTCCTGCCTGCATCTACTACTATTACTCCACACATCGACCGACTCCCGCCTGCATCTAGAGTATTAAGTTCATAAGAACAGAGTAACGCATTAAACAAGATGACATGATGTAGAGGGATAAACACATGCAATATGATATAAACCCAATATATTTATCCTTGATGGCAATAATACAATACGTGTCTTGCAACCCTTTCTGTCACTGGGTAAGAACACCGCAAGATTGAACCCAAAGCTAAGCACTTCTCCCATGGCAAGAAAGACCAATCTAGTAGGCCAAACCAAACTGATAATTCGAAGAGACTTGCAAAGATAACTCAATCATACATAAAAGAATTTAGAGAAGATTCAAATATTATTCATAGATAAACTTGATCATAAACCCACAATTCATCGGATCTCGACAAACACACCGCAAAAGAGTTTACATCGAATAGATCTCCACAAGAGAGGGGGAGAACATTGTATTGAGATCCAAAAAGCGAGAAGAAGCCATCTAGCTAATAACTATGGACCCGTAGGTCTGTGGTAAACTACTCACAACTCATCGGAGGGGCAAGGATGTTGATGTAGAGGCCCTCCGTGGTTGATTCCACCTCCGGCAGAGTGCCGGCGAAGGCTCCAAGATGGGATCTCGCGGATACAGAAGGTTACGACAGTGAAAATTTTGTTTGATGGTGCTCCTGGATGTTTTCGGGGTACGTAGGTATATATAAGAGGAAGGAGTACGTCGGTGGCTGCCCGAGGGGCCCACGACATAGGGGGCACGCCCTATAGGGGGGGCGCGGCCCCCTATCTCATGGGGCCCTCGGAAGCTTCTTGACTTGCACTCCAAGCTCTCCGGATCACGTTTGTTCCAAAAATCACGCTCCCGAAGGTTTCGTTCCGTTTGGACTCCGTTTGTTATTCCTTTTCTTTGAAATACTAAAATAGGCAAAAAAAAAACAGCAATATGGGTTGGGCCTCCGGTTAGTAGTTTAGTCCCAAAAATGATATAAGTGTGTAAACTAAAGCCCATAAACATCCAAAAGGGGTAATATAATAGCATGGAACAATCAAAAATTATAGATACGTTGGAGACGTATCAAGCATCCCCAAGCTTAATTCCTGCTCGTCCTCGTGTAGGTAAATGATAAAAGGAGAATTTTTGATGTGGAATGCTACCTAGCATAATTCATAATGTAATTTTCTTTATTGTGGCATGAATGTTCAGATCCAAATGAATACAAAATAAAAGTTCATATTGACATAAGAAATAGTAATACATCAAGCATACTAATCAAAGTAATCATGTCTTCTGAAAATAACATGGCTAAAGAAAGTTATCCCTACAAAATCATATAGTCTGGCTATGCTCTATCTTCATCACACAAAGTATTTAATCACACACAACCCCGACGACAGGCCAAGCAATTGTTTCATACTTTAATAATCTCAAACTTTTTCAACTTTCACGCAATACATGAGCGTGAGCCATGGACATAGCACTATTTGTGGAATAGAATGGTGGTTGTGGAGAAGACAAAAAAGGAGAAGATAGTCTCACATCAACTAGGCGTATCAACGGGCTATGGATGCCCATTAATAGATATCAATGTGAGTGAGTAGGGATTGCCATGCAACGGATGCACTAGAGCTATAAATATATGAAAGCTCAATAAAAGAAACTAAGTGGGGTGCATCCAACTTGCTTTCTCACGAAGACCTAGGGCACTTTTGAGGAAGCCCATCATTGGAATATACAAGCCAAGTTCTATAATGAAAAATTCCCACTAGTATATGAAAGTGACAACATATGAGACTCTATCATGAAGATCATGGTGCTATTTTGAAGCACAAGTGTGGAAAAAGAGATAGTAGCATTGTCCCTTCTCTCTTTTTCTCTCATTTTTTTCTTTTCTCTTTTTCTTTTCTTTGGCCTTTTTTTTCTTTTTGGACTTTCTCTTTTTTTTTTTTTTTTTTCTTTTTGTAAAGTCCAAAGTCTCATCCTGACTTGTGGGGGAATCATAGTCTTCATCATCCTTTCCTCACTAGGACAATGCTCTAATAATGAAGATCATCACACTTTTATGGATTTACAACTCACAGCTAGAACAAGACATGACTCTATATGAATGCTTCCGGCGGTGTACCAGGATATGCAATGAATCAAGAGCGACATGTATGAAAATTATGAAGGTGGCCTTGCCACAAATACAATGTCAACTACATGATCATGCAAAAAGCAATATGACAAAAATAATGTGTGTCATATGAACGGAACGGTGAAAAGTTGCATGGCAATATATCTCGGAATGGCTATGGAAATGCCAGAATAGGTAGGTATGGTGGCTGTTTTGAGGAAGGTAAATGGTGGGTGTATGGTACCGGCGAAAGTTGCGCGGTACAAGAGAGGCTAGCAATGGTGGAAGGGTGAAAGAGTGCGTATAATCCATGGACTCAACATTAACCAGAGGAACTCATATACTTGTTGCAAAAATTTAGAAGTCATCAAAAACCAAAGTACTACGCACATGCTCCTAGGGGGATAGATTCGTAGAAAAAGACCATCGCTCGTCCCCGACCGCCACTCATAAGGAAGACAATCAATAAATAAAATTGTGCTCCAACTTCATCACAAAGCAGTTCACCATACGTGCATGCTACGGGAATCAAAAACTTCAACGTAAGAATTCTTTAAATTCATAATCACCCAACTAGCATGACATTAATATCACTACCTCCGTATCTCAAAACAATTATCAAGCATCAAATTGATCATAGCATCCAATTCACTTTCTATGATAGTTTTTATTATACCCAACTTGGATGCTCATCATTCTAGGACCAACTTTAGGATCATAGCAAATACCATGTTGTTCTAAAAGACTCTCAAAATAATATAAGTGAAGCATGAGAGACTAGCAATTTCCTCAAAATTAAGACACCACCGTGCTCTAAAAGATATAAGTGAAGCACTAGAGCAAAAACTATCAAGCTCAAAAGATATAAGTGAAGCACATAGAGTATTCTAGCAAATTCTAATCAAATAGGCTTCTCCCAAAAGGTGTGTACAGCAAGGATTATTGTGGTAAACTAAAAGGCAAAGACTAATATAATACATGACGCTCCAAGCAAAACACATATCATGTAGCGAATAAAAATATAGCTCCAAGTAAAGTTACCAATGAACGAAGACGAAAGAGGGGATGCCTTCCCGGGGCATCCCCAAGCTTAGGCTTTTGGCTATCCTTGAATATCTTGGGGTTCCATGGGCATCCCCAAGATTAGGCTCTTGCCACTCCTTATTCCATAGTCCATAAAAGCTTTACCCAAAACTTGAAAACTTCACAACACAAAACTCAACAGGAAATCTTATAAGCTCCGTTAGTGAAAGAAAACAAAACCACTACATAAGGTACTGTCATGAACTCATTATTTATGTAATTTGGTGTTAAACCTACTGTATTCCAACTTCTTTATGGTTCATAGACTGAGTTACTAGCCATAGATGCATTGAAATAAGCAAACAACACACGAAAAACAGAATCTGTCAAAAACAGAACAGTCTGTAGAAATCTGTAACTAACGCAAACTTCTGGAACTCTAAAAATCCTACCAAAATAGGAAGTCCTGGAAAATTTGTTTATTCAATATCAGCAAAAAGAATGAAGGCAAAATCACGTTCCTGTGATTTAAAAAAATTATATTCGTGCATGCAAAGTTTCTGTTTTTCAGCAGAATCAAATCAACTATCATCGTAGGTTATCCTATAGGTTCTACTTGGCACAAACACTAATTAAAAGATAAAAAACATCTAACCAGAGGGTAGATGCAAGATTTATTGAACAACAGCAAGGAAAAATATTGGGTTGCCTCCCAACAAGCGCTATCGTTTAACGCCCCTAGCTAGGCATTGATAATTTTAATGATGCTCACATGAAAGACAAGAATTGAAGCACAAAGAGAGCATCATGAAACACGTGACAAACACATTTAATTCTAACATACTTCCTATGCATAGGCATATTATAAGCAAACAAATTTCAAGGCAAGCAAAAACTAGCATATGCAAGGAAGAAGAAAGAGACGATAGCAATCTCAACATGACGAGAGGTAATTTAAAAAGATAAAATTTTCTACGACCATATTTTCCTCTCTCATAATAATTACATGTAAGATCATAGGCAAATTCAACAAAATAGCTATCACAAAACATATTCTCAACATGATCCACATGCATGCAAAGTTGACACTCTTCCAAGATAGTGGGATTAACATTAACTAAAGTCATGACCTTTCCGAACCCACTTTTATCAAAAATATCATAAGATTGAACATCCTCCAAATATGTGAGATCTAATGTTGACACTTTTCAAAACCCAGTTTCAATATTATTGCAAACACTATTATCAATCTCATATTCATCATGGGGCTTAAATATTTTAAAGATCATAAGAAGAATCACTCCAATCATGATCATTGCAACAAGTAGTATACATAGCAAAACTAGCATCCCCAAGCTTAGGGTTTTGCATATTATTAGCACAATTGACATCAAGGGAATTTATAGGAAAATCATTGCAATCATGCTTTTTATTCAAGGAGTTGTCGTGAATCTCTTCATAAATTTCTTCTTCATAATTTTCAGATTCACAATTTTTGAGCAAAGCCTCATAAAGATAATCTAGTGCACAAAACTCACTAGCAATTGGTTCATCATAATTGGATCTCTTAAAAAGATTAGCAAGCAGATGAGGATCCATAGATCTTAGGTTCTCTGTTTAGCAATAAATAAGCATCTATTCCAACCAAACGAGCAAACGAAAGGGCAAGCAAAAGAGGGAAGAGATTGGGAAAGAAAGGACGAAGAAAACGGCAAGGGTGAAGTGGGGGAGAGGAAAACGAGAGGCAAATGACAAATAATGTAAATGCGAGGGAGATGGGTTTGTAATGGGTACTTGGTAGGTCTTGACTTGAGCAAAGACCTCCCCGGCAACGGCGCCAGAAATCCTTCTTGCTACGTCTTGACCTTGCGTTGGTTTTCCTCGAAGAGGAGAGGGTCATGCAGCAAAGTGTAGCATAAGTATTTCCCTCTGTTTTGAGAACCAAGGTATTAATCCAGTAGGAGGCTCCTCAAAAATCCCACGCACCTACACAAACAAACTGAGAACTCACAACCAACGCAATAAAGGGTTGTCAATCCCTTCACGGCCACTTGCGAAAGTGAGATCTAATAAAGATAATATGATAAGATAGATATATTTTTGGTATTTTATAATATAGATGGAAAAAGTAAAGATGCAAATAAAGGTAGATTGAAAGCAAATATGATAAGAGATAGACCCGGGGGCCATAGGTCTCACTAGAGGCTTCTCTCAAGATAGCATAAGTATTACGGTGGGTGAACAAATTACTGTCGAGCAATTGATAGAAAAGCGCATAGTTATGAGATTATCTAGGCATGATCATGTATATAGGCATCACATCCATAACAAGTAGACTGACTCCTGCCTACATCTACTACTATTACTCCACACATCGACCGACTCCCGCCTGCATCTAGAGTATTAAGTTCATAAGAACAGAGTAACGCATTAAGCAAGATGGCATGATGTAGAGGGATAAACACATGAAATATGATATAAACCCCATCTGGTTATCCTTGATGGCAACAATACAATATGTGTCTTGCAACCCTTTCTGTCACTGGGTAAGAACACCGCAAGATTGAACCCAAAGCTAAGCACTTCTCCCATGGCAAGAAAGACCAATCTAGTAGGCCAAACCAAACTGATAATTCGAAGAGACTTGCAAAGATAACTCAATCATACATAAAAGAATTCAGAGAAGATTCAAATATTATTCATAGATAAACTTGATCATAAACCCACAATTCATCGGATCTCGACAAACACACCGCAAAAAGAGTTTACATCAAATAGATCTCCACAAGAGAGGGGAGAACATTGTATTGAGATCCAAAAAGAGAAGAAGCCATCTAGCTAATAACTATGGACCCGTGAGGTCTGTGGTAAACTACTCACAACTCATCGGAGGGCAAGGATGTTGATGTAGAGGCCCTCCGTGGTTGATTCCCCTCCAGCAGAGTGTGCGTGAAGGCTCCAAGATGGGATCTCGCGGATCTGAAGGTTCTGGCGTTGGAAATTGTGTTTCGTGGTGCTCTGGATGTTTTCGAGTGCGTGGGTATATATAGGAGGAAGGAGTGCGTCGGTGGCGCCGAGGGCCACGACGAGGGGGCGCGCCTACTGGGGGCGGCCCCTATCTTGTGGGGCCCTCGGAAGCTTCTTGACTTGCACTCCAAGCTCTCCGGATCAAGTTTGTTCCAAAAATCACGCTCCTGAAGGTTTCATTCCGTTTGGACTCCATTTGATATTCCTTTTCTTCGAAATACTGAAATAGGCAAAAAAAAACAGCAATATGGGTTTGGCCTCCGGTTAGTAGGTTAGTCCCAAAAATGAAACAAATGTGTAAAATAAAGCCCATAAACATCCAAAAGGGGTAATATAATAGCATGGAACAATAAAAATTTATAGATACGTTGGAGACGTATCACCTGCCACCGCTGCGTTGCCCCTTCGGGGCATAGCGCCGCGGCCCGCTGTCCACTCAGCCATCACCGCGCGTCGACTTCCCGTGGTATGCGCCGCGCCTTCTCCGTTGGCGCGGGAATGCCACCGTCCGCGTTGGTCTTCCTCACGCTGCCAGGGTTCTTCGCCTACTTCGAGCACCGCCGCCGCACTCCTAACCTAGCCGGCGCCGCCGTCACGCCGCCGCAGCCGCTCTTCTTTGGTAGCTCGTCGCCAGCGTCGCCGTCATCTACCCCGACCACTTCGTCTTCTATGCTGGCCCCCTCCAACTTCTTCGACATGGCGTACAGCTCGTGCAGGTCCCTCGTCTACGCATGCCCGGTGCTGGAAACACCGATGCGTGCCTTCATCCATGACGTGTCCCCGGGGCTGGCAAGCCTGGTAGGCGCTTCGTCAACTTCGTCTTCGTTCGTCTACGCATGCCCGGTGCTGGCAACAACGATGTGTGCCTTCGTCCATGATGTGTCCCCGGGCTTGGCAAACCCGCCGTGACGCATCGTCAACAACATCTTCTCCCCAACACACCACTACTTCGACACCACTGCGCCCATGCTAACTCGGCGCCCCCTTGCGCCCGCGGCTCCACGGCGACTTCCTCGACACCGGCCACCCCGACTCGACATCGACCATGGCATTCTTCGCATGGCTACCTCGACTACAGGTACACCAGCTACATTCTCAGCTACCTCGACAAACGGCACAAAGGGCTACCGCCTGCTTGAGCAACCTCGTCGGTTTTCACTCCAGCCACGACTCCACGATGCGTCGACTGTTACGACTGTGGGGGGTGTCACTACTAGAAAAAGGACGGTTAGTGGCGCACCTATTTTTGCCATTAATGGCGCACTATAGGTGCGCCACTATTACCACGCCACTAGTAAGAGATACTAATGGCGCACTGCTACGTCTTGAGCTTGCGTTGGTTTTCCTTGAAGAAGAAAGGGTGATGCAGCAATAGTAGCGTAAGTATTTCCCTCAGTTTTTGAGAACCAAGGCATCAATCCAGTAGGAGCCTCCTCAAAAGTCCCACGCACCTACACAAACAAACAAAGAACTCGCAACCAACGCAATAAAGGGGTTGTCAATCCCTTCACGGCCACTTGCGAAAGTGAGATCTGATAGAGATAGTATGATAAGATAAATATATTTTTGGTATTTTATAATATAGATGCAAAAAGTAAAGATGTAAATAAAAGTAGATTGAAAGCAAATATGATAAGAGATAGACCCGGGGGCCATAGATTTCACTAGAGGCTTCTCTCAAGATAGCATAAGTATTACGGTGGGTGAACAAATTACTGTCGAGCAATTGATAGAAAAGTGAATAATTATGAGATTATCTAGGCATGATCATGTATATAGGCATCATGTCTGCAACAAGGACCGACTCCTGCCTGCATCTACTACTATTACTCCACACATCGACTGACTCCTGCCTGCATCTAGAGTATTGAGTTCATAAAGAACAGAGTAACACATTAAGCAAGATGACATGATGTAGAGGGATAAACTCATGCAATATGATATAAACCCCATCTTTTTATCCTAGATGGCAAGAATACAAAACGTGCCTTGCTGCCCCTGCTATCACTGGGAAAGGACACCGCAAGATTGAACCCAAAGCTATGCACTTCTCCCATGGCAAGAAAGATCAATCTTGTAGGCAAAACCAAACTGATAATTCGAAGAGACTTGCAAAGATAACTCAATCATACATAAAAGAATTCAGAGGAGATTCAAATATTTCTCATAGATAAACTTGATCATAAACCCATAATTCATCGGATCTCGACAAACACACCGCAAAAGAGTTTACATCGAATAGATCTCCACAAGAGAGGGGGAGAACATTTTATTGAGACCCAAAAAGAGGGAAGAAGCCATCTAGCTAATAACTATGGACCCGAAGGTCTATGGTAAACTACTCACAAGGCTATGGTGTTGATGTAAAAGCCCTCCGTGGTCGATTCCCCCTCCGGCGGAGAGCCGGCGAAGGCTCCAAGATGGGATCTCGTGGATACAGAAGGTTACGGCGGTGGAAATTGTGTTTCGTTGGCTCCCTGGATGTTTTCGGGGTACGTAGGCTTATATAGGAGGAAGAAGTACGTCGGTGGCCGCCCGAGGGGCCCACGAGATAGGGGCGCACCCTGAGGGGGTGGGCGCGCCCTTCTATCTCGTGGCCTCCTCGGCTGCTTCTTGACTTGCACTCCAAGTCTTCTGGATCACGTTTGTTCCAAAAATCACGATCCCGAAGGTTTCATTCCGTTTGGACTCCGTTTGATATTCCTTTTCTTCAAAATACTGAAATAGGCAAAAAAGCAGCAATACGGGCTCGGCCTCCGGTTAGTAGGTTACTCCCAAAAATGATATAAATATGTAAAATAAAGCCCATAAACATCCAAAAGGGGTAATATAATAGCATGGAACAATAAAAAATTATAGATACGTTGGAGACGTATCAAGCATCCCCAAGTTTAATTCCTGCTCGTCCTCAAGTAGGTAAATGATAAAAAAGGAATTTTTGATGTGGAATGGTACCTAGCATATTTCTCAATGTAATTTTCTTTATTGTGGCATGAATGTTCAGATCCAAATGATTCAAGATAAAAGTTTATAACACATAAAAATAATAATGCTTCAAACCATACTAACAAATAATCATGTCCTATCAAAATACCATAGCCAAAGAAAGCTTATCCCTACAAAATCATATAGTTAGGCAAAGCTTCATTTTCATTACACAAAATACTCCCATCATGCACAACCCCGATGACGAGCCGAGCAATTGTTTCATACTTTTTAACGCGCTTCAGCTTTTTTCAACTCTTACGCAATACATGAGCGTAAGCCATGGACATAGCACTAAGGTGGTATAAGATGGTGGTTGTGAGGACAAAAAGAGGGAGGAGATAGTCTCACATCAACTAGGCGTCTCAACGGGCTATGGAGATGTCCATCATTAGATATCAATGTGAGTGAGTAGGGATTGCCATGCAACGCATGCACTAGAGCTATAAATATATGAAAGCTCAACAAAAGAAACTAAGTGGGTGTGAATCCAACTCGCTTGCTCACGAAGACCTAGGGCATTTTGAGAAAGCCCATCATTGGAATATACAAGCCAAGTTATATAATGAAAAAATCCCACTTAGTATATGAAAGTGACAACATAGGAGACTCTCTATCATGAAGATCATGGTGCTACTTTGAAGCACAAGTGTGGAAAAAGAGATAGTAGCATTGTCCCTTCTCTCTTTTTCTCTCATTTTATTTTTTTTTCTTTTTTTCTTTTTTTCTTTGGCCTTTATTTTTTGGCCTTTATTTTTTTTCCTTTTTGTAAAGTCCGAAGTCTCATCCCGACTTGTGGGGGAATCATAGTCTTCATCATCCTTTCCTCACTGAGACAATGCTCTAATAATGAAGATCATCACACTTTTATTGATTTACAACTCAAGAATTACAATTCAAAGCTAGAACAAGATATGACTCTATATGAATGCCTCCGGCGGTGTACCGGGATATGCAATGAATCAAGAGCAACATGTATGAAAATTATGAAGGTGGCTTTGCCACAAATACGATGTCAACTACATGATCATGCAATGAGCAATATGACAATAATGGAACGTGTCATAATAAATGGAACGGTGGAAAGTTGCATGGCAATATATCTCGGAATGGCTATGGAAATGCCATAATAAGTAGGTATGGTGGCTGTTTTGAGGAAGTTAAATAAAGGGTTCATGATACCGGCGAAAATTGGGTGGTAATAATAGAGGCTAGCAAAGTGGAAGGATGAGTGTGCGTATATCCATGGACTCTCAGTAGTCAAAAAGAACTGATATACTTATTGCAAAATTCTACTTAGCCCTCGAAGCAAAGTACTACTACGCATGCCCCAAGAGGGATAGATTGGTAGGAAAAGACCATCGCTCGTCCCAGACTGCCACTCATAAGGAAGACAATCAAAATAGCACCTCATGCAACAAATTTGTCACACAACTTTTACCATACGTGCATGCTACGGGACTTGCCAACTTCAACAAAAGTATTTCTCAATTTCATAATTACCCACTAGCATGACCCTAACATTACTACCTTTATATCTCAAAACAATCATCAAGCATCAAATTGATCCTAGTATCCAATTCACTTCCTATGATAGTTTTTATTATACCCAACTTGGATGCTCATCATTCTAGGACCAAATTTTTAACCATAGCAAATACCATGCTGTTCTAAAAGACTCTCAAAAATATATAAGTTAAGCATGAGAGACTAGCAATTTCTTCAAAATTAATCCACTGCCGTGCTCTAAAAGATATAAGTGAAGCACTAGAGCAAAAACTGTCAAGCTCAAAAGATATAAGTGAAGCACATAGAGTATTCTAGCAAAATTCTAATAAAGTGGGCTTCGCCCAAATGGTGTGTACAGAAAGGATGATTGTGGTAAACTAAAAAGCAAAGACTAATATAATACACGACGCTCCAAGCAAAACACATATCATGTGACGAATAAACATATAGCTCCAAGTAAAGTTACAAATGAACGAAGACGAAAGAGGGGATGCCTTCCCGGGGCATCCCCAAGCTTAGGCTTTTGGCTATCCTTGAATATCTTGGGGTGCCATGGGCATCCCCAAGCTTAGGCTCTTGCTACTCCTTATTCCATAGTCCATAAAAGCTCTACCCAAACTTGAAAACTCCAGAACACAAAACTCAGCAGGAAATCTTATAAGCTCCATTAGTGAAAGAAAACAAAACCACCACATAAGGTACTGTAATGAACTCATTCTTTATTTATTTTGGTATTAAACCTACTGTATTTAAACTTCTATATGGTTTATAAACTATTTTACTAGCCATAGATGCATCAAAATAAGCAAACAACACACGAAAGGCAGAATCTGTCAAAACCAGAATAGTCTGTAGCAATCTGTAACTAATGCAAACTTCTCGAACTCTAAAACTCTCACCAAAATAGGAAGTCCTGTACAATTTGTATATTTATCAGAAGCAAAAAGAATCAACGCAAAATCACGTTTTTGTGATTTAAAAAAACTAAATTCGTGCGCGCAAAGTTTCTGCTTTTCAGCAGAATCAAATCAACTATTATCATAGGTTATCCTATAGGTTCTACTTGGCACAAACACTAATTAAAACATAAAAACACATCTAAAAAGAAGTTAGATGCAAAATTTATTACTAAACAGGAACAAAAACAAAAAACACAAAGAAAATTGGGTTGCCTTCCAACTAGCGCTATCGTTTAACGCCCCTAGCTGGGCATAAAAGCGAAGATAGATCTAAGTAGTGCCATCTTTGGCACTAAATTCATAAGTAGCTCGCATGATAGATTCATAAGGTAATTTGACTTTCTTTCTTGGACAGTGCTCCATGCCTTTCCTTAATGGAAATTGGAATCTAATATTCCCTTCCTTCATATCAATAATCGCACCAATCGTTCTAAGGAAAGGTCTAACAAAAATAATAGGGCAAGAAAGATTGCAATCTATATCAAGAACGATAAAATCTACAGGCACCAAATTTCTATTTGCAACAATGAGAACATCATTGATCCTTCCCATTGGCTTTTTAATGGTGGAATCCGCAAGGTGCAAATTTAAAGAGCAATCATCAAGATAATGGAAACCTAGAATATCACATAAAGTTTTCGGAATCATGGAAACACTAGCACCCAAATCACACAAAGAAAAACACTCATGATCTTTAATTCTAATCTTTATAGTAGGTTCCCACTCATCATTAAGTTTTCTAGGTATAGAAACTTCCAAATTAAGTTTTTCATCATAAGATTGCATCAAGGCATCAACGATATGTTTGGTAAAAGCTTTATTTTGACTATAAGCATAAGGAGAATTAATAACAGATTGCAACAAGGAAATACAACCTTCTAAAGAACAATTATCATAATCAAATTCCTTGAAATCCGACATAGTGGGTTCAATGCTATTTAAAGTCATGACCTCTCTAGTCCCACTTTTACCAAATTTAGCATCAAGATCTAAAAACTCTGAATTCTTGGGACGCCTTCTAAATATAGTTGACTCATATCCAGTCCCATAATTATCAAGATTCATATTGGAAAACAAAGATCTAATAGGAAACGCATCAATAACTTGAAGATCTTCATCATTATTTTCATGGAAACTAGACGAACACGCCTCTACAAAGCAATCTTTCTTAGCACGCAATCTAGCGGTTCTTTCCTTGCACTCGTCAATGAAAATTCTCATTGCTTTGAGAGACTCATTGATATCATGCTTAGGAGAAGAATATCTAAGTTTAATAGAATCAACATCAAGCGAAATCTATCAATGTTCATAGCCAAATCATCAACTTTGAGCATTTTTTCTTCAAGCAAGGCATTAAAATTCTTTTGAGAAATCATAAATTCTTTCACACTATTCTCAAAATCAGAGGGCATCTTATTAAAATTACCATAAGAACTATTGTAGGAATTTCCATAATTATTAGAGGAATTACTAGCGAACGGTCTAGAATTAAAGTTTCCTCTATAAGCATTGTTACCGAAACTATTCCTACCAACAAAATTCACATCCATAGATTCATTATTATTCTCAATCAAAGTAGACAAAGGCATATCATTGGGATCAAGAGGAGTATTCTTAGTAGCAAACAATTTCATAAGTTCATCCATCTTTCCACTCAAAACAATGATTTCTTCTATAGCATGCACTTTTTTACTAGAAGATCTTTCGGTGTGCCATTGAGAATAATTAGCCATAATATTATCAAGAATTTTTGTAGCATCTCCTAACGTGGTTTCCATAAATGTGCCTCCCGCGGCCGAATCTAAAAGATTTCTAGAAGCAAAGTTCAAACCGGCATAAATTTTTTGTATGATCATCCATAAATTCAAACCATGAGTAGGGCAATTGCGAATCATCAATTTCATTCTTTCCCAAGATTGGGCAACATGCTCATGATCAAGTTGTTTAAAATTCATAATATCGTTCCTAAGATTGATAATCTTAGCGGGAGGAAAATACTTAGAGATAAAAGCATCTTTTCACTTGTTCCAAGAATCAATACTATTTTTAGGCAAAGACGAAAACCAAACTTTAGCACGATCTCTAAGTGAAAACGGAAATAACTTCAATTTAACAATATTGTTATCCGCATCTTTCTTCTTTTGCATATCACACAAATCAACAAAGTTGTTTAGATGAGTAGCGGCATCTTCACTAGGAAGGACGGCGAATTGATCTTTCATAACAAGATTCAACAAAGCAGTATTGATTTCACAAGACTCAACATCATTAAGAGGAGCAATCGGAGTACTAAGGAAATCATTACTATTGGTATCGGAGAAATCACACAATTTGGTATTATCTTGCGCCATGGCAACAAGTAATCCAACACACAAGCAAACAGAAAAAGGCAAGCGAAAGAGAGTGGAGGAGATTGGGAAAGAGAGGCGAATAAAACGGCGAGGGAGAAGTGGGGGAGAGGAAAACGAGAGGCAAATGGCAAATAATGTAAATGCGAGGGAGATGGTTTTGTGATGGGTACTTGGTATGTCTTGACTTGAGCGAAGACCTCCCCGGCAACGGCGCCAGAAATCCTTCTTGCTACGTCTTGAGCTTGCGTTGGTTTTCCTTGAAGAGGAAAGGG